>NW_021024690.1:1241849-1282760 GCF_004153795.1 Camellia sinensis
TATCATGCACAATGCTAGGAAATGGCATACACGATGCACGAGGTAACATGGAATACACAATGAGCTAACATACAACCTAGCATACACAATGCTATGAAATGAAATGGCATACACAATGCAATATGGGCTTACACCAACATGAGTGGACCTCAGCCACACTCACATAGGAGGCCATTAGATGAAAATGAGACACTCGAGATGCGTACACACATGCACGCAAACCGAGGACCGATCCTAAGGCACAAATTCCACTCTAACAAAACATGGCAAGGCATGGAATATGGTATGCAAACATGCAAATTTCAGTGCTGAAATATGATGCAAAATAGCCCCGAAACATGGCAATATGGTACCCGATGTATGAAATGAGACCCGAAACGCAAAACTAGGCACACGCAATGGCCTATAGCTATACAAAACATGCATTATTTGAACATGAAGTGTGAATAAAGAGTCAAAACAGTCCTAAAAAAATCATATTTACAGTTTTAAGCAAGGCCAAAAGGTAAACACAAATAGGGCTAAGTTAACATGCAAAAATGGCCCCAAAAGAGAGATAAAGAAGCAGGTAGCTGGCCCCAAAAAATGAATAGCCCTTCAACAAAATTGAAGAGGGGCTCAAAAAAAGGTATTTTACAGTTTATGTCCGAGCCCAAAACAGTGCACAAGTAAGCTTAAAATACTATGCAAGAAATAGGCCTAAAAGAAGGTTTAAACACAAAGTGTAAAAAGGGAGCCTCAAACAGCAAAATACCCTTGATCAAACATGAAGATGGGGTCAAAATATGACTATTTTCAGTTTGGACCAGAGCCCAAAAATACAAGCACAATGGGCTAACAAAACATGCAAAAATAAGGCCAAAAGAGGGATAAAGAGGCAAGTGACAAAAGGAAGTCTCAAACAGTGAAGAGCCCTTCAACAATGTTAAAGAAGGGCTCAAAATAAGCCACTTTACAGTTTATAACCAAGCTCAAAACAGTTTACAAATGAGCCTAAAATACTATGCAAGAAAGAGGCATACAAGAGAGGTAAAGAAGCAAGTGTAAAAAGGAAGCCTCAAACAGGGAGAGGCCCTTAAAAAAACATGAAAAGGAGCTCTAAATAATACTATTTTCATTTATGGTTGGAGCCCAAAAATGTAAGCAAGTATGGCTTAGATATAGAACAAAATAAAGCACAAAAGAGGAAAAATGAAGACTCACCCTTGTAGATCAAGCTTCAACAACTCTTGGCTTGAGTTTGGTGGCTCCTTAGCCCTGGAAAACAGCTCCAAGTGGCTGGAATGGATGGTGCTAGGTGGTGGTGTAGAAATGGTGTAGGGTTTGGGAGGTTTTGAGGGTTGGAGTGTAGAGAGAGAGAGATACAATATAGGAGGCTTAGAGCAAATTTTGTAACCCTCAAAACACAGCTGGGGGGCCTGCTATATAGGCAAAAGTGTGGGAAAAAGAGGGGGAAAAAAGGGGGGGAAATGAATTCAAGTTTCCCCCCAAAAGTGCAGCCCCCCGGATACAAAATCTGGGGGGAAACAAAATACATATTTGTAATGTACCAGAGGAGGGGATCATGGCCGGCTGGTTTGCTAGGGTTTAGGTGGCCGGTCGGCCTTCCCCATGGCCGGTCGGCCAAGGGTCAAAAGGCTCAATGAAGATTAATGGCCGGCCATGCCAAAAAGAGGGCCTCTCATGTGTGCACAATACAACCATGTGGTCAAAAACTGGATAAAGTGAAACAGGAGAGAGAAAAGGCCACTTTTAGGAGGAGTTCAAAAGGGGCAAACACAATTACTGGCCGGCCATGTGATATTGGTGGCCTCCCAAGTGTGTACAACACAAATATGTGGTTTAGGGCTGGAAAAAGTGGCCTTAGGGTGGTCAACATTGGCTTCCAAGTGAGAAAAACGGGCGACGGAGGGCGATGGAGGAATAAAACTAGTTATCAGAACAATTACTGGCCTCTCACCCTTCTACTACCTTCTTAACAATGAAACAGAGGTCCCTGCCAAAAATGAACCCAAACCGATGCAAAATGAAGGTTCGGGGGCCGAAACGCGCAGCCCGAGGCCCCGAAAACTAACTGTTAGGCACCGGAAGTAGTGTTCGACCACGAAGTTGGTCTCTCGAGCCACAGTGTCCCTCCAAAGGGAGCAAATAAGATGCATGCCAAAAATCGAAGCAAACGGAGGTGGTTAAGCGGTCCCGAACCGAGGCACACGGCCGTCGGCTCCGAAAAATCGGAAACTAGACTCCAAACGGGCGAAATGGCCTACGACCACGAAACGTAGCCTACGGCCACTGAGAGATGATCTACGAGACCTCTCCCTTCCTTCGGGAAGAGAAAACAGAGAAAACAGAGCCTGGTTCGCAAACCGAGGCAAAGCATGAAAGAGTCCGGAAGTCCGGAGGCAAGGCTCACAGCCGAGACTCTGAAACTTCTGGACTAGCACAATATGCACCATCACCGAGCGCTCAATCTGTGACGTCTGAGTCTTAAGGTCGGTCAAAAATGGGGTGTCTACAGTATGTGTTCTGCTTTGCTGTTTATGTGTCTTGAGGTCTTGTGTTGAGTACTTTTGTTCCTTTTTTTTAACAAGTTTATCAAGTTGTATTTGTTGTTTATTGAGTTGTTTTGCTTATCGAGTTGTATAGTGCTTTGTTTGTATGTCAGTTGATGGGTTGGATCATTACCGTTTAAGTTTTTATTTTAATTAAGAGTGTTCTTGGCCGTTTTGTTTCCATGTTCATTCCATGCTACGAGATGCTCATGATGCAAAATAAAACACTTTTTCAAAAATACACCGGTTCTCATTCCGATCATGGTTGTTTTTACAAAAATGCAGTACAAGTTTTAAAGAAAATAAAACCTATCCGAAGCTATACAATGTGTTAACACTATAAACCAAAATAAACTAAGCAAAAATACAAAAATCAGCACCATCTATCTCAAGATCTAGAGGCCTTCTTCGTCCTCTTCCTCGGAGGAGGGGACTCTGGGGCACAGTCTCCATCGGCGCCGCTGTCTGAATCTGGATCAGAGCCTGAGTTAGCGTCATCACCGCTCTCTGCTCCAGAGCCTCCCCCAATATCGCCTCCACTCCTAGAACCTGAGCTAGCGTCATCATCCCCACTTTCTAATGACTCTGAATGCTGACTCGTTGCTTCCTCAGCCTCACTAGTCTTAGCGTCATCATCACTCAGAATAGGCTCTAAAGGACCACTTTCAGCCCGGGTCTGCCTAGCTCGGCCTCGGTTGCGTGTTGGAGCCTGTCTCTCTCTCTTTGCTGCTGGAGGAGGCACTGCTGGTCCTAGTGCTGCTCCTGCTGGCGCACCCGATATGGATGGAACCTGAAAAGACAGTTGTCATATGTCAGCCACAGTATGCGTATCAGACGCAAGTATGGTGTGCAAGATGAGTATATGATGAAGTTAAGTACAGAGTATGAATACAGTATGGAAGTGCAGTATTTCAAATACAGTGTATTAGTGCAGTGTGGGCAAGTTCTCATGTCAGTTTCAGTGTATCAGTGGAAATTTGATGACAGGAATGTAAGAATACTGAAGAAATTTCCTGAATGCCGTGGAAGTCGAGCAGTGCCTCCCTCCTCAATATCATGCCCCCAAATGCGGCTAGTAGCTCAAGTAGATCCTCGGTATATCTTGGAGGTGCCTGTAAATGCATTGGGAATTATTAATGTGTAAATGCATTGGGAATGATTAATGTCCAGAACAAACAAATATCAAAAAGAGATGGGAAAACTAAAATGTGGTACATACCGGAGGTGCATCCTGGGCTCTGGTGTATCTATGCCCAGCTACTATGGGCTCAATCGGGATCTGATAGGCCTCTCTAATATACTGCCAACATGTGAGTGCAGTAGGCAGCTCTGGCCACCTGGTCCCCTACCTCGCCTGGGAAATCCCTCTACCACGGGCTTTGCTCGCCCGGGTCGCTCTGCGTCTCGCTCTTGCGGCAGGAGCTCTCACTCCCTTACCCCTACGGACACCGGTCAGAGGCGACATCAAGTGTGTCTGGATAAAGGCCGCGTAGTCGCCCTCTACATGGAAATACTCTACCTCCAAGCCTACCATGAACTGGATCACCTCTTCGGCAGATAACTTGTCTGTCGCTCTCATGGACACTGGCGGTGCCATCGGTATAAACGGAGCAGGTAGGCCGATGATCTGGCACACGAAGCGCTCGCCTAGGAACTAGGCTCCGCAAATTGGGCCCTCAAGTAGAATATGATAGCGGGAAATGCCCCAAGCCGCACGGTATTGGGCTCGAAGCCCTGTCGGAGCCCCTAAGCCTCATCACCTAAAAATATGTAAAGAGAAATAGAGTTAAAGTTAACAAGCTTAGTAAGTAAATTAGTATAATGCCAAAGCTAAAGAACTAACATTTCAAAAATCTACAAACCAATGAGTATCAAAAGAACTAAAAATTACTAATATAAATTAGTATAAAGAATATAAGTTTTGAACCACTTAACTATAATTAGATGTGACAGGTCACAAACTTAACTTAAACAATGAATCTGTTCAATTACATTCATTTAGATCTTATTTAAATTTTTCGAAATCTATAAATGAGTTTAAATGTATTACATCTTACAAATCTAATTAAAATTTATTTCAAAATGGTTAGAAGTGGGCATACATTTAAAAGAGTTTAATAAAGTAAATAAGTTGATCGGATTAATTTATTCATCTCATACTCAATTCAGTCCACCCTATACCTATGTATTAAATGAGTAAGTTTCAATTTGATTGCTTTATTACACAAACCATGTTGACCCACCCAAACCCACCACACCCTTTGCCACCTCTCTTGAATCATTATTCAATCCAATTTTAAAAAATATTAGAATTTAAATTTTGTTTTCATATCACTCGCTCTATTTTTATATAAGTTTGGTTTTCTTCAATCTCACCCTTTATTTTTATTTTTTTTTGGGTCCACAGAGTAGAGATGGGGAGTGCCACCTCTTATGAATCATTATTCCAATCCAACTTCAAAAAATATTATTTAAATTAAGTTTTGTTTTCTTACGCTCTATTTTTATGAATTTTGTTTCCTTCAATCCCGTACTTTATTTTATTTTATTTTATTTTATTTTTGGTCCACAAAGTAGAGGTGGGGAGTGTTGGTTTGAGGGTACATTAGGTCCTGCTTTGAGTTAATGAGTGTGATTTAGATATAATCATTTTACATGAGATTTTATAATCGAATTACATGTATTTAGAATTATATATATATATATATACATATATATAAGGAATAGTAAGGAAAGAGAAGGAAGAAGGGAAAAGAGAATAGGAAAGGGAACATAAAGACAAAGCGAAATAATTTTATTGTCAAAATTTATGTAAACATGATTGTCATGCACCTCTAAAAAAATTGAACCACAATCACTATTATTTTTAACAAATTATGCTAATTTTGCAATTTAATGGAAATTACATGGTTATGTGCACATTTCCATCTCTTGGGTTAAAATATTAAAGGAAAATTAATCTAAGGTCCCTCCCCCATTTTTAATAATAAAAGAGATCGACAATATTATTTTATGATGTCTAAGGTCCTTCAACCCCCAACATCGATATATCATAGAGAAATTTGATCCCCTCAAATCAAACTGCCTCTCTTTCTTTTCCTTTCTCTCCAACAAACTCCACCTCCATCGCCAGAGTTCATCGTCATAGTCGTCTTCTCCAACTCTCTCTCATTCGTCAAGCGAAGCACAAAGCATCCTTATCCATGGACGATTTAACCGATATCAGAATCAAAGCGTACTGCAACGAGAAGACAACCTAATGGTGAGAGTGAACAACGATATCATCATCGGCCGTCAAGGCCGATGATGGAAGTGATACTGTCACTTTAATGTTTAACAGCCCTAGTAAGCTTCGCTTAGTTCTTCCTCCTTCAACTCCGTCCTCTACTAGTCTTGGAACAAGGTCTCTGTCTCTCTCTCTCTCTCTCTCTCTCTCTCTCTCTCACAACTCTTACACATACAAACATCTATATATATAGTATGAAGTTAAACTGTTTGGCAAAATGCTTCTTAGAACCCCAAAACACAAAACTATGAGATTTGATTTGACAAAACTCTTCTTAGAACTGTAAAACATATTGCTGTGAGCTTTGAAGCTAACCTGTTTGATAAAATGCTGCTCAGAAAAATAATCACAGAGAAAAACAATCATAATTTTCTCTGGTTTATTCAAAACACAAAGAAAATTGTGATTGTTTTCGATTTCTAAGTAGCTCAATTTTCTCTAGTTTGTTCAAAACATAGAGAAAATTGTTATTTTTTTTAGTTTGTAAGTAGCCCAATTTTCTCTGGTTTGTTCAAAACACAGAGAAAATTGTGATTATTTTTTGGTTTCTTAGTAGCCCAATTTTTTCTTATTTGTTTAAAACACAGAAAAAATTGTGATTGTTTTTTGTTTTTAAGTAAGCCAATTTTCTTTGGTTTGTTCAAAGCAATCACATGTGTTCTAATTTTCTGTGGTTTGTTCAAAAACAAAGAAAATTGTAATTGTTTTTGGTTTCTAAGTAGCTTAATTTTCTCTGGTTTGTTCAAAACACAGAGAAAATTTCTCTGGTTTGAAAAGAATTTCTCTAGGAAGTCCAGAGAAAATGGTTTGGAGAGAATTTCTTTGAAAAGTCCAGAGAAAACTAGAGATATTTGCAAATCAGAGAAATTTGTACAAACTAGATAAATTTGGAGAGAATTTCTCTGGAGAGAATTTTTATAAAAAGTCCAGAGAAATTTTTTAGATTGAAATTTCTCTAGATCGGTGTGAGGAACCTTAGACATTATGAAAATATTTGATATCCTTTATACTATAAAATCTTAATACTAGGGATCTTAAAAAAAATCCCCAAATATTAATATTAAATAATATTTAGAGAGACTTTAAGTAGAATTACATTATTATTGAATATTTTAAAAATATTTTGTAAATATTTAAAATTTTATAAAATTTTATATTTTTAATATTTTGAATATATAATTTTTATTTTAAATACTTTATTTTATTTTATAAATATTTTTAAAAATATTTTAATTTTTTTAATATTTTAGATATTTTTTTAAAATTTTTTAATTATTAAATATTTAATTCTTTTAAATTTTTTTAAAAATACCATATATATATATATATATATATCATAACAAATTATTTGGCCAATACTTAAAAAAATAACAAAAATTATTTTTTAAAAATATAAAAATAAAAAAATATTTTTCTTCAAAAATAAAAGTAAACAAAATATTTTTTCAAAAAATTATAAAATTAAAAATAATTTTAACCAAAAATTTTAAAATATTTTTTTGAAATTTTATTTTAATAGAACTTTGAAAAGAGTTTGGTTGTGAGTTTTTTGAGTTATGTATTTGGTTATGAATTTTAAAAATAATTTTTGAATTGAATTTTAAATTATGTATTTTATTACAATTTGTGTGTACAAGTGTGTTTTAAGTTTAAAATATTAAAAAAATTAAAATATTTACAAAATAAAATAAAATATTTTAAATTAAAAGATCTAAAAAATTTCAAAATACATCTCAAAATTCAAAAACTCAAAACTCAAAATACAACTCAAAACTTTTTTGAAAATTCAAAACTCTTCTCCAAACTCTTTTCAAAATTTACAACCAAACAATTGTTTTTTTGTTTTTTGTTTTTTTTTTTTTCAAAAATCATTCACAACTCCACATTTAAATCACAACTTCATGCTCAAATCATAATTTTAAAATTAAACCAAAAGGACCATTTATCTCTGTTTTGATCTTTCTTTTGGTGCTTCGCATATATTTTAGTGAATAAAGCTTGAGACCCCCAGTGGGGGTACTGGGGGTCCTCACTGATTGGTCCAAAAAAAATAATTTATTTATTTATTTTTTTTTTTTAAGTCTTTGGCCATTGGCAACCCCCACGTGGAGGTGGGGTGCTGGGGGTCCCCAGCATTGCCGATATTTTAGTAGATCACTATCAACATATAAAACTACCGTTGTGATATACAAATTTGAACTTTATAAAATTGAAAAATATAAATTTGAACTATATATATATATATATGTGTGTGTGTGTATGTCTGCGCGCGCGCATATATGTGTTGTGTGCTCAGCTTTGAGGCACGTGCAAATAAAATCAAAAATAGAAAGTGGAATTAAGAGATATATGGAGTTGCGAGAGAGATGTGGAGATGAGTAGTGGAGGAGCGGCTACGAGATCGACGGTGGCCGTTTCACAAGCTTGACATCGAGATGCGACCCTTTCATGTTGTTTTTTTCGGCAACAGCTATGCTAGCCCTCTAAGCTTCGAGACGATGGCGACGCTCCTTAGAGTGCTACTCGATCGACCAAACGCCTAGATTTGGCATTGTTAAGAAAAAGAGACAGAGGCCCATTTGGAAATCTTGATCGATCTTCAATGTGAGATAATCAGAGATCTCCAATCTGAGATCATCAGAGATATGGTGAAATCTCGATTGATTTTCTCTTTCTTTGACTTGCGTAGGTCTCGGCATTGATTGGAGAGAATGAAGCGAAGAGACGAAGCGAAGTGGAATAGATCGAGTGGAGGCGAGGCGGTAGGAGGTGTCGTCAGCAACAATGACGGTGGACAGTGACGGTGGTGGTAGAGCCGGAGAGACAGAGAAGAAAGATGAAAGAGAGAACAGAGGTTCGACTGAGAGAACAAAGAGAGGTTTTCTACCGTATAGCATATATATATATATATGGATAGTGTCGTCATTTTACTTAGAATAATGCTATATGTATCAATTAGTGTCCTAACTAGTATATTAATAGATGATGTACTAGTTAGTACACTAATTGGTACATATAGTACCACCGTTTTACTTAAGCTTGTCCTTATTTTTTGAACAGTAAAAAGTATCATTTAAGAAGGTCAAACGACACTTACAAGAGTCCATCAAAACTAAACCTTACACCAAAACAAAGTATAAATTTTGGAATAATACTATATACACCAATTAGTGTATTAACAAGTGTACCAATTGATGATGTGGCATAATTTAAGAGATTTTTAGTATTTGTAATATGATTAATGAATGAGATCAATAATAATGTTATAACTAGTGTTAGTATACTAGTTAGTATACTAATTGATGCATGTAACACTACCGAAAATTTTGCAAGAAGCACAAATGAGAAAAAACTTGTCCTTATAGACAAACTATTCTTGTGCTTAGAGTTTTTAACCAAACAAAATTTTATTTTAAATTTATGGACCGACTATTTTTTTATTTATTATTTCATATTATCAATATTACATAATACACATGAATAGTAACCCTTTAAAACAATGTTGTGTTAATATACCTAAGGTGACAAATAAATAAATAAACAATGGTTAAAAAAATTGTGATTATTCTAATATTGTTTTATTTCCTTTACATTTCTGTATTCCCAAACGGGTCGGACAAAGAAAGCCGAGTATAACAATATCCATAATTAAACGGGTCTGGCTAGTCAAGGTAGATGAAACTCACCGACCTCTGGCTAGGGTTTGTGTCTGGTGCAAGCACAGAAGAGAGAGAGAGAGAGAGAGAGAGAGAGAGAGAGAGAGAGAGAGAGTTGGAGTAGATAGGTAAACTCTAAATCAGGATTGAGAATGAGGTTGATAGGGTGAGTAATAAAAATGGGAATTGAGAGGAAAGAGTGAGACAGATTGAGACTGAAATTGAGATAGCAATGGAAAATTATATTAATTTGAAACTGGGTTCCAACTCTGGGAAACGTTAGATCCCAAGCGTCTTCATTACAAAAATTATTCCCCTCCTCTCTTCTTCTCTCCCTTCTTATACAATATCTCTCAACAGTTCTAACAACTACCCTAATCCCGCTCAACAACTTTAACATCTTCCGCTAATCCCGCACCAAGTCACTGAGCTGTAATTGATCTGTTATCTAGGTTATCTGGGTCTGTTGTCTGGCCCATCATCCAGTCCAGCCCACTATCCAAACCACTGCGCACTGCTCCTAAATTAAGCCCCTTATCTTGGCCCATGGAAGCAGCGTCACTTCTAGTTGCTGGCCTATCATTCCCGCCCCCTTGAAAAGAGCCTTGTCCCCAAGGCTGGAAAGTTGGAAATTTGGCTTGGAGATCTTGATAGAGCACCCAAGTTGCATCCTCTAGGTATGAATTTGACCATTGTACCAACAATTGAGTGGCTGGCCTACCTTTATATTTGATCAAACGTCTGTCCAAAACTGCAATGGGTTCAGGTTCAAGGACACCATCAGTCCCTATGGGTGGAAATGTGGCTTGTGGTGTGGTGTGGGCTCCCAACTTCTTCTTGAGCAGGGACACATGGAAAACTGGGTGTAACTTAGAGTGTGGGAGCAAGTCCAATTGGTAAGCTACCTAACCCACCTTCTTCAACACCTGAAATGGCGCATGAAATCTTGGGGACAGTTTCATGTTAGACCGGCATTGTAATGTACTTTGCTTGTAGGGCTGCAATTTGAGGAATACCCAATCTCCCACCGCAAATTGCCTTTTGGTTCGGTGTTGATCTGCATGTTGCTTCATGCGATTTTGGGCTTGGACTAGGTGTTCCTTGAGGATTTTTAGAGTTGCTTCCCTATCCCTACCCCACTGATCAACTACAGCCACATTGGAGACCCCTGGGATATAGTGGATGTGGGAAGGGGGTACTCGTCCATACACCACCTGGTATGGTGTCAACTTGGTAGCAGTGTAGTAATTGGTATTGAACCACCATTCAGTCAAAGGCAGCCAGTGAACCCATGCCTTGGGCCTATCTCCTGTCATGCACCTTAGGTACACCTAAAGACACCTATTGACCACCTCGATTTGGCCATCCGTTTGAGGGTGGTAAGAGGTGCTGAGGTTCAGTTTTGTTCCTTGTAACCGGAACAGTTCCTGCCAAAAGTTGCTGGTGAAAATGGGGTCCCAATCAGATATGATAGATTTAGGCATGCCATGCAATTTGTAGATGGTATCCAAGAATGCTAGGGCTACTTCAACAGCTGTATAAGGATGGGATAGGGCAATGAAATGAGTGTATTTGGACAATCTGTCCACTACCACTAGTATGACAGTCTTGCCATGGGAATTGGGGAGCCCTTCCACAAAGTCCATGGATATATCGGACCAGATGCCTTCTGGGATGGGCAAGGGCTGCAGTAGGCCAGGGGAAGCTATTGTCTCTGTTTTGTTCCTCTGATAATTATCACATTGAGCCACAAAAGCATATATGTCCCTCTTCATACCCTTCTAATAAAACGATCGTCGTGCTCGATGATAAGTTTTTTTGGTATCGGAATGTCCTCCCAAAGGAGTAGCATGTATCTCCTGCATAAGTAACTCCTTGAGCTGTGCATTTGAGCCCACTACTAGTCTACCTTTGTAGGTCAACAGCCCATGCGTCCAAGAATAGCCTGGTTTGGCAGTTGGGTCATTGGTTAAGCCCTCAATGAGTGTTTTGAGGGTTGGATCAGTATGTCATTCCTGTTTGAGAGAATTGAGCCACTCAGGTTGAACAACTGAAAGAGCTGAAACTGTGGAAAATTGTTCCAAGCTCTGTCTGGATAAAGCATCTGCAGCTTTGTTCTCGTGCCCAGCCTTGAAAACAATGTCATAGTCATAGCCGAGCAACTTTGTGAGCCACTTTTGTTGCATAGTAGTGGAGATCTTTTGATCTAGTAGGTACTTAAGACTGAGATGGTCAGTCTTGATGGTGAAATGTCTTCCCAAAAGGTAGTGTCCCCACTTGTGGACAGCATATACTACTGCCAATAACTCCTTCTCATAGGTTGATAGCCCCAAATGCTTAGGTGCCAAAGCCTTGCTAATATAAGCTATGGGATGCCTATCTTGCATGAGGACTGCCCCAATGCCTGTGCCAGATGCATCACACTCCAAAATGAAATCCTTATCATAGTTTGGTAGTGCTAACACAGGTGTGGAGGACATAGCTGCTTTTAAGGTGTTGAAAGCATTTTCTGCTTGCTCATTCCATCCAAAGGAGTCCTTCTTCAATAGAGTGGTAAGTGGTGCACAAACTTTCCCATAATTTTTCACAAATCGTCGGTAATAACCGGTTAACCCCAAAAATCCCCTCAATGCCTTGATGGATGTTGGTCTGGGCCATTGCAACATAGCCCCAATCTTGACTAGATCTGCTGCCACACCCTGTCCAGAAATGATATGCCCCAAATACTCCAAAGATTGTTGTCCAAAGGCACACTTAGACTTCTTGACATAGAGCTGGTTAGTCCTCAGTAATTGTAATGTGGTTTGCAAGTGGTGAAGGTGGTCAGCCCAAGTTTTACTATATATCAAAATGTCATCAAAGAAGACCAGTACAAACCTCCTGAGGTAGGGTTTAAAAACTAAATTCATTAGGCTTTGAAAAGTGGAGGGTGCATTGGTCAGCCCAAAAGGCATAACCAAAAATTCATAATGGCCCTTGTGAGTTCGGAAAGCAGTTTTTGAGATGTCTTCAGGATTCACTCTGATTTGGTGGTATCCAGCTCTTAAATCAAGCTTTGTGAACACTTTGGCACCATGCAACTCATCCAATAGTTCATCAATTATAGGGATGGGGAATTTGTCCTTAACCGTCAACTTGTTCAATTCTCTGTAATCAACACACATCCTCCAAGTGTGATCCTTCTTTTTCACCAATAGCACAGGGGAGGAAAAAGGACTGGTACTTGGTCTAATGATTCCAGCGTCCAGCATCTCTTTGACTATTTTTTCAATTTCATTCTTCTGTATGTATGGATACCTATATGGCCTCACATGGATGGGTGCACTGCCTTGTGTTAGGGGAATTCGGTGGTCAATCAATCGTTGACGAGGGAGAGCACTAGGCTCCACAAATACATCATTAAAATCATGTAAAATGACTGTAATATCAGTGGGTACCTGCTCTACATGTGTAGCTGTGATACTGTACAACTGAACCAGGTAACCTTGGCTGGTTTGCTGTAAAGCCTTGCTCACTTGCTTGCTAGACACTTGGTCCACCTTGCAGCCAGTGTCCCCCTTGAGAATGATGGCTTTTCCCTCCAATTGGAATTGCATTTGGAGGTTCTTAAAATCCCAAAGTATTGGTCCTAAGGTGGACAACCACTGCACCCCAAGTACCATGTCACACCCTCCAATAGCTAGGATACGCACCTCTGTGGTGAAGGTAGCTCCTTGCATTTCCCACGTGAAGGCCTTACACAATCCTTTGCTACATAATTTGGTTCCATCAGCCACTATGACTGGCAAATCTGTGGTGGGTTCCACTAAATGTCCAGAACTCTTGGTCACACTTGGCTCCACAAAGGTGTGGGTACTGCGAGAATCAATTAAGATAGTGATGGGCCTCCTTTTAACCTTCCCAAGTATTCTCATGGTCCTAAAGGATAGGTTACCTGACAAAGCATGCACTAAAATCTGCATGTCATCACTCACCTGAGAGTCTCCATCCTCTTGTAATTCCTGTTCCGGAGCATCTGATTCCTCATCTTCCCCAAACAGCAAATACAATTGTTTCCTTTGGCATTTGTGTCCCCTAACATACTTTTCGTCACAGTTGTAGCAAAGCCCTTTCTCTCTTCTAGCCTCCATTTCCTTGGGAGTTAGTCTCTTGATGGGAAAAGGGAGGGTACTGGTTAGAGTTGAGTTGGGAGAAGTGTTTGGTTGGTATTTGTAGTCAGTAGGTACTGGGGTTTTGGTATCAAGTTTAGGTCCACTTGAGGGAAAGGGTTTTGGTAATGAGAGGGTTGGGGAAGGGAAAGACCAATTGCTATTGGATGATCTTTGGGGAATTTTTTTTCTTCTACTAAGGGCTTCAATGCTTTCTTCTTGTAACCTTGCCAAGCCTATGGCATGGGAGATGGTAGTCGGTTGGAACATTTGGACACCAGCTTTGATCTCATCTTTCAACCCACTGACAAAACAGCAGACAAAGAACTCCTCGGTTAAGCCTTTGGTTTTGTTGGCTAACTCTTCAAATCACTCCTGGTACAGCTTAACAGACGTAAACTGCTTCAACTTGGTCAATTCCCCCATAGGATCCTCAAAAGCATTGGGGCCAAAACGCAGTTGAAGTCCGTGAGAGAATTCAGCCCAGGTAAGCGTTTTCTAAGTTCGTTCAAACCATTGATACCACTGTATCGCCTTGTCAGTGAGATGCATCATAGCCAGTTTTACTTTACTACCTTCATCAATCTGATTAAATTCAATGAAGCGCTCACACTTATAAATCCAACCAGTAGGATCCTCACCTGAGAATTGGGGAAAATCAATTTTGGCATAAAGAGTGAAACAGATTGAGACTGAAATTGAGATAGCATGGAAAATTATATTAATTTGAAACTGGGTTCCAACTTTGGGAAACGTTATATCCCAAGCTTCTTCATTACAAAAATTATTCCCTCCTCTCTTTTTCTCTCCCTTCTTATACAATATCTCTCAACAGTTCTAACAACTACCCCTAATCCCGCTCAACAACTTTAACATCTTCCGCTAATCCCGCACCAAGTCACTAAGCTGTAATTGATCTGTTATCTGGGTCTGTTGTCTGGCCCATCATCCAGTCCAGCCCTCCGTTCAAACCACTGCGCACTGCTCCTAAATTAAGCCCCTTGTCTTGGCCCATGGCAGCAGCGTCACTTCTAGTTGCTGGCCTATCAGAGGTTGATACTGATGAAAGGGCACGAGAGGCCACTGACATTCTTGAAGTACAACAGGGACGGAGACCTTCTCTTCTCCTGCGCCAAGGACCACAACCCCACCATCTGGTTCACCGACGACGGCGAGCGCCTCGGCACCTACCGGGGCCACAACGGCGCCGTCTGGTGTTGCGATGTCTCAAGCAAGTCCCCTTCTCTCTCTCTCTCTCTCTCTCTCTCTCTATATATATATATATATATGTACTTTTCAATATCAGTTAATATGTATGTTTTTCTTTTTAGGATTTACATGTGAAAGAATGGTTTTTTATGGATTTGGTTATTGGGGGATTCTATGCGCTGCTCAAATTCTCTCTATTAATGTGTACATATACATAAATTGATAGTTTTTAAGGATCTGTTTATTAAAATATGCATCACACCATCTAAATTTGAGTATAAGCTTTATTTGATATATGAACTACTCCCATGGATAAATTGAGATTTTAGCATAAATTTGAGTGAATGCTTCACTAGTGAATGACAGAGTGGTAAATTTTTTGAGTCACATAATAGCTTTCAAAAATTTGAGTCTCTCCTCAATTTGGAGTAAAACTCAATTTGGTATAAGTTTGTGTTGTAGTGATTTTTACCCTAATTTAAATTTGATATAGACCAACAGCCTATATCAAAAAATCAAAAAATTTTTTTTTTTATTTTTTGTACACTTATATAACGTGGAGTCCACAAAAATATATATAATAAAATAAAATTAAAAAATCATCCTACCTAAACATACTAGTTCTTTTTACATCATATTTTAATCAAAATATCATAAAATTATTGAAAAGTTTGTTCCCAAATAAGGCTCAGTATTTGTGCAAACAACGTCGTAGTATTCCATAATTCAGCTGTTTATTAACAACCATGGTGCACAGCTCAAGCTATTGATATTTTTGTTATTACGATGTAGACTTGTTGGGATATGAACTATGAATACACCGCTCCCCTTTTTTCAATGGATAAAGAATTAATAGGAAAAGAAGTAGAAAAGAGAACATATAGGTTTTATTTTATTTATATAATAAATATAAAAAACAAACTTCAGGACCTTACGTCATGGATATATTTGATTCATTTTCTATAAATGTGTATTTTTGTATTGCTTTTCCACATCACGCTTTTGCCTGTCATGAAGTGTGCTTTATAATGATCTCTGTTGTGTAGTAAATTCTCGTTTTCTGGATCATTGATGTTGGCTTCTTGTTCGAGAAATTCTATTTTGCCCCCGAGCATGTGCTTCAAATTAAGTTTCATTGGTTAAAATAGTGGTTTCCACTGCTTTTGTGTCTCCTTTGAAGATACAAATGGACAAGTGTCCAACTTTGAATGGTGTGGGGTACTGTTCCATGACCACCAAATACCTTCTCCTCTAGGTCCCGTTTGTTTGGGATTATAGGGAGGGGATTGGGTTTGGTAGTGAGAAGGGGATTGAGAATAGAGTATTTGTTTTGAGAGATAGGGAGGGGATTAGTAATCCCTTGGTATTAGTAAGGAGGAGGAAGGGGGATTGGTAAGGAGAAGATAGAGATGGTATTAGAAAAATAGTGAGGGGATTAGAATTTTTTTTTTTTATATTGGGAATTTTTTTTTAAATAAAATGTTTAATTTTTTATATTTTTTTATTTGTTTTATTATTTTATATAAAAATAATTTAATAATTCCTCACTATCAATTCCTTCACTATTAATCCCCTCACTATGAATCCCCTCCATTCTATCTCTGAAAATAAACGGGCCCAGTTCCTATTTTTACTCTCTGTTTGATGTGTTTGAGATACAAAAGAAATCCTGTGGCTTGAAGTATGTGTTATTTGTTGATGTTGGTTTTATGAAATCAAACAGCAAATGGTGACCTTAATTTTCATAAATCTGAAGGTTGCATTGCAATGTGGAGGTGAAGATGGCTATGTGAGGTTGCACCATTTTGACTCAGATTACTTAAATATTAAGATTTAACTCTACAGCCATTACAATTTTATTTTATTTTTTATTTTTTTTATGTGATAGCATTGCAATCACCTAGGTATTAATGGATTGGAAATTTTGTAGCACATCATTGCATTTTTTTTTTTGGTTTTTGGTTTCCTTCTTTTCTTTTTTCAGTAACTAAACAATAAAACATCATCGTCACTTTTCTGTTTCCTTTATTATTGTTATTTATTTATTTATTTATTTATTTTTGGGATATGTAACCGCATCATCATCACTTTTTTAGGGGATGGATCGAGTTGATTTGGCACATACATGTTCATGTTTCTGCTTCTGCTACGAAAATTAATTTTACATTTTAAAATTTTCTGTTTCTAATATTTTGTGTGTCAAGTAATGGACACTTTATTGTCAAAATAAATAAATAAATTTATACCATGGCCCATTTAATTTATTATTTATTTTTGTAAATGTCGGCCGCATAAATTAACCA
This sequence comes from Camellia sinensis, assembly GCF_004153795.1. Lineage (NCBI taxonomy): Eukaryota > Viridiplantae > Streptophyta > Magnoliopsida > Ericales > Theaceae > Camellia > Camellia sinensis. The sequence goes on from NW_021024690.1 coordinate 1,259,004, forward strand.
TTAATTGGCTCTTGCTTTTGGTTATTGCACTGAAAAAAATCAAGGGCATTTATAAACAAGTCCCATATTTTAGATTTATACTCTATTAAGTTCTAATTAAGATTTTTTAGATTTTCAAGTGCCGTTAAGCTTTTAATAGTCAGAATCACCCTTCAAACATTGATTGATCATTATTTGTGATTGTTTACAAAAGAACATGATGATTTAATATTTATTTTGATTTTTAAAATTTTAAAACTGAAAAAATTGAAAAATTTCTATGCAAAACTGAAATTTTTTTGTGCAAAATTTAAAATTTTGTCTATAAAAGAACATGATGATGAAACAGTTATGTGAAAAGTTAAAAAAAAAAATTTGATAATATTTTTAGTCTTAAAATTGAAAAAAACTTCTTCAAGAATTCAAGACGGCTCATAATTTTTTGCCATAATATTGGCTACTGTCAAGTGAAACATTTGCTACTTTTACATGGCGGTAAACTTCGAATCATTTCGGAGTGGTTTCTAAGCATTCTGAATTAGTTTTGAAGTAGCTTCAAGGAGGCTTTATTATGTCCTTTATAATGAACTTTCTAGTAAGCTTCGAAAGGTGCCAGAGAAACTTTGAAGGATTCCGAAAGAGCTTCGAAGAGATTTTTTATACAAAACATAAGTGTTGCCATGTCATTGAAGTATTAGCCATGATTTTTTGACACTATACACAGTGAGTGCATGTATTCATTGATTACAAATTGGTGTCTCAAATGTTGAACTTGCCACCTAAGAAAATACAAAGCTTCTACTCATGACTCATATCAAACATGATTGGCATGTATTGTGTCCAAATCAAATTGGTGCTTCTTGATTCGAATTGATCACTTTGAAGCACTCATATTGCATATGCCTTTAGTGTAGTGTCCCTTCGAAGCACTTTGTTGGTGTTGTGGTATTCAAAGCACTTTATTACTCATATCAGTTTTGTGCTTGGTTCGGTTCTTCAAAAATTCAAATAAACATCATTTTTAAAGAGCCGTGGGGGTAATGTTGACACCATAAATAGTAATATTATTATTATTACAGGACACGTGGCACTTTCTTGATCAATCTGGAGTTAAGAGAAGTTAAAGTTAGTGGTCTTGCATGGTGGAATATGGAAGACAAAGTAGAAGAAGTTAAAGCATATGTGAAGAATATGATGGACAAAATTGACTTAGTGGAAGACGTGGAGGGATATGTGGTATTGTGGGAATGAAGGTGAAAGAGTGGGTAGTTTTAGGTGGTTATTGGGTAATTATTACTGGATGTTTTTTTTCCTATAAATAGCCATTGATGGCTATATTTATAGGATCCAGAATGAGATCCAGAAACCGGTCTATTTTACCTTACATTTTTCCAGTTCTTTACTTTCCCATTCTTTACCTTCCAGACCTTTACTTTCCCGCACTGAATTTCAATTTCTTAGGAGTAGTTCTAAGTTAGTCTGTTCATTGCTATAATCCCTTTCGGAGCTGTGCAAGTGCAAAGATATAATTATAAACGCTTGTTTACTCAATGAAATTTATTTTCTAACACTGTTCTCTCCCTTCTTCTTTTATTATTGTGATTAGTTCTTCTAAATTTTCTCTTAAAAACAAGCTATCTGTAAAAGTCCTCTTCACTGAAGCTAAAAGAACTTCAAAGCAATTGTCTGATTAATTGATTGGCATTTATTATTTTTGTAAGGACTTATTGATTCTTGCTGACATGCTCAAATTACATTTTTAATCTTCGAAAGCCAAAAAAGCCAACAGAAATCTATCACGACCTTGTGTATGGTCTTCAGGAGTTATACTATAGAACAAGATTGATATATACATATATATACATATTCAAGTTCACCTATTAGATTCTATTCCATTTTGTATTTTTTTTTTTTTGTAATAAAAAAAATGAGTGACGGAGACTCTGCCAAACTCTAATCTCGGGCTAAAACATTACTTGAGACAACATTTAAGCGCGTTACACCGAAAGACGACGGAGAGTTGAACTTGGGTTAAAAGCATTTTTGGGCCGACCTTTTCTGCTGAATCCACCCCCAAGGGTTCTATTTTTGTATTTTCAAATCAAACGAGTAATTTTTAAAGTCATATTATGTTATGCCCTAAGGAAATTAACACAAATAGGTTCATCATCTTCTAATAACATGATCTTGTTTCCCAATTAATAACTTCCATTGCTTAATATATAAGGCATATAAGGCCTCATTTTTTACATCATCATCAAATCTCTAATATTTGTATTTATTATACTCTAGAGATTTACAAAATATTTTCCACATGCAATTATACATTCAACATTCCTAGAATATGAATCTATAGCATGTAGCACAACACGACAATTACAATTCAATGCCCTCAAGGGCTACAAATTCCAAGGCTTATGCCCGGTTATACAAAAATAGTTATCAAACTCATACATGTAAAGCCCTTGGCTTATTAACAATAATTACAATAAAAGAAAAGAACCTTGTGCTCTCAAAAAAATACATTTCACACCTTCAACTCAGCGAAATCACCGCATCTTTTTTTGCACAAAATCCTATAGGGTGAGCACAAAGCCTAGTAGGAAGATTTTAACAAAGTATATACAATTTATACAATTTCCTTATATGAATTCATATGTCATGTCATGCTCAAAAACATATATCTCTAGCTTTTGAAAATCTTGTGCACAATGCAATTTGAAAACACAGCAATTCAATAACTTCAATATAATTCGAGGGTTGGTAAATACGACTCACGTAATCTCTAGGTTGGTGTCTGCAAGTAGGCATAACAAGCACTACCAATCGTCACTTTATAGGTTGCTAACTAGAAGACACTTAGAACTTCCTCCGCGCATGTTTTCAGTTTTTCACCATGGACACTCAAGCCAACTTAACCAATACTAATTACACCCCTATCCGGACTTACCAACGTATTTAATCCAAAACAAATCAAATGATCTTGTTTCACAAAAACAATTCCTTTCTCAAAGCGATAATTTTCTAATACAAGGTTCAAAATCGATTATAACAATGATTAAAACGGAATGGCAATGCAAAGTGTAACAGTGTATTAATATAGTTTTATTTTCAATTCCACCACACAATCCTCCATTGTGATCAAATTTGCACATCTCTTATTTATGTAACATTATAATACATCTTCCAAGAGATAAAATAACAACATCATCATACATGCATTCTCCACATATAAATCATCATTTTTAAACTTGGTTCTTCAAAGGCAACCCAACTACAAGCTATTCATCAAGTTCCAAAATCAAAAAATAAAATAAAATATAATAATAATAATAATAATAATATACCAAAATTAGCTGTTAAAGAAATTTATAAAACTACTTTTATTCAGAATACATTTCATGTTAATCTGCATGTTAAAACATTAGAACAAGTTTATGCTTTGGAAAAACCCAGGGAAACTTGCCAACTATTTGATGCTAATACCATTAAAAGACATCTAAGAACTGGTCACAATTTTATTCATTTAGGATTAATTCAAGTTAGAATAAAACCATTAACTCCTCAAGGAAAAAATGCTTCTGTTTTATTATGTTTACGAGATGCTTGTTTTATTAATTACAATGATAGCTTAATGGGTATAATGGAAACTGGTCTACATAAAGGTCCAGTACATTTTAATTGTTTTCCTGATTTTACACTTAGTTTACGTGATCTACATATTTTAGATGCATTAACCTTAAATATTCAATTAAATGGTTCATTTACTAATATGAAAGAAAAAGTTCAGAATATTGCTCTAATATATCGTGTTCATTATAAATGTATGAAAACCAATTTAAATGTTCAAGCTTTACATAAAAGTCCAAAAGATAAAACTCTGTTAATCCAAAGTAGTAGTACTGATTCTCATATTAATATTCCTCAAATGATTGAATGGAAAAATGTAGATCTCCCTGATCAATGGATAACTGTTAATGAAAATTTCAAACATAATCAACAACAATCTTCAATTTAAGATATTCAAGATATTCAACAATACAATAATGGTTCAGTTCGTATTAAATTTAATCGTAGTCAATCATCTAGACATAGTACCTCTAGTGTACCCATTGATGTTGAAACTGAAGATGAAATATTTAATACTCCATTATTTCGAAAAAATAGTCAAATCCATCTTGATCAAACTAGTAATCAACCTTCTCATAATAAACTCAAAGGAATTGATAATTCTACAACTTCTCAAATTAGTAAGCCTATTTATTCAACTCACACACATTTACCTAATGAAGACGAAGAATCTCAAAATTCTCCAACTCAAACTGATTTTGAAGCTATACCTCCAATAAATCCTCAATTAATGACAATCAAAAAAGATTTTAAACCTGATCTGGATAAATTACTTATTGAATTCAAATCTAAGATTAATAGAACTCAACGACATGCTTATTATGATAAATATGATTCTGCTCAACAATCCAAAATAACTCGAAAATGGTATGATTTTATGATTGAATATAGTATAGAAATGCATTTCTTTGAATATTATAATAATTATTACAAAAAGATTAATACAATCACAAAACATAAATGGAAAACTTCTCCAAATACTTCTGTTAGTTCTAATCATCCTCCATTAGAAAATATAATTATTAATCATCAAGGTTATGACATTTCAACCTCACCATTTAAATTGCCTGGCAATGACCCTGAAATCAAAAAAGTTATAGAACAAAATAATTATACTAATCAATGTTTAAAAACAATTGGTAAACAATTAGATAAAATAGAAACCAATTTAGATTCAGTCCAACTTACCACTCCTAAACAACCTTTAGATCAACCTTTACTGAATTTACCTAGTAATCGTTCCAAAAGAACTAATTTAGTTACCAATGATAATTCTACTGTCAAAGCTATTGAACAATTATTTACCAAATTATCTACTTCTGAACAAGCTTCACCTTCTAAAGATAAAGGTCTTACTGTTTTAAATCAACAACCTATCGAAGATACTGTTTCTAGTCAATCTGACACTGATACTACAGATACTGAAATCAACCACTTAGCCCAACAATTCCAACCTTCCAATCTTAATAAAATTTATTATCCTAAAGTTAATCCTCAAACTACCAAAAATTGGTATTCTCGACCAACACCACCTGATCTCCAATATGAAGAGACTAATCTTTCTAATTAATTTTCTGTATCCGCAACCAAATTATACGAATGGAATATTAATGGTCTTAGTGAAGATCAAATACTTCAAAAATTAAATCATTTGTCTATGGTCTCCAATAGCTATCTTTCTAATTATCCCCAATATTCTTAACCTGAAATTGTTTCCTTAATTACCTCTGGTTTTACTGGTATGTTCAATTCTTGGTGGGAAAAATACTTTACTGAAGATCAAAGAGAATCCCTTATTCATGCTAATCAAAAAGATGTAAATGATTTACCTATTTTTGACGAAACTATTGGTATTAATACTTTAATCTGTACAATAGTTAGACATTTTATAGAAACTCCTACTAATATATATTCTCGCATACATGATCAACTTAGTAACCTTACCTGTCCAACATTAAATGATTTTAGATGGTATAAAGATGTTTTTACCTTTAGAGTTATGTTAAGAGAAGACTGTACTAAATCATTTTGGAAAGAGAAATTTATTAATGGATTACCGAGTTTATTTGCTCACAAAATTAGAGATGTTCTCAGTCAACCTACTGGTGTTATTGAATATGATAATTTAACTTATGGTGATATAATTAGCACTATTCAAAAAGAAGGATTAAAAATGTGTATTGACCTTAAACTCAGTCAAAAGCCTACCAAAAATAAACACAAGGCTAAATATGAATTAGGAAATTTTTGTGAACAATATGGTCTACCTCCTGTAACACCCTCTCGTAGGAAATCACATAAATACTCCAAACATAAACATAAATCATCTTATAACTATTCTAATAAATACAAAAAGAATTATTCACCTTCTAAATCAAATGATAAATTTTATACTAAACCCAAAAAGAAATATTATAAATCAAATCCAAAATCTAAATCTAATAAAGACATTACATGTTACAATTGTGGTAAAAAAAGGTCATTATTCTAATAAATGCAAAGAAAAACAGAAATTAAAAGATAAGGTTAATCAACTTCAGATCAATGATGAATCAATGATGAATCAATGAATCAATTATATGAAATCTTTCAATTAAATCAATATGTTAGTGATTCCTCTTCTGATAATCCTAATACCTCATCTGACTACCATTCACCTAGTGTCGATTCTGATAATGATATTAAAATAGGATGTAATGATATTTGCTGTAAACCAGTTAAACAAATTGTTGTTCTTACGAAACAAAATCAAGAAGAATCTGCTTTAATTGAATTAATTAGTAGATTAGATGATCCAGAATTAAAACAAAAATATACTGATCAATTAAAATCTTTATTAACTACTAAGAAACCTAAGTTAGATAAGCCTATTATTAGTTTGTCTAAAACTTTAGAAAGATTTAACAATAAACATAAAGACATTACTTTTCAAGATTTACAGCATGAAATTAATCAGATTAAACAAACAATTAAAGATTTACAAAGTAAAGATAGATTTTTAGAAGATGAAATTATTACATTAAAACTTAATAAAAGTTTAGATAATTTCCAAGATAATCAAATTGAATCTCCTAATGCATCTGATCATGATTCTGATCCTACTAATCCTGAAAATCTCCTATTTGATAATCGATCACATCAATCTCAATCTCATACTCTTGAAGATAAAAGGTTAAATCTCATCAATAAGATTTATATCAAAAAATGGTATTCAAAAATTAAAATAGTTGTCAATGATGTTGAACTCGAATTAATTACTTTAATTGATACTGGTGCTAATCTTAATTGCATTCAAAAAGGATTACTCTCTACTAAATATTATGAAAAAATGTCATGAAAAGTTAACCTCTGCTAATGATAGTAAAATGCATATTAAATATAAATTACCTAAAGTTCATGTTTGTCAAAATAATGTTTGTTTTAAAACCTCATTTGTTTTAGTAAAGAATATGACTGACAAAATCATTTTAGGTACACCATTTATCTATTTATTATATCCTTTTACTACATCTAGTGAAGGTATAACTACTCATGTTTTAAATCAACCTATTACATTTAACTTTTTATCTCCTCCTGAAATGCTCGAATTAAATCAATTAAAAGAGTTCTATTTCCCAACATATTAATCGATTAACTCGACATTTACGATATTTGAAAGACGAAATTAATTATAAACGAATTGATCAATAATTAACTGATCATGTTGTTATTTCTCAAATTCATGATTTTAAATTAAAATTAGAATCAACTGTTTGTTCTACTTTACCTACTGCATTCTGGCATAGGAAAAATCATGTAGTTACATTACCATATATCAAGAATTTTAATGAAAGACAAATTTCTACTAAATCTAGACCTATTCAAATGAATCATGAATTACTTGAAATGTGTAAAAAAGAAATCAATGAACTATTAAAAAATAGAATAATTAGTCCCAGTAAATCACCATGGTATTGTCCTGCTTTTTATGTTAATAAAAATGCTGAATTAGAACGAGCTGTCTATCGATTAGTCATTAATTATAAACCATCAAATGTTGTTTTAGAATGGATTCGACATCCTATTCCTAATAAAAAAGATTTAATTAAAAGACTTAGTCAAGCTGTTATTTTTAGTAAATTTGATTTAAAAAGTGGTTTTTGGCAAATTCAAGTTCATCCTAAGGATAGATATAAAACTACATTCACTACACCCTTTGGTCACTATGAATGGAATGTAATGCCATTTGGATTAAAAAATGCTCCTAGTGAATTTCGAAGTATCATGAATGATATATTTAACCCATTTAGTCATTTTTCTATTATTTACATTGATGACATATTAATTTTCTCCAAATCAATTAGTGAACATTGGAAACATTTAACTGCATTCTTTTATACAATTAAAAGTCATGGTTTAGTGATATCTGCTCCTAAAATTAAATTGTTTCAAACTAAAGTTAGATCTTTAGGTTATGATATTCACCACAATACTATTCTACCAATTAGTCGCTCCATTGAGTTTGCGTCTAAGTTTCCTAATGAAATTCTTGATAAAACCCAATTACAAAGGTTCTTAGGTTCACTCAATTACATTGCTGAGTTTTACAAAGACCTTAGGAAAGTCTGTCAACCTTTGTTTGATAGGTTAAAAGACAATCCTCCTCCTTGGTCTTCTGTTCACACTGCTATTGTTAAACAAGTCAAACACTATGTTAAATCTCTTCCTTGTCTTGGTATTCCTACTGACAATTCCTTCAAAATTATTCAAACTGATGCTTCTGATATTGGTTACGGTGGCATTCTTCTTCAGAAAGTCACTCCTCACTCATCTGAACAAATTGTTCATTATCACTCTGGTGTCTGGAATAAAGCACAATTAAATTATAGTACTATTAAAAAAGAAATTTTATCTACTGTTTTATGTATTAGTAAATTTCAAGATGATATCTTAAATCAAAAGTTTTTACTTCGTGTTGATTGCAAATCTGCTAAATATGTTTTGGAAAAGGATGTTCAAAACCTTGCTAGTAAGCAATTTTTTGCCCGATGGCAATCTATATTAAGTATTTTTTATTTTGATATTACCTATATACCTGGTTGCCAAAATTCTATTCCTGATTTTCTTATCCGAGAATTTTTACAAGGGGGAAAGGGATCATGATCACTGCCACTCCTTTTGTTGCTTACCATAAATCCCAAATTACCCATTTCCAAATCCTAATTAAACAATTAGCCTATCGCATTGCTCGCCTCCAATTAGCCCGAAAAACTACTAAATGTGCCCAGTACATCAATTACCATCAAATCCAAGCTCGTCGCAATTTACTTGCCCATTATTACAACTGCTTAGATTATCATCAACAATATCTTGATACTCTTAGTGGTTGTTAATCTTGTTGCTAACCTTTGTTTCTTGTTTACACAGATGTCTCGCCCAAGGCCTCCTTCCAAGGCTTTGGTTCCATCTAGTAAACCTAATCAATCCATTGTTCCTCCTCCTCTGGAGTTAGTAACCCAATACCATCCCATTGAAATGATTAACCGTTACCAAGTTCTTGGTAACATCCCTAGACCTAATTACTCTTCTGCTTTGGCTATTGATCCTTTTGCCTCTTCCAGCCAAGCAGTTGCAATTACTCTATTTCCTGCTAATCCAATCAGATCTGCCTGATCTGATTATGTAACGCCCTCAAAATAATAACATTAAACCCATCAAATAAGACATTCATTGATATGTAAAAGTTCCACATTCTTCCATTTATCAAGGTTTGATTACAAAAAAAATATTACATGTTAACAACAAAAGCAAATGCCCTAAGGGCTTACAGCTTTCCAAGTTAACACTTGGTTACAACAAGAGAGTACTAACTCGCTTACACATTAAGCCCTTGGCTTGAATTTACATGTAATTTTGCTCCCATGCATCCAGAAAAATCAATTACCTATTATAAAGACATCCTGATTAACCATCAATCAATTTTGATCAAACTCATTTATGATCGGAACTATACTAGTAAGGTTCTGTATCATTCCTTTTATATTCACAACATTGTTTCCTTAGCTGAATGGGGTCCTCCTTATCAGCTTCGTGAATTACCTGGTCATTCTATTCCATATAATTACCACGATTAGATTGATGCTTGGTTCAAGGTCTTCTTGTACCAAAATGAAACCTTCAGTCATTCCTGGTTCATTCAATTTGATCAAAAGTTCAAATCCGAATTACCTTCTTGGTTTCTGAGATGGTGGAGTCATTATGGTGCCATCTTCGATATCTTCCCTGATATTCTGATTGAACAAATTAACTATTTTGCTACTGTTTTCCCATTTGCTCCATATCAAAGGAAATTTCCTTTATTGCTCATTTTTATATCCAAATACAAAATTCCATGGATATTTAAATGGCATTATGGTATTTCTGATGATATAATTATCCGTCAACATTCTGTTAAATGGTGGGATAAGTTCACAGTGCATCGCATTGTTGAAATTGTCCAAGATGAATTCCCAATTAATCGTTGTGCTCCTACTCCTGCAATGATAAAAGCCCAGCAGATCCCAGCTGCTGCTCTCACTCAATGAAGTCCCAGTCTTCCTCTAATCAATCTTGGAAGCCCCTCATCTAGTGGTTCCAAGCCCAAATCAACAAAAATCAAGTCTGATAAAGCTACGTCCAAAGCTCCTGCAGTGACGACTCAGCCCAAGGCTTTACCAGCCCAATCAAAGTCTGCTCAATCCAAGCCCAAGGTTAAACCTAGATCAATCAGTGATCAACTGCTGCAGATGGCCCGTCTCCTAATGGATCAGGCCCAGGCCCAATTACAAGATGAACTGTCTGATAATGAACCTCCTGTACCGGCCCAATAGTCTAGTTCAGAAGAAAGTTCAGACAGTTCACAAGGTTCAACTAATCAACACCCATATGGACCAGAGTTCCAAGATGCTCAGGATCCATATGCCTAATTAATTCAATCAACATTGGATTCTATATAGATACAAATTAGCTTCAATCAATACTCTTTTGAGAAAAGCTGCCAATTTGTATTTATATTGATTCCTCTTTACTATTCATCAATCAATTAAGTCAAAAGCTGTTTCAACTTTTGTCAATCAGCCGAAAGCAACCGACAGCCCTGCTCAGTCTTCAATGCTGACAGCTGCCTTCAATCAATCAACCAAATCACATGCTGCATAGTTACTTTTCTTTTTTGTAAATTGTAATCAAATGTATTCATTCAGGCATTCTCTGTTTTTGAGAAAAAAAACCCTGAGAGTTCTGAGTGAGAATCAACACCTCTGTAATTCTCTGATTAAGATCCTTGCAGTTTCAACGATTGTGATTGTAAGTTATTTTCAGTATAAATGTATTTTAATTTTTATTGATCTTGAGTGTATCAGTATAAATGTATTTTAATTTTTACTGATCTTTAGTGTATATTACTCCAATTTGATTAAATCTGTTCATCATCTTCTTCCTTCTGCGCTGCTTCCCATTATTAGTATATTATTATTATTATTATTATTATTATTATTATTATTATTATTATTTCTCTATGAAATCTCTCATTTGATACAACTATAGAATTTTCTCCATCATTTATTTACATAATAATCTATCTAGCATGAATTTCACAACATTTCAACATTTTTTTCAAAATTTCTAGGATTTTCACCAAAATTAGGTTTTTGTTCCATTTTTGAAAAGATTTTTCCAAAACAATACCCACACTTAAGAACATAGTTCATACTCTCAAAATCTTTGGGGGGAAAAAAATCCACTTTTAATAGTATCTATGGTTCTAAGAATGTCCCTGCCTCAAGTTTGGGAGATGGAGGAGATGAAAACTCTAAAACTCAATGTTGAAGAAAACTCGACTCAATCAGTGCAAACGTAACCCTCGTCACCCTCTTCGATTTAGTGTAAAAAGTCCTATTAAATTCTTGAAGATTTTTGCTAAATCTTAGAGAGAAATTTGGATTTGGGTGTGTTGTAGAGAGAATGAAGAGAAAAGATGAATAGAGAGAGAGAGAGAGAGAGAGAGAGAAGTGAAAAGGTGTCTCAAACACATTTTTGGCATCAGTTTTGAGGAAAATAGTACAAAATTTGAGACAAATGCACTGAAATCCGCACGAGCGGAATTCCAAATCTGCAAGAGTGGATTCTGATGCTCTACGAGCGGTTTGCTCCAAAGAAAAACCCAGAATTTTTCACAAAATCCGTTCAAGCGGAATCTAAATCTGCATGAGCGGTTTCTGCCTAACAAACCCAGAAAAACCCATGTGTGATTCCACTCGAGCGGTTGCCAAATCCGTATGAGCACTACTACAAAAACAGATAAAGATCACACCTTTTTTGTGTGATGTATGTTATTTAATCACACCTTTTAAGTTTTATTAAAGTGTGATCTTTGGGAGTGTGATTAAAATGGGTCATTTTTAATCACACCTTTGAAGTGTGATTAATAATCTTTAGATCACACATTTTAAGTGTAATTAAAAATATTTAGATCACACTTTTTAAATGTGATTAATAATATTTAGATCACACTTTTTAAGTGTGATTAAAAATATTTAGGTCACACATTTTAAGTGTGATTAATAACATTTAGATCAAACCTTTTAATCACACCTTTTAAGTTTTATTAAAGTGTGATCTTTGCGAGTGTGATTAAAAGGGGTCATTTTTAATCACACATTTTAAGTGTGATTAATAATATTTAGATCACACATTTTAAGTGTGATTAATAATATTTAGATCACACATTTTAAGTGTAATTAAAAATATTTAGATCACACTTTTTAAATGTAATTAATAATATTTAGATCACACCTTTTAAGTGTGATTAAAAATATTTAGATCACACCTTTTAATCCCCAAAAGCTTATTCGTGAAAAAAGAAAAAAAGAAAAAGAAAAATTACACTCACTAGCTTCTCATTTGCTTTAGTAGAGATTCAAACCATCAACCCCTCTCACACCATAAATCTTATACAAGACACTTTTTCCACTACCCCTCTATAATACCATATGATTATATATGCAACATATATTATTTATATAGTACATATGCCCATATTAATATAAAAGTATATTTATAAAGATAATTATTTTTTGTTGAACATAATTTATGTAAAAATAAATTATTTACTAGATTAAAAAAAGAGACCACTTTTGGCGACTAAACATAATTTTAGTCGCCAATTCTATACTTTTGACTACTAATTATTTTTTAGTCGTTAAAAAATTTAATTCCCGGGTTAAAATTACCACTTTTGGCTACTAAACATCTTTTTAGTCGCCCAATGCTTCAGTTTTGGCTACTAATTTTTTTTTAGTCGCCAAAAAGCCTCACTTTTGGCTACTTAAATTTTTTTAGTCGGTAAAAGCCTTACTTTTGGCTACCAAACACCTTTTTAGTCATCCAATGTCTCACTTTTGGCTACTAAATTTTTTTTAGTCACCAAAAAGCCTTACTTTTGGCTACTAAAATTTTTTTAGTCGGTAAAAGCCATATATCGGCAACCAAACAGATTTTTAGTCGCCAAAACCTATACTTTTGGCTACTAAATTTTTTTAGTTGCCAAAAATCTTTACTTTTGGCTACTAATACTTTTTTAGTCGCCAAAACCTATATTTTCAGCGACCAAAGGTGCTTTTTCAGTCGCCAAAGATGCTTTTTCTTGTAGTGAAGTGTGATTAAATATATATATATATAATTATACTTATTTAAAAAGTGTGATTAAAAGTAGTAATGTATATATAATCATACTTTAATTAGAATGTGTGATTAAAAAATATATATATAATCACACTTATTTAGAAAGTGTGATTAAAAAGTAGTAGTGTATATATAATCACACTTTAATTAGAAGGTGTGATTAAAAAATATATAAATAATCACACTTATTTAAAAAGTGTGATTAAAAAGTACTAGTGTATATATAATCACACTTTAATTAGTTTAGAGAGAGAGAGTCTCGGATCTAGGGTTTGAAAGAAAAAGAAAGTAAAAAACTGATGTTCAAAAACGCTACTGACCGCTGATATCAAACACGCTCGCTCGAGCGAAGCCTTTGTCGCTCGAGCGACCAGACACAGAAAACTCTCGCTCGAGCCAAGAAGTTCTCGCTCGAGCCGAAAAGTTAGAAGTGCGCTCGAGTGAAAGATTGCTCGCTCGAGCTAACAACTCAAACCCTCAGGTCTGCAACCAGAAACACGCTCGAGCGACGGACTTCTCGCTCGAGCGAAGAACAAACCAGACCGCTCGAGCGAAGAAAACTCGCTCGAGCCAAGAAATGCAGCTCTCAGGTCCAGAACCAGACGCAATCGCTCGCTCGAGCGAAGCCACTCTAGCTCGATCCACCAGACACGAACTCAACTCTCGCTCGAGCGACCAACTCCTCGCTCGAGCGAAGGTCCAAAAATCTGGGCAGCAGCACTAGGCTCCCAAACACAACCAACCTGTAACAATCCTGCCCAACACATCCTATAACTCAATATACAAAGTAGTAACAGATGTAAACAAGACAATAATCAATTACTATCATCCACGAACACATGTCCGGATCACTGTACAACAAGGGTAAAACCGGGATCGCTATAACTTAATATGATAATCAAAAGGCCGAAAGTAAAACAAACTATCTTACTACGCAATACTGGTCAAGTCCAAGACCCGGGACATCACGCATTATTAAAGCAAGTCGCATTTAAATTTTTGAATTTTTTTTATGAGTAATACCATACAAATAAAAATATATATAAAAAGCTTATACAAAATGATATGGTTACATTGTTGGTCCGTCACCTTAAAACAAAAAAATCTTCAAGATCATTGTTAATTGCAAAAATGAAACTACAACATCATTCTAGTTGAAAATTCTACTAGGGGTGGGTAAGCATACACTTGATTGGTCAAAATTGAATGGCCCAAATTAATCCGTCACAAAATGGACGGTTTCAATAGTCAGAGCGAACAGATGCAAATGTATTTTTTTTAATCCGCCAAAGTTTGGACAGATGGTGGATGGGAAACCACCAACCCAACCCGATCCGCCAACCCTCCTAAAAAAAAAAATTATGCTTTTATGCTTTTTGTTAAAAAAAAAAAAGTTATTTAGTAATTATATTTACTATTTATGAAACATGAAAGTTGAGCCTTTATTTTTATTATAAAAAATTTTGAGTACAAAATAGTAAAGAATTGTTGAAAGATAGTTTGAAAAAGACTTAAAACAATAAATTTCAAACCACCAAATCAATCCATATCCACCTGTCAACCCATACGACTCCCTCAATTTGGATTCGCTATGTGGATGGATGCGGATTGATTTTTTTCAATCTGTCTAAGTTCAGACGGATGATGGATAAGAAATTACCTGACCTAATAGGATCTGCAAAGATCCCTAGATTCTACATTGTTTTTTAGTAAAAAACAATTTATTTATTTATTTATTGCATGACACATCAATTAATAAGTAAAATTTATTAGTTTGTGTTAGGAATGGCAATAGCACAGAGTGGGACGGGGATGGATTTGTAGTGCCTTAACCCCATCTCGAATTATATTGAGGTTGGGGTAAATGGAAGGAGATGACAGGAGTGGGGTGAAGGCGGGATAGAAGTGAGAGATGATATTATATATGTCACGACCCCAAACCGCCCCTTGTAGTTTGGTACCGTGATGGCCAGTAATCCGTAATTACCGAAGGCCAACTTCCAAAATTCACACACAATCAGAGTATAATATACGGGGCTTGCAAATGCGGAAGCAATAATTCAAAATACGAGTGGTTCATAAGAGCAGTGCATAAGTCAAATGGAATGGCATACATCTTTACATAGCATTTAAAACTTGAATACAAAAGTACATATTACATCTTGGCAGAAGGCTTCTCAAGTCGACATAAATATAACACATGAAATACAAATTAAGAAATAAAATCTTCGGATTGCCGACATAAACATGCATCCAAAACATCTTGCAAAACACACATCTCGGCGTAGCCGACTTCTTGCTTGTTACCTACATATACATAGGGAGGGTGAGCTTGGGTACTCAGTGAATGGTACAAGTAATAAAGGGGTTACATGAATGATTCCCGAGGTCTTTCAAAACAATACATAATATATCTTTGTCAAAACCATACTTATCATAGCTTGTACAAAACATGAGATAAACCTTGTTCATCAAACTTGATCTTTCAAAACTTGCTTGGAATACTTAACATTCGTCGGCTTAAAACATGGGGTGATGACATTCCGAGAAAAACAAAAGCACAACCTCGGCATCGAGCACACCCGTTCATAGTCCGTCGGTGGCCGATATCTTAACAAGGGTGCTACTTAGGCTTAACGCCCCCTAGCACGAAAGGACGGTGCTACCTAGGCTTAAAGTCCCCTAGCACGGAAGGACTATGCTACATAGGCTTAAAGTCCCCTAGCACGGAAGGACTATGCTACATAGGCTTAAAGTCCCCTAGCACGGAAGGACTATGCTACATAGGCTTAAAGTCCCCTAGCACGGAAGGACTATGCTACATAGGCTTAAAGTCCCCTAGCACGGAAGGACTATGCTACATAGGCTTAAAGTCCCCTAGCACGGAAGGACTATGCTACATAGGCTTAAAGTCCCCTAGCACGGAAGGACTATGCTACATAGGCTTAAAGTCCCCTAGCACGGAAGGACTATGCTACATAGGCTTAAAGTCCCCTAGCACGGAAGGACTATGCTACATAGGCTTAAAGTCCCCTAGCACGGAAGGACTATGCTACATAGGCTTAAAGTCCCCTAGCACGGAAGGACTATGCTACATAGGCTTAAAGTCCCCTAGCACGGAAGGACTATGCTACATAGGCTTAAAGTCCCCTAGCACGGAAGGACTATGCTACATAGGCTTAAAGTCCCCTAGCACGGAAGGACTATGCTACATAGGCTTAAAGTCCCCTAGCACGGAAGGACTATGCTACATAGGCTTAAAGTCCCCTAGCACGGAAGGACTATGCTACATAGGCTTAAAGTCCCCTAGCACGGAAGGACTATGCTACATAGGCTTAAAGTCCCCATGTGAAAACAAACACAAAAACATGAATCTTGGCATGAGCTTTCGGATCAAAGCATGACTTTTCTTGAAGAACACATGTATGCCATTTTCTCTTTCTAAAACCGAACTTCAAAGCAATGCATGGCTTACAAATCATTTTCAATCATGCAATGCAATAACATAAACATAAAGAACATCATGAGCGGATCAAGAATCTAACCTTAGAACGCGGATCTAACGGTTCGATCTCTAGGAAATCAAGCTTGGAAACCCACTCTCCCTCAAGAACTCTTCTCCCTCTTCTAGAGCTTCTCTCTCTACTCTCCAAAACAATATACAACAAATGATAGGTTTCCTCTCTCTATCGGCTGACTTAACTCTCAGCCCGGACACGTGGCAACGGCTGGTTGGTTCTCTCCGAAAAGGTGATAGATTGACAAGACAAAACTCTAACGAAGCGTATGCAGCAAGCTGGGTACGACACATCGGCAAGTAATGACATCGGCTAACAACAAAACTTCGGCAACTAAGGTGACAATGACCTCGGCTAGGAAGGACAACACTTGACTAAGCTGTGCCACACCTTGGCCTAGATGTGCCACACCTCGGTCTAGGTCATACCACTCCAGGACAAGATCACTCAGGTGCAAAGGTAACATCTCGGCCTAGATAATACACATCTCGGCCTTGGCGATTCACACCTCGGCCTAGATAATGACATCTCGGCCAATATGTCAAAGCAAAGGTGGAGGTCAAACGAAGGGATTCCAAGATACTTCTAAACTGAAGATGACCTCGGCTTGGAATGATCTAGGCTTAGCATAACCTAGGCTTGGCATAACATCGGCTAACATAACTTAGGCAAGGCGTGACCTAGGCTTCACATCAAGGAAAGAGCAAATCATGCGAGCAACACTTAGACACCTCACAAAGGCATCAAAACAAGGCATGGACCTTACATACTTAAGCAAAACAAAGTCACAAACATACAAATGCAAGCTTAACAAGTCATAATCATATAGATGCTCATGAACATGACTAAGACGTAAATTTGGGTCCTTACAATATATTTATGTATAATGATTAATAAGTACCGAGAATTAAAAGATGTGAGATGATAAATAATGATTTGAAAATGAGTGTTGAGTATAATATTGCAACATTTGAGAAGTCTTGCAATATTTTTAAGAAAATTAAATTATCTATATTATATAAAAAAAAATAATTAACTAATCTATACTATCTATATAATCAAATGTAGTGGTTTTGTCAAAAATTTGTAAATATTCATTCCTAAATTCTCATAATTTTAAAATTCTCTCTTTCCTACGTGGCAGCCCTCTTTAATTGCCTTTTGTGTTTTCTATTTTCCTCCATTTTCTATTTGTTTGATTAATTAAAATGAAAATTAATTTTATGGCATATGGATAAAGATTTGAATTTCAAAATTCCTCCATATAGATAAACATATAAAAACTGATAAATAATTTATGAAAATTAATTTCATGGTATACAGATAAAGATAAAAATTAAATACTTAATTTCATAACTTATAGATAATTTAAAATTTCTTCCCATAAATAAGCATATAAAAATTGATAAATAATTTATAAAAATTAATTTCATGGCCTACTGATGAAAATAAAGGTTAAAAAATTAATTTAAAAAAAATTACTCATGTTTTTTGCCCTTCAAAATTCCTCCATATAGATAAACATATAAAAACTGATAAATAATTTATGAAAACTAATTTCATGGTATACAGATAAAGATAAAAATTAAATACTTAATTTCATAACTTATAGATAATTTAAAATTTCTTCCCATAAATAAGCATATAAAAATTGATAAATAATTTATAAAAATTAATTCCATAGTCTACAGATAAAGATAAAGATTAACTAATTGATTTACAAAAAAAAAAATGTTTTTGTTTTTGTTTTTGTTTTTGTTTTTGTTTTTGTTTTTGTTTTTGTTTTTGTTTTTGTTTTTGTTTTTGTTTTTGTTTTTGTTTTTGTTTTTGTTTTTGTTTTTGTTTTTGTTTTTGTTTTTGTTTTTGTTTTTGTTTTTGTTTTTGTTTTTGTTTTTGTTTTTGTTTTTGTTTTTGTTTTTGTTTTTGTTTTTGTTTTTGTTTTTGTTTTTGTTTTTGTTTTTGTTTTTGTTTTTGTTTTTGTTTTTGTTTTTGTTTTTGTTTTTGTTTTTGTTTTTGTTTTTGTTTTTGTTTTTGTTTTTGTTTTTGTTTTTGTTTTTGTTTTTGTTTTTGTTTTTGTTTTTGTTTTTGTTTTTGTTTTTGTTTTTGTTTTTGTTTTTGTTTTTGTTTTTGTTTTTGTTTTTGTTTTTGTTTTTGTTTTTGTTTTTGTTTTTGTTTTTGTTTTTGTTTTTGTTTTTGTTTTTGTTTTTGTTTTTGTTTTTGTTTTTGTTTTTGTTTTTGTTTTTGTTTTTGTTTTTGTTTTTGTTTTTGTTTTTGTTTTTGTTTTTGTTTTTGTTTTTGTTTTTGTTTTTGTTTTTGTTTTTGTTTTTGTTTTTGTTTTTGTTTTTGTTTTTGTTTTTGTTTTTGTTTTTGTTTTTGTTTTTGTTTTTGTTTTTGTTTTTGTTTTTGTTTTTGTTTTTGTTTTTGTTTTTGTTTTTGTTTTTGTTTTTGTTTTTGTTTTTGTTTTTGTTTTTGTTTTTGTTTTTGTTTTTGTTTTTGTTTTTGTTTTTGTTTTTGTTTTTGTTTTTGTTTTTGTTTTTGTTTTTGTTTTTGTTTTTGTTTTTGTTTTTGTTTTTGTTTTTGTTTTTGTTTTTGTTTTTGTTTTTGTTTTTGTTTTTGTTTTTGTTTTTGTTTTTGTTTTTGTTTTTGTTTTTGTTTTTGTTTTTGTTTTTGTTTTTGTTTTTGTTTTTGTTTTTGTTTTTGTTTTTGTTTTTGTTTTTGTTTTTGTTTTTGTTTTTGTTTTTGTTTTTGTTTTTGTTTTTGTTTTTGTTTTTGTTTTTGTTTTTGTTTTTGTTTTTGTTTTTGTTTTTGTTTTTGTTTTTGTTTTTGTTTTTGTTTTTGTTTTTGTTTTTGTTTTTGTTTTTGTTTTTGTTTTTGTTTTGTTTTTTTTTTTTTTTTTTTTTTTTTTTTTTTTTTTTTTTTTTTTTTTTTTTTTTGCATGACATTATAGTCTGATACAAATTATTTATGTTATCAAGTGATTGCAATACTATTATCTCAACAATCTTTATAATAAACAATTTTTTATGTATATCAAATTTTTATTGTGAAATTTTGTAGATTAATTATTGTTAACATCATCCAAGATGGCCTAATATCATGGCTTGCTGCTATTAAAATATAATTTAAGATTAGAATAATTTATATATCACACAAAATGTATATAGTTTATTTTTCCGTGCATCGCACGGGTTACCGCTAGTTTAATCATGATAAGAATGGGATGGAAACAAGAAAATTTGTCCCAACCCTATTTCTTACAAGGGGAAATTATATGCAGGTGAGAGAAAGAAAAAAAAATTATCAATACATGGAGGAGTGCAAGTGACACTTATATCCTCATAGTCTTTCATTTGCATCACATTACAGACATACTTACATCCTTCATGCATTCATAATTTTTTTCCCTTCTCCTATCAATTTGTAATTCTCCCTTCTTACAATAATCTTTAGTGCACAAAAAAGTATATAGAAAATTTATTTTGGGTGCGGAAGTCACATTTGAAATAAATTTCAGCTAAAACAATGCACCTTCGGTATTCTACTCCTATCATCAACTTTGTTTGTATTTCATCAAACAAATATGGATTGGAACCCGGCTCCTATAAATGTTGGTTAGAGCAGTGCTAGGAAGACATAAAATATTCCACAAATTAGAATATAAATGTGAGTTTTGTATGTGAATTTTGTATTATGTGAGACTCATTCTTATCTTGCATTTTTATTTCATTATGGGATAAATTACACCTAGTACTTTTATAATTTTATCAAAATCTCAGTTTGATCATTTTTTATTTTCAATTGTAATAATCAATCTCTAACATTTTAAATCAAGTTTCAATCTTGCCATTCTGTTTATCTATCATTAACAAAGCTAAAGGAAATTAAAAGTAGATGGACTAAAGAGGATTTTGGTAAAAGTGTAAGTAGTAAAGTGAAATTTTAATAAAAGTATAATGATGTTAATGAGATAATAAAAATGTTACACATTCTTTAAATGACAAGTCCTGTCAACTTTGCTAACAATAGACAGATGAAAATGTGAGATTATAACTTGACTTCTTGTCGTTTGGCCAAAAAAAAACTTTAGTTGATTTTTTGGAGTTGGGACTTTTTTTAGTTTAGGACTAAAAAGTCTGTTTTTGACTTTTGTAAGAAAATAATAAAATGATTATAATTTGAATGTAATATTTTATCTTATTGACATTTTTACTTATTTTATCTTTTAGTAACTTCCAACCCAACTCAACCCACATGGCCAAACAAAGCCTTAGGCCTCGTTTGGGAACAGGCTAATTTAGTAACTTTTTGGCTATTTGGGTAAAATATGAGCTAAAGAAAACTAGTATATTTGGGATGACTTTTTGGCTTTTTACGAAAAGATGTGCAAAAAGTAGAGAGAAAAGAGAATCTTTAACTTTTTTGTATGAGTTGTTAGCTTTTTGGGTAATTTAGGCACCGTTTGGGAAGAAAATGTTGGGCTATTTTAGCCAAATGAGGACAAAACAAGCTAATTAGCCAAGTGAGGACAAAAAGTTGTTTTGGTGCTGGCAACAATCAAGGGCAACGTAAATTTACGAAATTACCCCACATGAATTATGGGCAACGCCTCAGCACATGAAAAGTAAAAAAAAAAAAAACTTTTTTCCAAAAAAATCCTTTTCCCAAAAAAAAGCAAAGAAAGTTGAAAAAAAAAATTAAAAACATTTTCTTGTTTTTTGTTAAAATATTTTCTAAAAATAAATTCAAACTCTATTTATAAAAATATTTTTAAATATTTTAATTTTTTTGTTATATATTTGGTTATGATTTGAGTATAGAGTTGTGAAAGTAATATGGAGTTTCGAGTT
Source organism: Camellia sinensis (assembly GCF_004153795.1). Classification (NCBI taxonomy): domain Eukaryota; kingdom Viridiplantae; phylum Streptophyta; class Magnoliopsida; order Ericales; family Theaceae; genus Camellia; species Camellia sinensis. The sequence continues at coordinate 1,280,677 of NW_021024690.1, forward strand.
ATGTGTTTGGTTATGAGTTTTAAAAATAATTTATTAATTGAGTTTTACTTTATGTGTTTGGTTACGATTTGAGTGTAGAGTTGTTTTCAAATTGAAATATTAACATTTTAAATTATTTAAATTTTTTGAATATTTAAATTATTTAAATTCTTACGATTTAAATTTTTTGAATATTTGTTTTAAATTTTTGCCAAGGTAAATTTTTTAGATTATTTATATTATTTAAATATTTAAAATAAAATTAAAATTAAAAATTAATTAAGTTTTGTTTTATGTGTTTGGTTACGATTTGAGTGTAGAGTTGTTTTTAAATTAAAAATATTAACATTTTAAATTATTTAAATTTTTTGAATATTTAAATATGTAAAATAAAATTGAATAAAATTAAAATTAAATTATTTACAATACACAGGAAAATTATTTAAAACCTCACTTTTTATCATTGTACAGAAAATGAAAAACAAAAATAAAAATAAAAAACACATGAAAAAACCATTTGCAAAAAAAAAAAAAAGGACCTTAAAATACACAGGACAATTATTTAAAACTTCACTTTTTATTATTTTACAGAAAATTAAAAAAAATAATTTTAAAATCAACATAAAAAAACACATGAAAAAACCAAGACCAAAAAAAAAACAAAACAAAACCAAATTAATGTAATAAAAAAAACAAATATCAAAATGACCAAAAAAAACCATTTGGGTCAACAATTCCATAGCACAGCCGCCGAAATAAAAATAAAATTTAAAAAAAAAGAAAAGGAAAGTGAGTGGTGACGTCACAGTTGGACAAAATTAGTTGCAGGGGCAGTTTAGTAATATTACATATGGATACCTCACCAAAAAGTCAAAAAGCCCTTCTCAAATCAGGCTTTTTAGCCCCAGACTAAAATAGCCAAAAAAATCAAAAAGCTAAAAAATCAACGCACTTCCCAAACGGAGGCTTAGTAACTTTTTAACTTTTTAGTTAAAAGGGAGGGTTCCAAACGAGGCCTTAATATAAAGATTAATTGTTATAATTGAAAATAACAAAATTTTAATAAAAATAAATAAGTACTAAATATAATTAATTTTTCATAATGTGAAACATTTCTATATTCCTAGAATTATTATGGTGTGGGTTGCCACTCCACTGGTGATGGTGCAGACATTGCCATTATCATGTTTGGATTATTTTATTCTTTTGTCTTTCGAACCAAATAAGGCAGTTCACATCCCCTCTCTCCAGCCCTTTCTTTGGGAATGGTCCAGATTGGATCACATTGTGATTGTTTGAGAAGTTATTATTTTAGCAACCGCGATTGAGAGCTCGAATCGAGCTCTCCCGAATGCCCCGAAACGACGTCGTTTCGTCCGAAACGACGAAACGACGTCGTTTCTTTTTTTTTTTTTTTTTTTGCAATCAGAAGTTCAGAAGAAGACGAAAGAAAGAAGGAGAGAAAAAGAAAGAAGAAGAAAGAGAGGGGAGGCAGAGGCGGGGGAGGAGGGGAGGGGAGGGAAGGGGGCCAACAAAATCGGGCTAGAGGCGGAGGCGGAGGTGGAGGCGGGGCGAGGGCGGCAGAGGCAAGGGGCGGAGGCAGAGGTAGAGACGGGGGCTGCGAAGGGCAGAGGCAGAGGCAGAGGCAGAGGTAGAGGCGGGGTTGCGATGCGACGAGCGACGATTTGCGACGATCGGCCGACGAGCTACGATGACGACGGCTCTCTCTTGCCTCTCGCCTTTGTTTCTCTCCCGCCTGTGTTCAAACGAAGAAGAAGAAGAAGAAAAGAAAGAAAGAAAAGGAAGAAAAAGGGAAAAAAAAAAAAAATCGAAATGCAAAACGACGTCGTTTTGCGTTTCAAGCCAAATTCGAGCCCTTAATTTCAGGCCTTCAAACATTTTTCAAAAAAATAAAATAAAATCATCAAATCAATTATTTTTTTTTTATTTTTTTAAACTAAAATAGTGAGTAAAAAAATGTTATAGGATCTCAAACAAACTATACATAAATTAAATCATCTACTTCCAATGAGACTTTCGTCCTATATAATTCAGGTCAAGTTTGATTATTTTTTAGTAGCTTTTTGTTGGTTTTTTTTTTTAAT
>NW_021024690.1:1282828-1308138 GCF_004153795.1 Camellia sinensis
AGGCAGTGTTTGTGGCGGCTGAAGTGTTTGGCAATGACCACCTCTTGACAGTAAAATTTTACTGTCATTCTAACACCAGAGTAAAATTTTACTCTAATTCTCTCAAACAAAAAATAGAGCAATAGAACAAGAGTAAAATTTTACTATAATTGTTTTAAACAAAAAACAGAGTAATAGAACCAGAGTAAAATTTTACTCTAATTCTCTCAAACAAAAAACAAAGAATAGAACCAGAGTAAAATTTTACTCTTATTTTTTTAAACAAAAAACAGAGCAATAGAACCAGAGTAAAATTTTACTCTCATTATCTGAAACAAAAAACATAGCAATAGAACCAGAGTAAAATTTTACTCTGGTTCTATCAAATGAAATTAGATAAAAAAACAACAAAAATAAATCAAAAAAACAAAAAACAAAAACAAACAAACAAAAACAAAACAAATTAATCAACATATCTAACTGAGAATAAAAACTTCTAAAACTCGATCAACAATCACAAATCTCAATGAAAAGAATACATGTGTTCAACAATACTCATACACACAAATATATATATATATATATATATATATATAACATTACAACACTCATACACACAAATATTAGAGATCGATTCCGTTTGTGTGCTGAGAAAATGGAGGAAAATATTACATAACATTACAACGAAAACTTATGGATCACGTCTCTTACGTTTTTTATGAATTTCATTTGTATCAAGTAGCGAAGCCAAAAGAGATCCAGGAAGTTATCTCGTCAAATGAAGAAGAAAACGCGATACTCCTTGTGATCTGTTGCCTCACAATTGCTTGGAAGATGAGGATTGGGTCCTTCAATGTCGAACAATTTCTAGTAATCGAAACTGCTATATTCTTTGTCTGATTGATTCTGATGATCTGCTAGTGTTATTGTTTCAATGAATTTGATCTGCTGAAGCTTGGAAGACGCGACTTTGGTGTCGCCGACCTTCTGCTGAAGCTTCGAAGACACGACTATGGTGATTATGATACAGTTGATGACGAAGCTGATTATATATGCAGAAGCTGAGGGTATAATAGTCATATAAAATATTTAAATAATAAATTTTGTCCTTTATGCAAGACTTTATAATTATAAGGGAGTTTAGAAAGTATAATTTTTTTCTTAGTCCTTTTAACTATGAAAAAAAAGTAAAGTAAAGTAAAGGGGGTTTATAGCTAAATTTCCCTATTTATATAGAATAATGCTTGGGACCCCCTTTTGGGGGTCACCCCCTCACCCCCCTTTGCCACGTGGCGGGTAGTGATTGGAGGAGCAGGAAAAAAAAGAAAAAAAAAAAGAAAATGTAACCAATGAGAGAGAGAGGGGGTCAAAGGGATGGGGGAAAAGGGAGAATGAATCATTGTTGATTATTTTAAGTTGCATAGGATAGAGCAAAATTATTTGTTTACATTGTAAACGTGATAATATATTTTAAACATAATTATATATATATAAATATACACAAATAATTTAATTAATAAAATCACATATACGCATAAATAATTTAACTAATATTATTACGTATATTTATTTAAGTTAAGGAAGTGTCTAAAATCTTTTTGTAAAGCGTTAATGAGTGTGTAATTTTGCTCAAGGGCAGACTTAGGACTGGGCATAGGTGGTTGCAGCCTAGTCCAAAATTTAAAAAATCTATAGAAATTTTTTTTTCCACCCAATCTAGCCTTCCAACCTCTCCTAGCCCAGCCCCAAATAAAGGCTAATAATTTTTTTGTTTGTTTTTTAAATAGGCAGCCCAATAACTGCCCAATACTTACCCAAAAAAATAGATAGGCAGGCCAATAGGTTTGTATTTGTTTAAAGAACAAATCTTCCAAAACAATCCTCATATCTTTCAATAGATAGGAAGCAACCCTCTCTTTGTCTTCTCTGTCGTCTCTAGTAGTCTGCAACAACTCTACTTTCCTAACATTTTTTGTAAATGTAATTAACCAATTATTTTATTTCGTTGGTTAAAAATGGAATTGATTAATGGTTTTAAAATTTTGTCTTTATGCAACAAATGTTTTATTACTCTTAGTTTTTTTATGATGCTGCCTTGTTCAATGTTCTATATTGCTCTTAGTTTTTTAACTTTGAAATATGTTAAAACTGTCATTCGCAATTCAACAGGGGATGAGTTTCTTGCCAATTGCTTGTCTCTCTTCCTTGAATGAGACCTTACATTGAAAATTGATTTAGATTTTGTAATCGATGAATTCGAATATTTAGAGACTCGTCGAGTACAACTTAATTAGATTGTTTCTAATCAATAAATTTAGATATTAATTTAGATTATATTGTTAAATTCTCTTTTTTCTTATGTCGTTATACTTAAAATATATTGTATAATTTTATCTTAATATTAGTCCACCCCATCGACGAATATTGAATCCGCCCTTGATTTTGCTAAATGGTAGGGATGTTTACTTCGTTCAAAAAAAAAAAAAAAAGGATAGGGATGTTTACGATTTAACTTTATTCGGGAGGTAGGATTTTGGTTAAATTTGTCAATAAAAAAATAAAAAAAAAAGATTAAAATAGATAATAATACAAAATGTCACATCCTACAAATAGATCAAGGAAATTTCTTTTACATACCACTAATCCTCTCATTGTACACCATTAACAAATTAAATTTATATTTTAATAATATTTTCAAATGAGAATACCATTAAAGAAAATATGGGGGGTATATTTTATCCATTCAGAGATTTAATATATAAAAACAGAAAACACTTTTCGCACACCATCATCACCTATAGACGTATAAACATCTTAAATAAATTAGTTTTGAAGATTTATTGACTAATTTAGCCAAAATCTAGATTTATTGACTAATTTAACGAAGATTTATTGACTAATTTTTTTGTATAGATGAGTGAGAAAGAAAAAGTGATTGATTGATGTGTAGGATGTGAAAGAAAGATAAGGAAAAGAGCAAAAAATAATTAATTGGTATATAGTAGAGAGAAAAATGATTTTGAACTTTTTAACCAAACAAATTTTGAATTTTTTTTTAAAATATTGTATCCCTATATACAAATCAAATAAGGTGAACATAACAACTAAAATTAATTTAGTGTAAGATTTGTTTTGGGAAGAGTTTTTTTCGGCTTATTTTCGTCGTTAGTGAACTTTTTAAGAAAAAAAATTAAGATTCTAGATTCATAAGACGAACCGAAAATTATAATTTTTAAAAAAAAATTCAGAAAAAACAAAAATAATTTAAAATAAGTAATCTTTTTTACTTATTTTCGTCTTTAGTGATTTTTTTAAAAAAATTCAAAAAAATATATTTTTTAGATTCATTTAGATAAGATGGATCGGAAAAATAAGGGAAGAGTTTTTTTCGGCTTATTTTCGTCGTTAGTGAACTTTTTAAGAAAAAAAAATTAAGATTCTAGGTTGATAAGACGAACCGAAAATTATAATTTTTAAAAAAAAATTCAGAAAAAACAAAAATAATTTAAAATAAGTAATCTTTTTTACTTATTTTTGTCTTTAGTGATTTTTTTTAAAAAAATCAAAAATATATATTTTTTAGATTCATTTAGATAAGATGGATCGGAAAAATAAAAAATTTTGATATAATTTTTAAAAAAAACTAAAGAAAAAAAAGTTTGAAAAAAAAGGTGATTTTTTTTTTTTTTTTTGGGGGGGCGCCAAAATGCACCAAGGATCCTCTAGAGTGAAATTTTCCTAAAGTTTCCTAGAGTGCTCCATTATGTGGTTGAGATTCACTGGCAAGTCACATCAGAAAAATTGATGTGACTTGCCAATAAATCTCAACCACACAATGGAACACTTTAGAAAACTTTAAGAAAAAATCACTCTAGAGGATCCTTGCTCGCCAAAATGTGCATCCACACCACGTGGGTGATTTTTTTGCCCACCGAGAAGATAGAAATAGTGAAGGACAAAAGTTAAGTTGGATTCCACAGAAGATAACAATGCATGTGAGGGCCCCTCGTTCACATTTAGAGATGGGGAAATAACTTTGGAAGTCAGAAAAAGTAATTACAGAAATCAATTGAGATCAATTGATTTTAGGGTTTAAGAATATTTAAATAAATTGATTTTAAAGATTTACACCTTATGAATAATATTAAGATTGTTGATTTTGAATAATACAATAGTGAAAAGATCAATTTATTACTTTGCCTTTTCATTTTTTGTTTATATCATTCATATAGTCATTAGAAAGATAATTTTGTTCGTCACATGTTCGGATAACTAGAATTAAACTTTTATATAATGTTCGATTATTTTAATTCGAACAAAACAATTTTATTCAAATTATTAAGGTTGACCAAATTACAAATGTTCATAGATAAAAAATTAAATATTTTAATTCCTTAATAATTTCATTTTTCAAATTTAATTCAATTTAATAATTTAATTTATTTTTGATATATTTTATTTTTTTAACAAAAAGTAGATGTATTCAACAGTTACAAAAAATAAATAAATAAATAAATAATATATAAAATTTAATATATGTTCAATAGAATAAAAATAAATATATAAAAAATGTTCAACATAATAAGTCAAAACGAGTTGAAAACGTATTTGTTTTTTTCAATATAAATATTTTGAACAAATTTAATTTGTTCAATTTTATTTTTTCGTATGATGATATTATGTTCAGACAATCAAAATTGAGCTAAACTCAAAATAGAAATTCCTATGAAAGTTGAATTAGTAACCAAATAAAAAAAAATTAAAAATAGGAAAAATATATCAACGTGTGAATCAAGGGTGAGAATGACAAATTTTCAATGCCGACAATGTATCGGCAAAACAACGACGAGACGACGGCAAAGATGGAGATCTAAAACGACGACAATGCATCGACAAGCCAATGGCGAAACGACGACAGAAATCTGAAAGGACGAGAATGCATTGGCCGAACGAAACCCTCCGCCGGCGATGGAGATCTCACTACAAGAAAAGGGGGTAAAAAACACGGAAGCATTAGCGACGGCGTTTGTCCCGTCGCAAAAAATGGTTTTTTGCGACGGCAGCTTAAACCGTCGCAAGTGAAGGCTTTAGTGACAGCGTTGTCCCCGTCGGTAATAAAAAATGCGCGGATAGGGGAGTAAATGCATCAGTATTAGCGACGGATGTTTTTACCGTCGCCAAAAAAAATGTTTTGAGACGGCATACGTTTGCTGTCGCAAATAGTTTACATATTACGACGGCAAATGTCCGTCGCAAAAAAGTCTAATTTAAACGGCGTCGTTTTATGAACAAAATACTTGCCATTTGCGACGGTGTAAAACCTACCGTCGCAAAAAGTGAAAAAATATTTTGCCCCGCTCTCCCCTATTCATCTTGCCGCTCGATCAAAACATAATCCAAATCCCTAAATGTTTGAAACAAATTTTTTTCCTCCAAAATCCTCAAACGAGCTACGAAGGTGAACGACTCTCTCTGGACGAGCGACGAACGGCCAGCAGGCTAGCGGTGGTGCGGTGGTGCGGCAGCGGCGACGATGACAGGTAGTGGTGGTCCGGCGACGAGTCTCTCTCTCTCTCTCTCTCTGTGTGTGTATATATATATATATATAGATGAATGTATATCAATCACCTCAGAGAGCCTTGAATATGTTTTGATCAGATAACCCTTTCCATACTTTTCAATTTGATCTGAAATTTTGCTGTTTTTAGTGAATCCATCGGGAATAATTGATGGATTTCACATGGGTTTTGAGGAATCTTGGGGTTCTATGACATGTAATGTGCAGATTCAACAATTACTCATTTGTGATTATGTTATGTTTTTTTATGATAAATTTTCACTTTTACTTAAATCTATTGTCTCTTGGGTTGCGTGATGAGTTGTAGAATTAGCTGATATGGTTTGATCATCCTTTGATCTTTTTCACGTTAAAAGATCAGATTTTATGTGGTTGATTCCTGTGAAGAATTTTTTTTAACTTCAATCTCTTTTCTGGGTTTGTATCTAATTGGTTTGTTTTGATTTATTGAATCTGAATTATTGGGTTTCATTGTTATGTATCTAATTGTTTCATTGTTGTAGAATTATTGGGTTTCATTTTAACTTCAATCTCATTTCCTTTTGGTTGTGAAATATCCTTTGTTGAAGGATTAGTATTCTTCATGTGACAGATTTCTTCTTTTTTGGTGCATCAATTGGTTCTCAGTTCGATTTACTTGTTTGATCATATTTTCAAGTTTCTTGTGCTTTATTGATCATATTTTCGTATCATGGACTCACAGAATGTTATCTTCTTTCCAGTTATATGTTTATTTTTGGACAAAGGGCGGCTTGGCCCAACAGTAAGCTTCCCTTTAGTGTCCCTGGTGACGCAATTTGAGTCACAGAAATAGTCCCTCTAGGAAGGGGGAGAGATTGCTTTAGTGGGGAGTTTTGTGTTTTTTATGGTTATTTTTGGATCCTCCTTACCTATTTTATTAGTTTGTAGCAATCATTCAATTTAGCTTTCGATCAGTTTAGTGCATGTGGTTTAGTTATCTATTCATCTTCTACACTTCATCTAACAATTCTATATCCCAAATGAAGAATTTTTTTCCTATTACTTGGTTCACATTGTGCTTTCCACTTCAGGATCACGCTTTAGCCGCAGCTTCGTGTCGCTCTTTTGTATGTTTATTTTTTGATCCTGCATACCTATTTTATTAGTTTGTAGCAATCATTCAATTTAGCTTTCGATCAGTTTAGTGCATGTGGTTTAGTTGTCTTTTCATCTTCTACTTCATCTAATGATTATATATACCAAATGAGGAAAATTTGTCTGCTTACTTGCATCACATTGTACTTTCCAATTTGGGGTCCCACTTTAGCAGGAGCCTCGTGCACTCAGTCACCTTTTTTACGTTTATTTTTGGATCTTTCATACTTGTTTTATTAGTTTGTAGCAATGATTTTACGGTGCCTGTCAATTTAGCTTTTGATCAATTCTATATACCAAATGAAGAAAATTTATGCAGTTACTTCGTTCCCATTGTGCTTTTTTCCACTTCAGGTCCCATAAAAATGTGTGTTTATGATAGTGTGTTTTGTATATAGGTGTGATACCTGAAATTTGCTGACCAGTACATTATTTAAGGTAGATACTTTTTCATAAAATTATCACTTGTATGTTCAATTAGTTATAAAGTTTGAAGCTCAAATTTACATTCTGTAGTGTCCAATCAACTCAATGTAGTGATTTTTTCACTTCATTTCCATCATTTAGATCTTCTCTGCCCAGTGTGGGCACTGCACGCTTAAGCAGTGCCCATGGATGCCACAACGCGTGGAACCCCACCTATTCAATACTGTAATATCCCCGAGCAGTCAATTGCTGCTCTTGTCACCTCTGGTGTACCGGCATTTCTACGACAACAACGACATTGCTTTGGCGTTGCAAGTCCCGGGGAGTTCCCATTGTCTGCGAGTCCCTCTATTGTTCTTCATGTCCTCACCACGTGTAATTTGGATCCTCATGATCTTGCGAGCCTAGAGGCAAGTGCTCCTTTTCTTTCTGTTCTAATAGCGGACTATTTTGTCGATGTTAGAATTGATGATGCTGCTGATTGAATTGTGATTGTGTGTTGCAGGCGACATGTTCCTTCTTTAGGCAGCCTGCCCAGTTTGCCCCTGATCATGAGCTGTCCTTATCAGAGCTTGCTGCTCTCGACATGTGTCAGAAGAGAGCTATATTTAAGCCAATGACAGCTGATGAACGTCAATATTTGAAGGAAAGATGTGGGGGCTCATGGAAACTGGTCCTGAGATTCTTGCTGGCTGGAGAAGTGTGTTCAAGGCGAGAAAAATCGCAAGCAATAGCAGGGCCAGGTCACAGTATCGCTGTGACTTCTAATGGAGTTGTTTACTCATTTGGGTCTAACAGCTCGGGACAGCTTGGACATGGCACTACGGAAGAGGAGTGGCGGCCTCGTCAAATCAGGTTGCTTAACTTTTTATAATTTTCGGCCTGATAATGTAGAAGTGAGAATATAGGAGATCGGTTCCCATTTAAGAAGCATAGACACTTCTAAGAAGATCGACACAACACTCGTTGGATCTTTTAAGAATAACAACATAATTTCTTAATTAATTTTAAAATTGTTAATAAATATATAAAACAAATATGTACATATTTCCATTTTTGTTATAAATTTTTTAAAAAATACATTTACTAATTAAAAATTAAATAAATAGGTGGGTCTACTAACTCATGAATTGAACATGAACTAGACGATTCTCCAAAGACTAGGCTTAAATAAAGAATTATTGGCAAAAAAAAATCGATTGGAATTAAATTTTCTTGGCTAGTTTTTAGTGTTTAATCCAGTATTAAAACCCCTCAAATTAGCTCATACCAGTCACGAATTGATAAGTTATGATAAAATTTAAATTTATTAAGACTAAAATATGATCTACAATTTAGGGTGACTCTATCTTAGATAATTTTTCATCCATAAATATATATAACTATTCATTTAATTGTTTTAAACATAAATATATAGTTTTATATAGGGAAAATCGGTCTAAGGTCCCTATCCACTTTTTAGTAATGGATTAGGTCCACAATATATTCTTTTGTAGTCTAAGGTCCCTCACCCCCATACCCAACAAATTAGACACAGGTGATAGAATTAAGCTTGAAGACAATGAGACGATCGTGCTCCACAGTGTGAAACCGGCAACGATCCTCAACATCGACCAAGAGTTCGCCTTCTTCGGAGGAGTGGACACTCCGCCCGCTTCAGCGTCGACGTCCGCCTCTGGTTCGCGATCTCCGACAATGAGGCAACGGTCTGGACTCTGCTTTGGCCGCTCGAGCTCTCCGTCAACAGAGACCAAGGTCCATAGCTATTGCTGCTTGCTGCCATGGAAGTTGTGTGTGTGTTTCTTGGTTTTTTTTGAGGCTTCTCCGTTGAAGTTGAAATTTCTGGCTCTGGTTCTGAGGGTAGAGCAAGAGTGAGTTCTCTTTCCTCTTCAATTCTTTTCCTTCTTTCACAATTTTTGGTTGTTTTTTTTTTTGGCACAAGGGTGGAATTATCTGGTTAAAATGTTTTGTCAGTTTATCAAAATTTTTCCCCAATGAAAGGAATTGTCATATTGTGATGTGAAACTATCAATCAATCTATTTCTCAATTAAAATCATCTATAGTATTTAGATGATCATGTTAACCATTTTGTTTCTGGTTTTGTCCATTTTGTGTATTTCTTGTTTTGTCCATTTTGTTTTATTACAGAAATTCTGGGTTTAAACTAAAATTTCCATGGGTTGATTTTGAAATTTCTCTGGAGAGGTAATGTTGTGGAAATGTAGAGAAATTTCTCTGGAGAGTGGAACATATATGGAAGGCCAGAGAAATTTGAAATTTCTCTGGAGAGTCTATCAAAGGCTAAGGAGACCAGAGAAATTTAAAATTTCTCTGGATGGATAATTTTGTTAGAAGACCAGTGTAAGGGTGTTTATGGATGCAGAGAAATTTAGATTTTCTGAGAATAATTAGATTTTCCAGAGAAATTTGGACTGAAATTTCTCTGGACCAATTTTCTCTGAATTGAAATTTCTCTGGATCAAGGTTGAGGGACCTTAGACATTATGAAAATATTGTTGATGGACCTTAGATTTCATAAAAATATTTGATGTCCTTTATACTATAAAATCATAATATCAAGGACCTTAAAAAAAAAACCCCATTTTTTATTTCTTGCAAAAAATTCAAAGGTTTTTGACATGCTGATGGGTGGAAGGGACATATCACTTGCCTTGTGTCGTCGTCCCTAATTGACTAAGATTTTGTTGCCGACGTTATGCTTTGAAAAAGTCTAATCACAAATTCAAATGTTGTTGCCGACGTTATGCTTTGGAAAAGTCTAATTACACAACTTCAAAGCACAGAATAAAATATAAATTAGGATAGCTCTATGTCTCACTATTTTAAATTTGTTCCCTAATTATTTGCGAAGTTATTGGTTGATTTTAGAATATTACTCAATATCATTCATTAAGGGATAAGTGTTTCATTACCAATCTCTTAAAAAGAGACAGAAAAATAGCGAGTCTTACTGATTTAACCAATAATAATCAAATTAAAGTACCACATCAGTTTACCCATGAACAAACAATAATTTTTCTTATCATTTAGGCTTTGGAAAACATTTAGTAGCTCAAAATTTTATGGCTCAAATGGCTTAAATTTATCAAAATGACGTCGTTTTACACTCATTTACACTCAAAAAGACATCATTTTAAATGATTTGAACTATTTAAATCACAAAATTTTGATCTACCTAATATTGTTGTTATGCTTTACATAACTAATGGCTTCTTGTAACGGATACTATTCATGAGTGGGAGAGAGAGAGGGGCACCCACCTCTTTTTTTAATCTCTAGGCGGCGGCGATGAGAGAGACTCTTCATCTTTAATCGCTTCAGCAATGAAGCAAAATAGGAATATCCCATAAAATATCCTAATAATCTAGGCATTCACTAGTGAAAGCTCGTGATGATAGAGAATCATACGACAATCTCTATTAGTGATTCCCAATTGCGCTTCAATATTTATCAGAATCAGCTTGCATGATTGGAGAAATCATGTACACCACCTAATGTTTTTATTTATTTATTATTATTATTCTTACTTTTTGTATTATGATGAAATAGGTCGATATTTTTTGTTTTTTAATTTCCTAGTATGTGTAAATTAACAAGGGCTTCAACTTTTGTTTATGTATGTATTTATATTATTATGTAATTTTTGAATTTTTTTATAGTTATTTTTCATTTAATACAAGTTATTTTAATTTTTTTAATAATTTCCCAACAGGTTTTTTTTTTTTTTTTTTTTTAGACGGCATACCACCCGTTGCAAAAAAAATTGTACGAGGCTTTTGCGACGGCACCCATACTGTCGCAAAAGCTATGGAATGTAATTGAAAAATAAACCTTTAGCGACGGCTCAGATTGCCATCGCCAATAGTTATCAGCTACGACTCTTTTAGCAACGGTATTCTTGATGTCTCAAAAAACCCATTTTAGTGACGGAAATACTGTACCGTCGCAAAAACTCAGATTTTCTTCACTTATTGGCGACAGAAAATTGCCGTCGTAAAAAACAATGGCGACGGCACTTACCGTCGCTAAAGCCCTTTTGCAACCCCCTTTGTCGCGACCCCCACTAGCTGTGGCAAAAAACCAAATTACCGTCGCAAAAAGTATTAGCGACGGCGTATGGGGCATTTGCGACGGCGTTATGCCGTCGCAAAAAACACTTTTTTTTGTAGTGTCTATAGTGTTATAAAAGATGGAGGTCTATGACGTTTTGAAGATGGAGATATTTGGGTGTGGATTGTGGCGTGTATTCAAACAAATAAGTGGTGTGTTATCTTAGGGATAGTAATAAAAAAAAATTAAGGCATAAACTAAGATATTTTCAAACCTTAAAAATTATTATGTGTGTAATAAGTAATGGTATGTATTGAGAAGATTAGTGATGTGGAAATAGAATTACCTATCGACCAATCACTTTTTCTCCCACAATCATCTATTCAACTACAAAAAATCACAAATTATCCCAAACAATTTTTATTTTTATTTTTTTCATCTCATAAAATAGTTAGAAAGCTAAAAAATTAACTAAAATAGCAAACATCCCAAACAAGGGCTAAATGTCAAGGTATTTGTGATATAACTTATGGTATTGAAAATGTTAGGGGATTTTTTTTTTTGTATTTTCATCAAATGTTAAGAGATGTTTTTCTTTTTATTTTGGTTTAGTATATTGAACTCAAAATAATAAAGATTATATATATATATATATATATATATATATATATTTTGTTCTTTTGAGAATGTTATAATATTTCCAACACAAATATATAATCTAACCAAAGGGGAAGGGATGGTTAGACTCGAATTCTTATTACTTGAACTGTCACGCCCCGAAAATAATCCCACAAAAACTATTACATCAACCCACTTCCAAAATGAGATATTAACCAGAACCATTTACATAGTTCTAAATGTTTACCAAAACATTCTCAGATGTCATTATACATTTATTTACAAACTAATACAAGGATCTATAATCACAACAAATAAGGCCCTCAAGGGCTTACAAGTTCCAAGGCAATAGCCCGGTTACACATAATGGTCTTTCGGACCCAAACACGTTAGCCCTTGGCTTACAAAAGATATCACAACAAGATAAGAGTTAAACTACTCTTCTTCAAAACATCTCCACGCCCTTAGCTTGGCGGGGTCACCACATCTTTACCTGTACCAATTCCCATAGGGGTAAGCATAAAGCCTAGTAGAGATTCCTCACAAAGTATATACAGTTATGCCAGTTCCATCAACGTTAAAAAAAAATGCATATGTAATGCCATGCAAGTGCCAATATTGAAGGAAAATTTTACAAGGACTTAGCTTGGGAGGGTTCGGTTTCTGGATTTTGAAGAAGACTATCTTTAGTTAATTGTCTTTATTAATTAGTACATGTAAACATTCAAGCCCAGGGCTTTTCTTGTATTGAGTTAGAACTCGTAATTTGTATCCAAGTGTTGGCTTGGAAGGATGTAAGCCTGTAGGGCATTTTATTCGATGTTACATGTAAAGCTTCTATTTAGTAATACTCTGATGAATGAATTGATAAATTGTTTTCTTTAAATAATGCATGTCAATGATATATTTTTATATAATGGGTTTATTTTTTAGGGCGTTACAATTTCAAAATCACCATGTTCTCAATAATATTCAATGCACCATTTTAAAATCACCATGTTCTCAATAATATTATGCAATCTCATCAATTTCAAACTTCCAATATTTAATTCAACAGGGGCGGTAAATACGACACTGGTAATCCCTAGGCTAGTGTCTGCAAGTAGTCTCTACAAGTACTACCAAACTGTCATTTACCAATATTAACCGGAAGGCTCGACACCTATCCGCGCGGCTTTCGGGTCTTTCACCCTGGACACTCAGGCCAACTTATCAAATTCATCTACACCCCCTATCCGAACTTACCACCGTATTTACCCCATAAACATTTCCATTAGTTTTCATTACAATGATCTTTCCCAAAATGAATGTTTTTCTAACTCATGTCATGATGTGCAATAATGACATTAAAACAATTGAGAATATGATGCAATAACTACTAACTCATAGCATTCTTTTATAACAATATTCAACATCACATTTTCATTTCCTCCTTACCATGTTCTTCCACAAGATACCCATACGTCTCCGACGCATGATTACAATTTCTCATTTCACACAATAGTCATGTGTCATCGACACACCACAACAATTCCTCAACATTAATTCATCATGACCAAACTTTCAATATGGCTAACACACCATCATTCATTTCACTTTTCCATTACACTACGATTAGGCATTTTCACATCACGTATGGCACTCTACAACTTGCCATCTTACCACTTTACAATAATATACAATTATCAATGGATTTTAAAAGAGGACTTAGTCTCCAAAACATATATACATCATGAAGTTACTATTTTGTTAGACATTTGGTGAGACATAGTCTCATACATTCTCTTGATACAAGAAAATAAGTAATTTTAAAGGCATCTTCATTATTTTTCAAAAGTCCCAAATTTCTAGGGTTTCCATTAAAAGCAAAATTTCATCATTTTTAAGAGAAACTCCATCATAATTATTCATCATGAGTTTTATAGAGGGAAACCCCCAAGAAGTAGTAAAAAGATAGAGATTTCAAAATCATTTTCAAGACTCTCAACATTTTGAAACCAAGATCTAAAATTTAGCACAAAACTTCAAGAACATTTTTAAATCAACACCCAAATAGCAAAAATATATATATAACTCAAGAAATCCCTACCTCAAGGCCTTTGAGAAGATGGAGAAGAGAAACCCTAGCTTAGATGGATGAGAGAGCTTTGATTTCTACCCACCAAGTGAAGCCCTAGCCTTGGATCTTCAAGATTTGAGGGAAAATGTTGATGATCTTGCTCCAAGAATCACAAGAATCAAAGAGTTTTGGGTGATTGAGGTGTTTTCTAGAGAGGAGGAGAGAAATTAGGTTTAGAATGAAAGAAAAATGAGTTAGAGATGATATATATTCAAACCAAAACGTTATAAGAAAACAGGGCACGGACTGCCCAATTGGCCACTCGTGCGGCCTTCTCCACCGCTCGAGCTCCCCACCTTGACCGCTCGTGCGGCCCATTTTCTCTGCTCGTGTGCTCTAGGCAGAATCGAATTTTCTGGGTCTAAGCCTCCACCGCTCGAGTGGCCTAGCCCATCGCTCATGTGGCCCATCCCCGCACGTGCGGCCCAAGCCCAGCCATCAAAAATTTCTGCTTCGCTCCCGGCACTCCGGACTCACCCGTACGCCCTTCGGAACAAGCGAAATTCAACACCGACAAAACAAGAACTAGAGTTTTAACTTGGGGAACCATTTCCGGATGCTTCAAACCTAACAAAGGCAAATGGAGAACGAAGCGAAGAAAGAAAGAGAAAGGGAAGGAACCCGGCCGTTACATGAACTATCCTTTTATCTCAAAAAAAGAAAAAAACGAAAAAAGAAAGACGAATTACATTATTTCAACAGCAAACCAACAAATATCATATTGGGTATGAAATCTTATTTTACCTATTTTTTTATTTACTGAACGAGATTACAATCATAACATTCCTGAATTAAAATTATCTTAAAATAAAATTATTTTTCTTCCTAAATTACATTATTAAAATTATTTTTCTACACAGCAAGCAATATAGATAGAAGAGATTTAAGGGGAAAAAATTATAAAAAAAGAAGAAGAGAAAGACAACCAAACAGCATTGTGACGGGTATATTGATTGCGGTAGAAAATATCATTTTATTTGGTTTTAATTTTTTGAATTTGATTTTTTTTAAATTTATATTAACTTTTAAATTTTTTATATATATTTTTTTGTTTTTAGTTAATTTTTTTAAACATTTTAATTAATTTTTTTTACTTTTTTGATACATTTAATATAAATACAATTAAAAAGTATAATATTTGTGAAAAAAATCTTTAAAAAATTTATTAAATACCAAAAATATAAAAATAATTCAGAAATTCAGTACATTTTTGTATTCTTGTATATTTATTGATTTTTTTTACAAATATTTTATTTTTTGGGTACATTTAGATTAGGTGCATCTAAAAAGTAAAAAATGTAATTAAAATATTAAAAAAATTAATTGAAAACAAAAAAACACAAAAAATGAAAAACCCAATTTTCAAAAAATTGAAATAAAAAAAGGCGATTCACTTTTTAGAAAATATTAATGGCAGAGGTGATTGCGGATCGGGTTAGGTTGGGTCAGGTTGCATCTCATTTGCCATTCGTCCAAAATTAGGGGCATTAGAAATGCCAATTCCCATCCGTCCAATAGTTTGGTGGATGCGAATTGAGCGGGCCATGCGAGTTGACAGATGGATACAATCAATTTGGTAGTTTAAACTTTACAAAATTTGGGCATTGTTTTGAATTATAATTCACAACTTTTACAATATCCAATAACTAGTAATTTGAAAAAATATGTATTATTTGTCTATAATAGGCCATGAGTCCATGCATGTATATTTTTAGGATATTGTTTTCCATTTTAACAAAATATATATTTTATTATTTCTACTATATGTTGTTACTTGTTAGCAGTTTTTTTTTTTTTTTTTTTTTCTTTGAACTTCATCTACGGGCGGATCGGGTTCAAGCAAGTGCGGGATGGTTGATTCGTTATCCAAACCGTATCCGTGAATTTTGAAATATTTCATCCACATCCGTCTATTGAAAGGCATACATCTGTGGGGACATATTTTTGAGTACCGACACGTGGTAAGGTGACGCCGACGTGTCAGCCGACGTGTTACGTGTCAGAGTCATAACGCCGAGGTTATCTCAGTCAAGCCAAGGTTATCTCCGAAGATATCGGAATCCGAGATAAGCAGATAAAAGATAAAGGACAAGAGTCCTAGAATGAAGAGGAAACTTAGCCAAGATAAGGATAAAGCTCTTAGAGAGTTTATCTTTATCTCTTGAAGAGTCCAAAGTAAGTACTGAATTGGAGTCCATAAAAGTCAGGCTTCTTGTGGGACTAGGATTAAGTAAACTATAAAAGAGAGGCACCCCCGTGGGTCTAAGGTACGTAATTTTATGCTTGGAGTAGTAAGTTTAGCACTTGATTATCTTTGAGCGATATACTGACTTGATCGTCGGAGTGCCCCCGGGTGGAAGAGCCACCGCCGGAGCCTTTTCTTTCTGTTACAGGTTAGCTGAAGCCATCTATTCTGTCGGTGCTCTCTAGCTGATTACTAAACGGGCAGTGAGATCAGAAAATCACTCACACAATTTGGCGCCGTCTGTGGGAACTTAGAAGAATAGATGGCCAGTAACAAACAGAAGGAAAACATTGGGGGCGACACTCCTGCTGGGAGTGGCAGACTAATTGACCTTGACGTTGAAGGAGACAACCACAATGCAGAAATTCATGACCAGGGCCACGGAGAGAAAGACGTCGGCCAGGAGGGCGACACTTCGAAGAAGATAGACCGAGGCAAGTACTATAACGAAGATAACCTTCAGGTACGGAGGGATAGGTGCCTACGGAGGGATGAGGAAGTAAAAGAATTGGCAAACAAGTTGGCAGACCTACAGTCGGTCATCAACTTCATGATGCAAAACAATGTCATGCAGCCACCATACCCGCTGCAGGATACACCGATGCCAGCAACTAACACCCAGAAGGGAGGAAGAAGAACAATCCCCGAAGTGCCTCAGCACACCAGGAGCGGAAGGCACTCTCACCGACCTTTTAGGGAAGTCGGATGAGAGGAGCCGAGACGAGAGGAGTCCCGAAGAACGTATCACACGAAGGACCCAGAGCCCAAAGAACATCGGCATGTTCAAGGGCAGGCGCTCTGCTTTGACACAACACATGGATAGAGATCAAAACGAGCCCAGCACAAAGCCGAAAGTAGTGTGCTGAAAAGATTGAAGTCCAAAGATAGCCGAGCTCCAGGGAGGAGTGAAGAAGACTTGAGAGGTTACCTCAAGAGGAAACAACAGAATGCTGAAGCCGAGGTAACTTCCCCGGTTAGGCCGAAGACACCATTCTCGGTGGAACTAGACAAATTTGAAGCGTCAAAGAGATTCAGTATGTCGAGGTTCCAAATATATAATGGTAAGTCAGATCCCAACTTTCACGTTGGACTATACCTGAATTCAATGGCATTATATAGTGGGAACGAGCCGTTGCTCTGCAAAGTATTCCCCTCATCCTTCGGAGAAATTGCATCAGATTGGTTCCATAAACTACCGAAGGGAAGCGTAAAGACTTGAGAAGGCCTGGCCGAGATGTTTGTGGCCAGGTTTGTGACAAATAAACTACAGCCCTTGAGGGTCGACGCACTGATGGCTTTAAAAATCACCAAGGATGAAGGCCTTAGGGCCTACGCAAAAAGGTACTACGAGGTGTTCAATCGAATACCCGAATGCAACCAAGAGGTAGCAGTCGTGTCTTTCAAGAACGGCCTGAAAGATGACTGCCCACTACGAAAGTCTTTGGCAAAGACAATGCCAAAAAGCATGGAAGAACTCATGGCGAGAATCGAGAAGCACACCAAAGCCGAGGAGGATGCGTCGGAAAATAAAGAAACAAAGCAGGAGAAAGGAAACAGCTCGCCGAAACGAAGCCGAGGTAACAATGGACCGACCAAACAAGAAACAGAATTGAGGGCTAAACAGGCAATAACGACTATATTCCGAGTCCCGATCCACAAAGTCTTGGATCAAATACGAAACCAACCCTATTTTAGAGGACCAACAAGAACACCAGGGGAATTCATGGGAAGAAACGTCGGTAGGCGTTGTGCTTACCACAATGAAGAAAGGCGCCTAACTCAGGGCTGCAGAGCCCTAAAAGCACACTTAGAAGACTTGGTAAGGCAAGGACATCTGAGAGACCTTGTTGATGAGGCCAGGAGTAGAGAAGAACAGGCAAGATTGCCTCAAGCACCAGCAGCTCCGCCTCCCCCAGCTTAGCAACCACAGGCAGAAGGACTACGGGTGGTTAATGTAATTCACTCAAAAGTGAACGAAAACGACATACGAGGGGAGACCCAGAAGGTAAAACACCTAGAGCACGTGAACCAGGTCGGACATAAAAGACCTCGGCCTGAAGAATGCCAAGGACCGACGATAGCCTTTACTGAAGCCGACCTAGAGATGGTCCAGCATCTATATAATGATGCCTTGGTAGTATCCCTCCAGGTTGGGGAGTGCCAAGTGAAACGCATCCTGATTGATCAAGGCAACTCTTGCGACATCATGTATGTTAGTGTAGACGTCCCCGAATGCCCCGGGAGGGATGAGTCCCGTTCTGTTCATTTGGGGTTCGCTACAGTTCGGACCCTCAAATTGTCACGGTTCTAAATCTGAACCAAAGAGTCCAAATCCGCCAAATCGTTTTGAGAAAACAGATTTTAAAAGAAGTGCCAAACATGGACTGCCTTGCCAGATAAAGAGTCGCCACCTAAATATTTTATTAAGGGGGAATTTAGGAAACCCTGACTCGGTGCCGAAGGCCACGTGTCCGTCATCACCAAAGTTGCCTCGGCTCGGGAACTTGTGTACGATTGAGGAAGGTCACTTCGTGAGCACCCCCGCTCCCCGAGTAAAGATCGGCCTCTAACTACCATGATATCGAGTCTTGAAAACTTATGTGATCTTATTCCAGTTATTAGCCTAGATTTACTATGTGATGCGCACAGCATACAAGTATAGACTAGATCGCCTGAATTGGAACAAAACATTTCATGCTTGTTGTTTGAAAAATGGTTTGATGGTGCTACCGCAAGTAGGCTAAGACGTGGATTTGCCACCCTCGGGTGGGCTTAGAAAACATGATTTTGCCACTATCTAGTGGGCTTAAAACTCACATTTGATGAATTGTTCCAATCCAATAACCCAACCTTCACCCACAGGCATTCAAGCAGTTATATCACATAAGCATACAGCTCATGGTAAGCATGTCATTCATAGCAATCACTCACACGCATGCAAGGATGCTAAGCATAAAACTTATCGAGTATCCAATGCCAAAACAGAAACATGTTAGAAAATCCATGCATTGATCCTAACTATACAGAAATGCCTAATGCCAACACATACAAAAATGCAACTATAGCAGGCTCGGCTATTCTAAACATGGCATATGAAATGCTACAGCTAACATGTATTCAACTTGGAATTGAAAATACAATGCAGTTAGTATGAGCGCCGAGCCCGGTGCGGCGAACAAGATGAAGTAATGCAAACATGCTATCATACTGTATGTAATTGAAACATGCCCTAATCTAACCATCATAAGCAGGTAAAATATAAAGGGAGAAAGACGTGGGGTTGGAAGACTCATCACAATTCACAACACGCACACTTATTACAACATTGCCCTCGCGCAAGGGGGCCGAATAAATAATATGCAGTCCCAAATGAATAATTACAGTCCAAATATGTACAAAACCCTAATAAATTAACAATTAAAATTAGAAAGCAATAAATTGGCATCAAGCAGGGACTGCCTCAAATCTGCTCCGGATTGATGAATGATGCATGCTCGGGTTGCCTTGTGCGTAAAGAATCCCTCCGCAATGCCCCGTTGCCTCTGGTTGCAATTGTTCTTGGAATGCGTGCCAAGCTCCGGAAGGCTGTCGATTTTTGATTTGCTGCAACAGAGAGCAAACAAAGGGGATGGCATAGTATTTTCACATATGTATGCATGACTACTCTTCAGGAGTGTAGTCCTCGGTCCTCTGGCCACCAATCACAGCATATCGATCCATGATGCCGAGGAGTTTTAATTGGCACGAGCTCAGATTATGAAATGAATGCACATATAAACACAACAGGGCCTAGACTCCATCATGGATAATCCGGAGTGTCGGTGACTGGGAATTGAGACACGTTCCGTCACTCGAAGTACAAAACGTCCCTCGTTTCCCGTGCTCGGGCTAACTTCTATCCCAAGCACAATGCAATATGCATGACATGCATAAATGCAACTAATATACAACCTAGCATGCCCAAATGCTATGAGATGGCATACACAATGCACAATGTAACAAGGCATACGCAATGCTCTAACATACAACCTAGCATACGCAATGCTATAAAATGAAATGGCATACTCAATGCACAATGGACTTACACCAACATGAGTGGACCTCAGCCACACTCACATTAGTAGCCATGAGATGAAAAATGAGACACTCGAAATGCGTGCACACATGCACGCAAATCGAGGACCAAACCCAAGGCATAGCATGCAACACTAACAAGGCATGGCAAGGCATGAAACATGGTATGCAAACATGCAAATTTTAGTAGCAAAATATGATGAAAAACGGCCCCAGAACATGGAAACATGGCACCCGATACATGGAATGAGACCCGAAACATGAAATTAAGTACATGGAATGACCTATGCCTATGCAAAGCATGCATTATTCGAACATGAAGTGTGAAGACAGAATCAAGACAGTCCCAAAACAAGCATATTTATAGTTTCAAGCAAGGCCAAAAAGTGAACACAAATAGGGCTAAGTTAACATGCAAAAATGGCCCCAAAAGAGAGATAATGAAGCAAGTAGCAGCTTCTGGCCCTAAATAGCCAAGAGCCCTTCAACAAAGTTGAAGAGGGGATCAAAATGAAGCACTTTACAGTTTACAACAAGCCACGAAAACAAACACAAGTATGGCTAAGCTATTGTGCAAGAAATGGGCCAAAAGGGAGACAAAGAAGCAAGTGATGGTTTCTGGCCTCAAACAGAGGAGGGCCCTTCAACAAAGTTGAAGAGGGGCTCAAAACATGGTATTTTACAGTTAGTAACCAAACCCAAAACAGTGCACATGCAAGCTTAAAATACTATGCAAAATAAGGCCTAAAAAGAGGTTTAAACACAAAGAGCAAAAAGGGAGCTTCAAAAAGCAAAAGTCCCTTAATAAAGCATGAAGAGGGGTTCAAAATAAGGCTATTTACAGTTCAGACCAGAGCCCAAAAATACAAGCACAAGGGGCTAACAAAACATGCAAAAATAAGGCCAAAAGAGGGATAAAGAGGCAAGTGACAAAAGGAAGCCTCAAATAGTGAAGAGTCCTTTAACAATGTTGAATAAGGGCTCAAAATAAGCCACTTTACAGTTTATAACCAAGCTAAAAACAGTTTACAAATAGGCCTAAAATACTATGCAAGAAAGAGGCATATAAGAGAGGTAAAGAAGCAAGTGTAAAAAGGAAGCCTCAAAAATGGAGAGGCCCTTAAACAAACATGAAAAGGAGCTCAAAATAATGCTATTTTCAGTTAGGGTCGGAGCCCAAATATGCAAGCAAGAGGAGCTAATATATTGAGCAAAAATAGGGCCAAAGAGAGGGATAGAAGACTTATCCTTGAAGACCAATGCTTCAACAACTCTTGGACCAAGTTTGGGAGCCCTTGACCTCTAAAAATGACCTTGAAGCTGCTGGAATGGAGTGTGGATTGGTTGTCTTGGAGATGGAGTAGAATGGATGTAGGATTTGAGAGGTTTTGAGGGTTAGAGTGTAGAGAGAGAGAGATACAATGTAGGAGGCTTAAACCAAATTTCTAACCCCTCAAATGGGAGCTGGAGGGCCTGGATATATAGGTAAAAGAGGGGGGGGAAAAAGGGGGGGAATGGAATTCAAATTTCTCCCCAAAAGTTGGCCCCCCCGGATACAAAATCTGGGGAGAAACAGAGGGCATTTTTGTAAAGTACCTGGAGAGAGGATCATGGCCGGCTGGTTTCCTAGGGTTTAGGTGGCCTGTCGGCCTTCCCCATGGCCGGTCGGCCAAGGGTCAAAAGGGTCAATAAAGATTAATGGTCGGCCATGCCAAAAAGAGGGCGTCTCATGTGTGCACAACACAACCATGTGGTCAAAAACTGGAGAAAGTAAACCAGGAGAGAGAAAAGCCCACTTTTTGGAGGGGTTCAAAAGGTTCAAACACAATTACTGGCCGGCCATGTGATATTGGTGGCCTCCCAGGTGTGTACAACACAAATATGTGGTTTAGGGCTGGAAAAAGTGGCCGTAGGGTGGTCAACATTGGCTTTCAAGTGAGAAAAACGGGCGACGGAGGGCGATGGAGGAATAAAACTGGTTGTCAGAACAATTACTGGCCTCCCACCCTTCTACGACCTCCTTAGCAGTGAAAATAAGGTCTCCACCAAAAATGAGCCCAAACCGATGCAAAATAAAGGTTCGAGGGCCGAAACGCGCAGCCCAAGGCCCCAAAAACTGACTGTTAGGCACCGGAAGTGGTGTTCGACCACGAAGTTGGTCTCTCGAGCCACAGTGTCCCTCAAAAGGGAGCAAATAAGATGCATGCCAAAAACATGAGCAAACGGAGGTGGTTAAGCGGTCCCGAACCGAGGCACACGGCCAACGGCTCCGAAAAATCGGAAACCGGACTCCAAACGGGCAAAATGGCCTACGACCACGAAACGTAGCCTACGGCCACTAAGAGATGATCTACGAGACCTCTCCCTCCCTTCGAAAAGAGAAAATAGAGAAAACAGAGCCTGGTTCGCAAACCGAGGCAAAGCATGAAAGAGTCCAAAAGTCCGGAGGCGAGGCTCGCAGCCGAGACTCTGAAACCTCTGAATGAGCACGATGTGCAACATCACCAAGCGCTCAATCGGTGACGTATGAGTCTTAAGGTCAGTCAAAATGGGGTGTCTACAGTTGCCCCTCTTTGACAGAACTCGAAAGTCATAAGTGACGGGAGTGAATGTCAAAGCCCAGAGACGACCCCTGTTTGACAAGGCCGAAGACTTAGACAAACAGGTGAGATAAACAGAGATGTGCCCGCAGGCGTGCCCGCAGGAAGGGGCAAAATGCAACCGACAATGCAAGAAGCCAAAAGTATCTCAATGATTATGCAAATGCAGCAAGCTGTAATGAAGCACATAGTCACAATAAATGCAACAGTTTTAAGCAAGAATGCAAAGCAACAACTACATTTCACGTAGTTAAGAATGCAGAGAATTATTCAATTCTCGTCGCATCTCACACGGAGAAGATACGATACCTGCGTGATTCGTCTGGTCGCACCAGCTTCAAATGAACTGTACATACAATATCGTCTGGTTGCACAAGCCTCGAATGAACTGTACATACAATATCGTGCCTGTAAAAGAGAGAAACTTAACAGATACAATATAGTTGGCAACACATGTTCAATGCTATATCGAACACGGATACGTACGACGCTGATGGAAAAGTGCATAGTAATGCAAGCGAAACGTGCGTGACGACGCAAGTTAAGTATGGATGCGTGGTCATACCAGTGAAACATGTACAATGATGTAAATAGTGTGCATAACAATGCAGGACAAGTGCAACTTCAAAGCATCGGCCTCTTATGTGAGTGTGGCTGAGGCTCTCTCATGTTAGTATAAGTCCATGTTGCATTTTCTATATGTCATTTCCATGCCATTGCATTGCGTATGCCATTGCCTCGGTTTGCGTGCCCGTGTGCACGCATTTCGAGGCACTTCATTTTCATCCATCGGCCTCTTATGTGAGTGTGGCTGAGGCTCTCTCATGTTAGTTTAAGTCCATGTTGCATTTTCTATATGTCATTTCCATGTCATTGCATTACGTATGCCATTGCCTCGGTTTGCGTGCCCGTGTGCACGCATTTCGAGGCACTTCATTTTCATCCATTGGCCTCTTATGTGAGTGTGGCTGAGGCTCTCTCATGTTAGTATAAGTCCATGTTGCATTCTATATGCCATTTCCATGCCATTGCATTGCGCATGCCATTGCCTCGGTTTGCGTGTCCGTGTGCACGCATTTCGAGGCACTTCATTTTCATCCATCGGCCTCTTATGTGAGTGTGGCTGAGGCTCTCTCATGTTAGTATAAGTCCATGTTGCATTCTATATGCCATTTCCATGACATTGCATTGCGCATGCCATTGTCTCGGTTTGCGTGCCCGTGTGCACGCATTTCGAGGCACTTCATTTTCATCCATCGGCCTCTTATGTGAGTGTGGCTGAGGCTCTCTCATGTTAGTGTAAGTCCATGTTGCATTCTATATGTCATTTCCATGCCATTGCATTGCGTATGTCATCGCCTCGATTTGCGTGCCCGTGTGCATGCATTTCGAGGCACTACATTTTCATCCATCGGCCTCTTATGTGAGTGTGGCTGAGGCTCTCTCATGTTAGTGTAAGCCCATATCCTATTTCCGTGTCATTTGCATCGCATTCTGTCATTTTCTCAGTTTGCGTGTCCGTGTACACGCATTTCGAGGCATCTCATTTTCATAGCATTGTGCATACTAGATTGTATCTTAGATCGCATTCTGTCATTTTCTCGGTTTGCGTGCCCATGTACACGTATTTCGAGGCATGTCATTCCATAGCATTGTGTATGTTAGGATTGTATCTTAGTTGCATTTCATGCATGTCATGCATATTGCATCGTGTTCGGAATAGGAGTTAGCCCGGACACGGGAAACGAGGTGCATTTCGTACTCCGAGTGACGGAATGTATCTCAATTTCCCAGTCACCGACACTCCGGATTATCCATGATGGAGTTAGGTTTTAGCTGTGTTTTCATGTGCATTCATCCTATATTGAATTGTGCATTTCGACTCCTCGGCCATCATGCATCGAAATGCGTGATTGGTGGCACGAGGATCGAGGCATGCATATATCTGTGAAAATACATTGCTATGCCCCTTTCCTGCTCTCTGTTGCAGCAAAATGAAGAATCAGCAACTTTTCGGAGTCCGGCACGCTTTCCAAGAATAACTGCCAAACAGAGGCTAATTGGGGCATCCCAGTGGATTTCCGCGCAAGGCAGCCCAAACATATAGCATTCATCAGAAGCAAGGCAGTCCCTGGCTTGCACGTCAGTTTTACAGTTTTCTTATTTAATTTGTTAATTAATTAGGAATTTGTATATTATTTGGGACTGTAA
This sequence comes from Camellia sinensis, assembly GCF_004153795.1. Taxonomy (NCBI): domain Eukaryota; kingdom Viridiplantae; phylum Streptophyta; class Magnoliopsida; order Ericales; family Theaceae; genus Camellia; species Camellia sinensis. The sequence goes on from NW_021024690.1 coordinate 1,307,867, forward strand.
TATTTGGACTGTAATATTCTTTCATTTGGAACTGTATTATTTATTCGGACCCTCCGCGCGAGGGCAAAACTGTAATAAGTGTGCGTGTGTGTGTTGTATGTCTTCCAACCCCACGTCTTTCTTCCCTTTTATTTACCTGCTTATGATGGTTAAATCAGGGCATGTTTAAATTAGCATACAGTATGACAGCATGTTTGCATCCATTCATCTGTTTTGCATGCACCGGGCTCGGCGCATCATACTAACTGCATGCCGTTCGCCGAGATGAACTC
>NW_021024690.1:1311632-1361906 GCF_004153795.1 Camellia sinensis
GATGCACCGGTGAATGGGGTAACTAGTGTTAGTGCGGTGGCAGTGACCATGCCCACTTCAGAAGATCTTGCAACTGCATCACCGCTGGTGGTCGCATTCGAACTGCGAAAAAATGCCTTCCCGGGCTGCTCCCTGTCATTGTCAATCAGGCCCTGCTTCATGGCATCTTCGATCTGTACTCCTATCTCATGCAAATCTGAAAAGGTAGGGAAGGGGAGCACGATCATTTTCTGCATTAGTTTGGGCTGGAGGTTGCGCACAACCATCCGTATTTGATCCTTATCTGTTGGCCTAATGGTCATCATTGAGGCTTTGGCACTCCAGCGGGCCACGAATTTTGAGAAGCTCTCCTTAGGCTCCTGTCTCGTCGTCTCAAGATCACGGGTCGTAATCTCGATTTGGCTATTGTATGAATATTGTGCGACGAAGGCCTCGGCCATCTCCTCCCAACTTCGTTTCACTGAATCCTCCAATTTGGCGTACCAGATGGCCGCAATACCCGACAGGGTCCTGCCAAAGAGGGAAAGCTTCTGTAATCTTGTCAAGCCCATCGGGCGCAGAACATCTGAAAACAAACTCAGGTGGACCCTGGGATCTCCTGACCCGTCAAAACGGTCGATGTAAGGCATCTTGAACTTGTCCGGCAGTGTCATAGCTGCGTCGGTGTACCCGTCCTCAATGTCCAGGATGGACTTTACCCTTGGGATTTCTTGAACAACTTTTCAAGCTTGCTCAACTTCAACGCTGTATGGTCTACCTCGAACTCAAAGGGAGAGTCCGATGGGTTGATTGGTGCTTTAGACAGCTGGGGTAAGATTGGGGGCAGCGCCGGCCCTGTCAGAATGTCCGTACCTTCTTGGACATTTGGCGTCTCCCCGGGTATTGGATCTACTGGTGGGGGGGGAGCTTGATACGAAGCAAATGCTCTGTTTTGCTGTTGCAATCTGGTGATTAGCTCTGCCTGTTGGGCCATGACCGTAGCCTGCTGTTTGGCGAATTCAGCTTGGCGGACAGCATCTTGCTGCATGAGTTTCATATTTTCTTGCATCTGGCGCATCATTGCCTCCATCCCTGATGTGTTCTACTGATCCATCTAACTTACTGGTATCTATCCCTGCAGTAGAAACTGAGACCTCAGCCTGACTGTTCACTGGTGGGGTGGATAACGGCCACTGATCTGGTAATTGCTGAACTAGTGATTTGTGCCTGACTGGCCCTTTTACCCTGCCTCTGGCAAAGGAACACTGATTTATCCTTGAACTGAATCTCTGACCTGACAAAGTCTATCAGCACAAGTCCGATGAACCTCGGGGGATATCGGAGCCTTCCGAAGCTATGGTTCCAAGACTACCCTAGCAAAAGAGAAAACATGCAGCATCTGAGTCTGATTTCACCTGAACAGATCTGAGCATAGTTGAATGATTGTGCTCTCTATTGAATTCTGCCCAAAATTCTACCGGTGAACTGATACCCTCAAGTAAAACTGATTCCTAGATACTAATGCCCGCAGGCCTGATACCCAGACTTGGAAACCGTTACATGCATTCCTGTAGAGACGCACTCTAAAAGCACATAACAAGCAAGTGAGAGCCAAAACACTCCTATGTTGGGGTAGGGTTTCCCTATCCTATTTTGTCAGGAGCTAGGGTTTCACTACGCACGCAGCGGTTTCAAATAACCTACAATCGGGTAAGCAACCTGCCCTAGTTTGGAATGGTCACTATGGATTCCGAATATGCACTAGGTCGAATGGTCAAAAAGGGTGCCCCGGTAAAACCGGGGTTTGTGTTTCCATACTAGCAGAGCCCATAACTGATCAACCTTATGGTCATGCCTTGACAAGACAAGCCTCCGGCAAACCGTTCAGGAAATGCAGATGGCAAACACGGTGTCCTAGGCGCGCCAATGCACATGCAATGCAAAGAAACACATAAGTGTAGTCAAAAACAGATATCATGAGTTCGAGTCAAGTTCTCTAAATCCCCAGCAGAGTCGCCAGAAACTGTAGACGTCCCCGAATGCCCCGGGAGGGATGAGTCCCATTCTGTTCATTTGGGGTCACTACAGTTCGGACTCTCAAATTGTCACGGTTCTAAATCTGAACCAAAGAGTCCAAATCCGGCAAATCGTTTTAAGAAAACAGATTTTGAAAGAAGTGCCAAACATGGACTGCTTTGCCAGATACAGAGTCGCCACCTAAATATTTTTATTTTGGGAAATTTAGGAAACCCTGACTCGTTTGCCTAAGGCTGTGTCCGTCATCACCAAAGTTACTTCGGCTCGGGAACTTGGGTACGATTGGGGAAGGTCACTTCGTGAGCACCCCCGCTCGCCCGATCAAAGATCGGCCTTTACTAACCATGATATCTATTTTTGAAAACATTATGTGTTTTTATTCCGATTATTAGCCTAGATTACTATGTGATGCGCACAACATACAAGTATAGACTGGATCGCCTGAATTGGAACAAAACGTTTCATGTTTGTTTATTTGAAAATGGTTTGATGGTGCTACCTGCAAGTAGGTTAAGACGTGGATTTACCACCCTCGGGTGGGCTTAGAAAACATGATTTTGCCACTATCTAGTGGGCTTAAAACTCACAGTCAACGAATTGTTCTAATTTAAATAACCCAGCCTTCACCCACAGGCATTCAAGCAGTTATATCACATAAGCATATAGCCTCATGGTAAGCATGCTATTCATGGCAGTCACTCACACGCATGCAAGGATGCTAAAGCATAAAACTTACTGAGTACTCCAGGCCAAAAAAAGAAACTAATTAGAAATCTATGCATGATTCTAATTATACAGAAATGCCTAATGCAACACATGCAAAAATGCAAACTATAGTAGGCTCGGCTATTCTAAACATGGCGTGTGAAATGCTATAACTATCATGTATTCAATTTGGAATTGAAAGTACAATGCAGTTAGTATGATGCGCCGAGCCCGGTGCATGCAAGACAGATGAATGAATGCAAACATGCTATCATACTGTATGCTAATTGAAACATGCCCTAATCTAACCATCATAAGCGGGTAAATAAAAGGGAGAAAGACGTGGGGTTGGAAGACATACATCACACACACGCACACTTATTACAGTTGTGCCCTCACTCGGAGGGTCCGAATAAATAATATACAGTCCCGAATAAATAGTACAGTCCGAATAAGTACAAAATCCTAATTAATTAGCAAATTAATCTAGGAAAGCAGTAAATTGCGCGTAAATCCGTGGACCGCCTCAGCTCTGTTCCGAATGATGGATGATGCATGCTCGAGTTGCCTTGCGCGGAAATCCATTACGATGCCCCAGTTCGCTTCTATTTGCAATTGTTCTCGAGATGCGTGCCAAGCTCCGGAAGACTGCCAATTTCTGATTTGCTGCAACAGAGAGCAACACAGGGGCATGGCAAAGTATTTTCACATATGTATGCATGACTACTCTTCATGGAGTGTAGTCCTCGATCCTCGTGCCACCAATCACGCATCCCGAGGCATGATGGCCGAGGAGTCGAATTGCAACTCAATATAGAATGGATGCACATGAAAACACAACAAGACCTAACTCCATCATGGGCAATCCAGAGTGTCGGTGACAGGGAATTGAGACACGTTCCGTCACTAAAACCCAGAAAATGTGAACTAGGAAAGAGAAAAGCCAACCTTATAGAGGGGTTCAAAAGGGTCAGAGACAATTACTAGCCGGCCTATCAATGCACGACGCAACATGACATACACAATGTTCTAAAATACAACCTAGCATACGCAATGCTATGAAATGGCATACACAATGCACGATGTAACGAGGCATATACAATGCTCTAACATACAACCTAGCATACACAATGCTATGAAATGAAACGACATACACAATGCATGATGAACTTACATCAACATGAGTGGACCTCAGCCACACTCACATCAGTAGCCATTAGATGAAAATGAGACTATCGAAATGCGTGCACACATGCACGCAAACCGAGGACCGAACCTAAGGCATAGTATGCAACTCTAACAAGGCATGGCAAGGCATGAAATATGGCGTACAACCATGTAATTTCCAGCACTAAAATGTGATGCAAAATGGTTCTGAAACATGGAAAAAAAGGCACCCGGTGCATGAGATGAACCCCGAAACTCGAAACTGGGCACATGGAATGACTTATAGCTATACAAAACATGCATTATTTGATCATGAAGTCTAAACTCACTACATGTTCGGACTCTCAAATTGTCACGGTTCTAAATCTGAACCAAAGAGTCCAAATCCGGCAAATCGTTTTGAGAAAACAGATGCCCTCAAAAGTTATAATTAAAAAAAATGGCTAGCAAACATGAGTTATATGGCAGGTATAGGATGCACATGGAATCTTACCAAACCAGCAAAAATCAGTGAATAAAATATGTGAAAATATGCCCAAATAACCATGGAGATGCAACCAATGCATGCGAAAATGATGAGCTCCTTTGGAAGGGGATACAAGGGGTTATTAAGAACATACATCAAGGACACTTGGCATGACAAAATTAACTCTAGAAATCAAATATGGTAGCTCTAAAACTCACCAAATTGGCCCTGAAATCAATCAAATAAGCATGCAAGATAGGGCCTCTTTGGAAGGCCAAAATGACCATCAAACAAAACAAGGTGAGAGGGGGTCACCCCCCTCTGATTTCGGTGGCTCAAAATAGTGTGATAGCCACTGAAAATCCACTGTATTTCAGTGGCTAGAAGGTCAAACCAAGCATGCAACAAGAGTTTAGGTGTAAGGCTCAAAATAAGGGACAATCAAGCATACAAGGCAAGTTTGGGAGCCCTTGACCTCTGGAAATGGCCTTGAAGCTGCTGGAATGGAGTGTGGATTGGTTGGCTTGGAGATGGAGTAGAATGGATGTAGGATTTGAGAGGTTTTGAGGGTTGGAGTGTAGAGAGAGAGAGATACAATGTAGGAGGCTTAAACCAAACTTTATAACCCCTCAAATGAGAGCTGGAGGGCCTGGATATATAGGCAAAAGATGGGGGAAAAAGAGGCGGGAATGGAATTCAAATTTCCCTCCAAAAGTTGGCCCCCTCGGATACAAAATCTGAGGGGAAATAGAGGGCATTTTTGTAAAGTACCTGGAGAGAGGATCATGGCCGGCCGGTTTCCTAGGGTTTAGGTGGCCGGTCGGCCTTCCCCATGGCCGGTCGGCCAAGGGTCAAAAGGGTCAATGAAGATTAATAGCTGGCCATGCCAAAAAGAGGACCTCTCATGTGTGCACAACACAACCATGTGGTCAAAAACTAGAGAAAGTAAACCAGGAGAGAGAAAAGCCCACTTTTTAGAGGGGTTCAAAAGGTTCAAACACAATTACTGGCCGGCCGTGTGATATTGGTGGCCTCCCAGGTGTGTACAACACAAATATGTGGTTTAGGGCTGGAAAAAGTGGCCTTAGGGTGGTCAGCATTGGCTTTCAAGTGAGAAAAACGGGCAACGGAGGAATAAAACTGGTTGTCAGAACAATTACTAGCCTCTCACCCTTTTACGACCTCCTTAGCAGTGAAAATAAGGTCTCCACCAAAAATGAGCCCAAACCGATGCAAAATAAAGGTTCGAGAGCCGAAACGCGCAGCCCGAGGCCCCGAAAACTGACTGTTAGGCACCGGAAGTGGTGTTCGACCACGAAGTTGGTCTCTCGAGCCACAGTGTCCCTCAAAAGGGAGCAAATAAGATGCATGCCAAAAACCGGAGCAAACGGAGGTGGTTAAGCGGTCCCGAACCGAGGCACACGGCCAACGGCTCCGAAAAATCGGAAACCGGACTCCAAACGGGCAAAATGGCCTACGACCACGAAACATAGCCTACGGCCACTGAGAGATGATCTACGAGACCTCTCCCTCCCTTTCAAAAGAGAAAACAGAGAAAACAGAGCCTGGTTCGCAAACCGAGGCAAAGCATGAAAGAGTCTAGAAGTCTGGAGGCGAGGCTCGCAGCCGAGACTCTGAAACCTCTGAATGAGCACGATGTGCAACATCACCAAGCGCTCAATCGGTGACGTCTGAGTCTTAAGGTCGGTCAAAAATGGGGTGTCTACAGTTAGATGTTACAAAGAGCTGGGCCTTCATCCTGATGACTTGGAGCAATCCAATGGCCCGATGGTCGGCTTCAATGGGACGCCGACGTGACCACTGGGCGCAACAAGCTTGGAAGTACAAGCCGGCACTAAGAAGATCAGGACAGAATTCATAGTGATTGACACACCTTCGCCATACAACATCATCTTGGGAAGGCCATGGTTGCATGCAATGGGGGCAGTTCCCTCAACGTTGCATCAACTACTACGGTTCCCAACAGAGCATGGGATTGAAGAAGTCAGAGGAGATCAACTGCAGGCAAAGAATTGCTCCATGGCAGCAATGAAATCCACTTGCAACATTCGAGAGCCAGTAAAGGCAGAAATTGAAGATGAGGACGTGGAAGTCTTAGAAGACGTTGGCAAAGAACCAGCTGAGAAGAGCGAAGAGGCGCTAAAGAAAATCCTCGTCCAGGATGGGGATCAAGAACGCTTCTTTCTTCTCGGCTCGGGCTTAGCCGAAGAAGAAGAAAAAGAGTTGGAGACTTTTTTAAGAGAAAATATTGAGGTGTTCGCTTGGACACCTTACGAAATGCCTGGCATTGACCCCGAGGTCACTTGCCACAAACTGAATGTTGACAGATCGGCCAAACCTGTAATTCAACGAGCCAGAAGACCGACGTTGATACATGTCGAAGCAGTAGAAGAAGAAGTAGTGAGACTTCTGGAGGCCAGGGCCATTAGAGAAGTACACTACCCAACGTGGCTATCCAATACAGTAGTGGTAAAGAAGAAGAACGGTAAACGGAGGGTCTGTGTAGACTTTACCAGCCTCAACAAAGCCTGTCCCAAAGACAGCTTTCCCCTGCCCAAAATTGACCAGCTAGTAGATGCCACTTCAGGGCATGGAAGAATGAGTTTTCTAGATGCCTATAGGGGGTACCATCAGATCGCCATGTACCCCCCAGATGAAAAAAAAAACCGCATTCATCACCCCAAAAGGCCTGTACTGTTACAGAGTAATGTCTTTCGGGTTGAAAAATGCAGGAACAACTTACCAAAGGCTGGTAACCAAAATGTTCAAACACCTGATTGGCCGAACGGTAGAAGTCTACATCGATGACATGGTCGTGAAGACTAAAGAACCTATGGGTCATCTTGCCGACCTAAAAGAGGTCTTTGATATACTCAAAACATACCGGTTCCTACTCAACGCATCAAAGTGCGCGTTCGGAGTTGGATCAGGTAAGTTTCTGGGGTACCTGGTAACAAGAAAGGGCATTGAGGCCAGCCCAGATCAAATCAAGGCCATCCTAGAGTTGAAGAGCCCAACATCGGCAAAGCAAGTGCAGATGCTAACTAGAAGGGCCGCAGCCCTAAACAGGTTCATCAGCAGAAGCTCAGACAAATGTAAACCCTTCTTCAACCTGGTGAAGAAGGCTACGGACTTCCTATGGACTGAGGAATGTGAGGCCGCTTTGGCCGACCTAAAAAAGTATCTGACCACGGCTCTAGTCCTCTCAACACCTGAACCTGGAGAAGAACTGTTTTTGTATTTGGCAGTTTCAGAACACGCAGTAAGTGCAGTGCTAATCTGAGAGGAAAAGGGGAAGCAAAAGGCTGTTTATTATGTAAGCAAAACTTTGGCCGATGCAGAAACAAGGTACCTACCACTGGAGAGATTAATGTTGGCCTTAGTAATGGCCTCAAAGAAGTTGAACCATTACTTTCAAGCGCACAAGATTATAGTGCTAACAGAGCACCCACTGAAGTCCTTGTTACAACAAAGAGACTTAACTGGAAGAATAACAAGATGGGCAGTGGCTTTGGGACAGTACGACCTGGAGTTCAGGCCGAGAATAGCAATTAAGGGCCAAGTTTTGGCCGACTTCGTGGTCGAATTCACACCAAAATCCATCAAACAACGGACTCCCTTAAGCCAAGATGAACGATGTCCAAGCAAACAAGGAGAAGTCCAGCCAAAGGCAAAAGAACAAGGAAAGGAAAAACTCAGACCCTGCAGCATTTACATCGGTGACTCCTTTCGCCTGTTTGTCGATGGGAGTTCAAACCGGCAAGGAGCGGGGGCAGGAGTAGTGTTAATATCTCCTGATGGGGAGATATTGGAACAGTCTATTCGATTGGGGTTCAAAGCCTCAAACAACGAGGCAGAATACGAAGCACTGATTGCAGGACTAAAGCTAGCAGTGGCAGGAGAAGCAGATAAGGTAATAATTTTTTGTGATTCACAACTTATAGTAAATCAAGCAACAAGAGAGTTTGCAACCCGAGATGAGAGGATGTCGGCATACGCAAAGGAAGTTATCAGGCTGACAGCCTTGTTTCGCAACTGCCGACTTCTTCAAGTCAGCCGAGATGATAACAACCACGCCGACGCATTGACCAACTTGGCAAGCTCAATGCAAACTGAAAAAACAAGAACAATAATGATTGACTATCTGTCAAGCCCGAGCATAGAACAGCCGATCACAGAGCAAGAAGCAATGTGTGTGGACTTGAAACCAAGCTGGATGGATGCAATTGTTGTATTCTTGAAAGAGGGAAAACTACCAGAAGACCATAAGGAGGCACACAAGGTCAGATTAAAGTCGGCAAGATTCAATTTGACAGCGGACGGACATCTCTACAGAAGGTCCTTCACTGGACCCCTTTTAAGGTGCGTACACCCTTTGCAGGTTGAAGATTTTCTATACGAAATTCATGAAGGGATTTGTGGAAGCCACGCTGGGGGCAGATCACTAGCTCACAGGGCCATTACCCAGAGGTATTGGTGGCCCTACATGCAAAAAGATGCAGAAGCCTACGTGAAGAAGTGTGAACAATGCCAAAGGTTCGCACCTTTGATACACCAACCAGCTGCTGACCTGAACCCTGTATCCAGTCCATGGCCATTTGCCCAATGGGGCATGGATCTCATTGGTCAGTTGCCCCAAGCAATTGGGCAAAGGAAGTACTTACTGGTAGCAATAGATTACTTCACGAAGTGGATAGAAGCAGAACCTCTTGCCAAAATCTGAGATATGGACGTCAAGAATTTCATATGGAGAAACATCATCACCAGATTTGGCATTCCAAGAGCAATAGTTGCCGACAACGGAATGTAGTTTGACAGCAAACTTATTAAGAACTTCTATGCAAAATTCAAGATAAAGAATTACTTTTCAACACCAAGTTTTCCCCAAAGCAATGGGCAAGCAGAAGCATCCAACAAAGTAATTCTGGACGGGATAAAAAAGAGACTGCAGGCAGCAAAAGGAAAGTGGGTAGACGAGTTGCCCAATGTACTCTGGGCATATCGGACTACGCCGAGAAGATCAACAGGGAAAACCCCCTTTGCCATGGCCTACGGCACAGAAGCAGTCATTCCACTGGAGATCGGCATCCCAGGGATCAGAACCCAGGGAGTAGAGAATGGGACCAATGACATACTTCTTGCTTGAGATCTAGATCTCTTAGAAGAAAGAAGGGAGAAAGCTGCAATTCAGCTTGCAGCGTACCAGCAACAGCTTGCTAGAGTTTACAATAAGAAGGTCAATCCAAGGGATTTTCAGGTCGGCGACCTAGTTTTAAGAAAAGTTGTTAGCAACAAAAAGGATCCCAGAGAGGGCAAGCTTGGCCCAAACTGGGAAGGGCCCTACAGAATCACTTCAGTATTGGGCAATGGAGCATACCGACTTGAAGATAATGAGGGCAAAGCATTGCCAAGACCCTGGAACACTTGTAATTTGAAATTTTTCTATCATTAGATGTTCCTTGTTATTTTTTACCGACGTCATCAATAAAATTTTAGCAAAGTTCTCCAAAGACTTGTGAATTGATGCATAATGTTGTTTCTGAATAATGAGAACCCAAGTGGAACTCAGGTTCACATTGGGGGCAGAGAGAAGACAAAAATGCTTAACGCTTGTTGAAATTTGTAGCAATTTACAAGTTGAAGTTAAACCAAAGTAATGCTTAACGCTTGTTGAAATTTATAGCAATTTACAAGTTGAAGTTAAGCCGAGAGAATTGTTTATCTTCACTTCTTGAAATTTGTAGTAATTTACAAGTTGAAGTTAAACCAAAGTAATGCTTAACGCTTGTTGAAATTTATAGCAATTTACAAGTTGAAGTTAAGCCGAGATAATTGTTTATCTTCACTTGTTGAAATTTGTAGCAATTTACAAGTTGAAGTTAAACCAAAGACAAGAACTTGCCGAGGTAGATCATCGGTTAGCACAACCGAGGTGTGTCACCCCGAGAAGGTTACACAAAGGAAGAAGAGTATACATATGCAAAATATTCTAAGTATAGAATCATGCAAAGACAAAAAAGAAAAGACAGGAGTGCAAGCACTTAGAAAAGAAAAGTTATATTCATTCACCAAGAAAAGGGCACATCGACCATACAAAAAGCATACATTGTTCCAAAAGATAATAAGGCAACAAAATACAAATAAGCAAAAGAAAAAAAAAATGAAGCTAAGACTCCTCTCCATCCATTGGTTGAAATTGAAGATCAGATGCTGGTTGAGAAGACATCCCAGCTGCCTTATCCGCCGCTATCTCGGCATCAATTTCTTGTAGAGTTTCTTTAACATTCTTGTCCGCAGAGGAGATATTGGCTGGTGCATTCTCGGGAACAGCTTCTATGGGAACCTCATCACCTTCCTCATCCTGAGTCAAGTCTAGGACTTGCTCATTCTGAGGAGGGGACTTGGCCCCATCAGCATCCTTGGATTTTCTCACCAAGGCCTAATCCTCATCCTCATCATTTTCCTCGGATTCGGATTCGTCGACGTCTTGGTTTGGAGGTTGAATTGGAGGAAATTACACAGGAATGGCATCAGGTTTTCTTAATGGCGAGTCCTCTGGGACGTTAAGTTTCTTCAGAAGGGACATCCAACCAAGGGTAAAACCCTTATTGCATGTCTCCTTCACTTGCTGTTCGTAAGCATCAGTGACGTCGGCCATGCCTTGGGCATATGCCTTTTCATCAGCTTCTTTTATTTCGGCGTCTTTGGTGGCCAGAGCCTCCTGAAGCTCTTTTTCAACCTGGGCCATTTTTTCTTCTGCTTCTCTCTTTTGAGACTCAGCCACTTTCCTGATGGCTTCAGCGACCTCAGCCTTCTCTTCGGCATTGGTCTGGGCTTTTATTACAGCCTCAGCTTGGTCCTCCAGTTTTTTCATCTTCGATTGAAGACCTTTGTTGATCTTTTGGATGGAAGAGAACTCTCTTTTCATATCAACAAGCCTTTCCCGATTCTCAAAAGACTGCATTGAAAATGAGTGGGCATGCTGGATGGCCTGAAAGAAAACAGAGGTGTTAGAGAATACTCAAAATATAAAATAAAAGGGAAGGAAAGAGGAAAAATACCAAATAGAAAACGTTTACCTGAACAGAGTGCTGAAGCATTAGAGCATAGTTCTCATATTCACTATACTGGGCGTTTCGCTCCAGGTCGCCTGGAAGAAGCAGGGCAGTACTGAGTGCGACGCCGACGTTTATATCATCGGTACTATCACTTGCCATGACAGGCTTGTCTTCCAAAGTAATTGTGGGGGCCCAGGGGGCATCGGGCTTTTTTGATCCCGAAGTTATTGCGGAGGAAGACCTCAGCTTTTTTGGTTGTTGGGATTCTAATGGTTGAGACTCAGAGCGCCTCTTCTCAGCAGAAGGCTAAGATTTATCATTCTCAGCCAACTTTGAAATAGGCAGAGTGTCTTCAAACTCAACCTGAGCTACCTTGGCCTTTGGTTGAGCCTTTTTTATTCTTTTTGGCTTCGGTGGAGGAAGGGTTTGTGCAGGTTGATCGTCAACAGATGATGGAATGCTGGCCAGAAGATCTTTTGCAACTGGTTTTGGATGGCCCATCTCGGCAGTAAGGACAAGTCGTCGCCGACGTTTTCGTTCTGATATCGGGACCAAATATGGAGCTGAGGTTGATGGCTGATCAGCTAGATCAGATGTTGATCCTTGATCTGTTCGTGATGTGGATACAATCAATGGAGTTGTAGCAGAAGGTGGAGAAAGACTTTTCTTCTTCCTTTTGGGAATGTCGAGCAAAGTCGACTTGTATGATGGAATAAAATTGAGAATCACTGGCGCTTTTCTCTTATGGACTGGTAAGTCCAGAAGTTTCTTCAAGTCCTTGCTAGGGACAAAGGACTGGCGAAAATTTTTCGGTGGCTGACGAACAACTACAAGCAGAACAAAACGTCAGAAACAGACAAAGTATTTAAAGACTTCGAAAGAAAACAGGCAAAGCTGAATACTGAGCTCTTACCCTTGCCCTCTAAAACAGATCAAGAAAGAGGGTAGAGATGGATGTCCTCGTCTAGAACAAACTCCCAATTTCTCGAGGTAATGAGGTAGTCATCTCCAACCCCCTTGTTGGAGTCTGGGAGGTCGGCTACAATTTTGAATTCTGTAGACCTCGACTTAAGGTAATAAATGTAGCCTTTTTCTTTCAAATTAAGGGCACACATGGTATAGCAATAATGGATATCGGCTAGGGTGATCCTAGCGTTTTCCTGTTTAGCTAAGGCTATGGCACCAAAGATCACTCGATAGGAGTTAATTGCCAGTTGCATGAGGTTCAACTTATAGTAATGAAGAATCTCGCGAAAAAGAATGTTGAGTGGGAGCCGGAGTCCGCACTCTGTAAAAGCTACAATGGGAAAGGGCATGGCGTTTTCTGTAGGCATGATGGAGTCATCATCCCCAGCTAGCCTCAGATGGACATCGGCAGGGATGGAGAACTCTTGCCTAAAGTACTCAAGTTTGGTCGGGGTATCTACCCTATGTCTCCACATACCCATGATATCGGCCTGAATTAGAAGGGTTGAAATTCAGAAAGAAGATGTTTCTTGTTGATGGGACCTCGGCAAATACCTAGGTTTAGGCTGGTACAAAAATTTGTAAGGAATGTTTCAGTTTAGCCCTAAATCGTGGGTTCTACAAACAAATCCCAAACCTAAAGCTATGAAGATGAAGAGCAAAGGCATAGATCTGGAAACAGAAAGCAAGAATGGAATTTCAGAATCAAGAACAGAGATGGTTCATCAAGAGCATAAAGAATACAAGAAATACAGGGCCAAGATTAGTGACAAAGATATTGGGAAATAGTGAAATAATGCGTATGTTCAAGATATGGGCAAAGGGAAAATCATGAGAAGGACACATTCAGGTATTAAAAGTTTCAACAGATGCAGTAAAGGCCACAAGTAACGAAGAATATCAACAGAATTGAAAAATGAAAGGAACAGTAGCTTACCAGAAGAGAGTGAAGCTGGTATGAAGATTGCCGAAGTCTGACGAAGGTTATAGGAGTAACAGAATAGCGAAAGCTTCACCAGAAAGATGAACGGAAGACAATTGCAGAGTTTGGAGCTTGGGCAATGGCGGATTCAAAAGAAAAAGTTTAAAGAGAGAAAAAGCAAGAGAAATCAGATGCAAAAGTGGAGAAGTGAATAAAGGGGAAAAGATTTTGTCAAAAATGAAAACGGCGGCAAAAAATAATCAATACGCCTAAAAGAGCGCATACGTCAGACGGCGCACGTGAGAAAGAGATGACTTATGGGCGCGTCACAGGCACGAGCTAGTAAGAAAGAAACGCGTGATTAAAAAACGGTTGAATTATGGTGTATGACAGCTCATACGCATGGAAGGGTTCTTGAAATTCTTGTTCTTCAAATAAAAGGATATCGGCCAAAATAATGATCTCGGCTGAGATACTGAAAACCGACGTACTGGAAAAACGGAATGATATAGGTTCCATCACCTCAGAATGCCAGTAATAGAACCTAAGGAGCAGTTGTGGATATATTTTTGCAGTACCGACACGTGGCAAGGTGACGCCGACATGTCAGTCGAGTTGTTACGTGTCAGGGTCATAACGCCGAGGTCATCTCGGTCAAGCCGAGGTTATCTCCGAAGATATCGGAATCCGAGATAATCAGATAAGCGATAAGGGACAAGAGTCCTAGAATGAAGAGGAAACTTAGCCAAGATAAGGATAAAGCTCTTAGAGAGTTTATCTTTATCTCTTGAAGAGTCCAAAGTAAGTACTGAATTGGAGTCCATAGAAGTCTGGCTTCTTGTGGGACTAGGATTAAGTAAACTATAAAAGAGAGGCACCCCCGTGGGTCTAAGGTACACAATTTTATGCTTTGAGTAGTAAGTTTAGCACTTGATTATCTTTGAGAGATATACTGATTTGATCGTCGGAGTGCCCACGGGTGGAAGAGCCACCGCCGGAGCCTTTTCTTTCTGTTACAGGTTAGCTGAAGCCATCTATTCTGCCGGTGCTCTCTAGCTGATTACTAAACGGGCAGTGTGATCAGAAAATCACTCACACAACATCCATCCAAAATCAATCGGTTTGATCGGGTTGGGTGAGTTGGACAGATGCATGATCATCACTAATTAATGAAGTTGGACTTTGCTTTACTCCATACTATAAGGGAGTTATGTGTATATTTTTCTCATTTTATAATATTTACAAAAATATTTTATAATCGAGATAGAAATGAAGACAACCCTTCCTCTTTTGTGTGATTATTCCGTAGTCTCAAAGTGTCGTCATGTGGTACTCTATGGTAATATAATTGGTGGAGAATGTAGAGTATTAATTATTTGTGTTGGGTGATTGAGTAACATGATGAACCATAATAATGGTGATTGGTGAAGAAGTATGACCACGTGATATTCCAAGACTACTGTATAATTTTCTTTCTCTCACGAAAAGTTATCACATAAGTCCGCCCTGTATTCTACATGTTATGCCCATGTAATTCTATAGATTACATAACTACTATTTTTTATTTTTCTCCCTTATTTATTACATAAAACAACCAATAAATTGAAAGGGCACACAACCTAATTAAAATTCTTGGAAGACAAGATAATTTCTCTCCTCTCAGTCACTTACACCTCTTTTTATAATAAAAATAAAAAAAATATATATTTTTATTCTTTTCATAAAAGGTTCAAGTTTGTCTCTAATTGACAAAGTAGCTAGTTTGGCATGTACTAAATAAGTCAAAAAGTCAAAAAGTCACTATCTTATTTAAGTCACATCATCTTATTTAAATCACATCACCTCTCTAACACATCACATCAAATCCAACCCAAACCCAACCCAAACCCACCAATAAGTCAAAAAGTGCACTTTTTTAGGACATCCCAAACCAACCCTAAACGGTGATGTTGGATCTCGTGAGCATTGTAAATAAATTGTCGGGGTTTGAGTGTTGTAAATAAATTTTAAATTTTGAATTAATCTAAACTATTTGTTTATTTTTATTAAGTAAAATCAATAACAAAAAAATAGTTTTTTAGTCATTAAATTTAATGAAAGTAGTACTTTATACATTTTGTGTATACTGACATTGAGTTTAATGACTAAAATTAACTTTTTTTTCTTTGATATTATTTAACAAAAATAGATGAATGGTTAAAATTGAAAACAAACCAACAGATTAAAATTTAAATAGACAAATTAAAAACTAAAGGATAAATTACAAATACACCTCTAGATGTAATTTGATTTGAAAAATTATAAATATTCTCTTATTAGAATTTTTATATAAAATTAATTAAAAAAATAAAATTTCTAATTGCTCTCCTTCCAATAAAATAATAAAATTATTTAAATCATTAATTGAAATAAATTTATGACATCATTAAAAATTATTAAGTGCTATGAAACTTAAAACTTCAAAAAAAAATGGAATATAATTTTTAAAACTATAAAAAAATAATTTATATCTATATACGTTCATGGATGGCACCATTGTTTGCTTAACTGACTTATTATCATCTCTCTCTCTCTCTCGCGTCATGGAAACTGCTATCAAACAACAACAGTAGAAGCCTCGCATAGTCATTTTCCCCACACCAGCAATGGGTCATCTCATCCCACTCACTGAGTTCGCTACGCGACTCGTCCTCACCCACAACTTCTCAGTCACCTTCATCATCCCCAACTTTCGGTTTCCCATCAAATCCCAAGAATCTTTCCTCGATTCCTCCATGCCCAAAACCATTCAAGTCCTCTATCTCCCTCCTCCTCCCCCTCTGGCCGACGTTCCTTCCGACGCCAATCCTTCTTTTTTTGTCGCAACCGCCATGACTCGTGCTGTCCCGGCTCTCCGTGACTCGCTCAAGCTCTTAACTGAGTGACTCGCTCAAGCTCTTAACTGAGTCAACTCGTCTCGTCGCCCTGGTAGTCGATGTCGCTGGCACCGACGCATTTGAAGTTGCTCGAGAATTCAATCTGCTACGGTACATTTCCGTGCCTTTATGTGCAATGTCACTGTCATTGCTTTTGCATTTGCCCAAGTTAAACGAAGAAGCTCAAGGTTACAGTGACTATAAAGATATACCCGACCCAATCAAAATACCCGGTTGCCTCCCGATTCGGGGCACACAGTTAGTAGATGTGATGCAGAACAGAAACACTCACACTTACAAATTGTTCATTTACCATACCAAAAGGTTCAATCTGGCTGATGGGATTATCGTCAATAGTTTCCTAGATTTGGAACCTGGAGCTTTTAATGCTTTCGTGGACGAGGAGGATGATGGGTCAGGTAAAAAACCGCCCGTATACCCGATTGGACCCGTGTTACAAACCCGTCCGACAAGTGGAAATGATGATGATGTGGAGTGCTTGAGGTGGCTCGATGAGCAACCACGTGGCTCAGTTTTGTTTGCGTCATTCGGGAGCAGTGGGACCCTTTCACAGGAGCAGCTAACTGAACTAGCCTTGGGTTTGGAGACGAGTGAACAAAGGTTCATTTGGGTGAATCAAGATCCCTTCCTTGCATTTCTTCTTTATATTTTCTATTCCCAAAGTTATTGGGTCTACTTTTAGGCGTCTGAATCCACTAAAGTGATCATGTGAAGTGATCCTCTAGAGTGATCCCTTATGATGCAACACGTGTCCCATTAATGGAACCAACAGCTGAGATGATCCTCGCCAAAACGACGTCGCTTTGATGAGTTAGACCCAAAAAAAAAAAAAAATTTGCTGAGTTGCAGATCGAGTCGAGAGGAAGGAGGAAGAAGAAGAAAATGGATTTGAAAGGACGAGGAGGAGGAAGAAGAAAATGTAAGAAAACTGGAAGAAAATGTATTTAAGAGAAATTGGAAGAAAATGGATTTGAGGAAGAAGAAAAGTTTTTTTGCTGTGTTGGGTTAATGGGTTTGGTCGCTTAAGAAGTTCATCGCCATGGATGAACTTCCATTTTCTTCTTCATCTCTCAAACTCATTTTCTCTGCAAATCCAACCATTAAATGGATTTGAGGAGGAAGAAAATGGAAGAAGAAAAGTTTTTTTTGCTGTGTTGGGTTAATGGGTTTGGTCTCTCAAAAAGTTCATCGCCATGGATGAACTTTCATTTTCTTCTTCATCTCTCAAACCCATTTTCTCTGCAAATCCACCCATTTTCTCTCAAACCCAGAGTTTTCTTCTTCCTCAAATCCGTTTTCTTCCAGTTTCTCTCAAATCCATTTTCTTCTTCTTCCTCCTTCCTCTCGATCTGCAACTCTACAAAAAAAAAAAAAAAAAAAATTGGGGTTTGGCTCACCAAAACGAGGGATCATCTCAGCCATTGGTTCCATTAATGGGACACATGTTGCACCATAAGGGATCACTCTAGAGGATCACTTCACAAGATCACTCTAGAGGATCTGGACGTCACTTTTAGGCCCAATTTTGATAATCCGAACTGTTCATATTTTAAGATTTGTTCATTATATCATATCTGTAAAAAATCAAGTTGATCGGATATCAGAAAATATGTTTTCGGAAAACTGTTTATTAAATTCTTTAAAAAAATAATTTTTAGTTTGAGTTTTCCGAACACATACTTTCTGATATCCAATCAACTTTATTTTTTACAGGTATGATATACTGAGCATATCTTAAAATATGAACGACTATCAAAATTTGGCCTAAAAGTGAGTCCAATGACCCTAGAAGTAGGAAATGCAAGGAGGGGATCCTGATTCCATTTGAGTTGTTAGGAGCCCAGATAAGGATAGTGCAAGTGGCGTTCACTACAATGCACAAAGCATTAACAAGGATGATGACCCATTTGATTTCCTACCAAAGGGGTTCGTGGAGAGAACAACAAGCGGGGGGTTGGGTCTATTGGTTCGGTCCTGGGCCCTACAGATCCAAATCCTGAGCCATGGCTCGACTGGTGGATTCCTGAGTCATTGTGGTTGGAACTCAATCTTAGAAAGCTTAGTCAATGGAGTGCCTTTAATTGCTTGGCCACTCTTTGGAGAGCAAGAAATGCATACAGAAGTGCTAACTAAACAATTCAAAATCGCGTTTAGACCAAAGAAGAACGAGAATGACGACCTTGTTGGTCGTGAAATCGCAAAACTTGTGAGGGATCTTATTATAGGAGAATGAGGGAAATCACTTCGACACAAGGCGAGGGAACTGAAAGAGGCAGCTGCCACCGCTACGAGTGAACACGGATCATCTGCTAAGTCACTTGCTCAAGTCATCCAAATTTGGAAAAATTATGAAACGGTAATGCCCTGACACCCGCTCTGATACCATTTGTAACGCTCCACCTCCACCGCTTGCCTACCTGCCTGTTCTGTTGGGTCTATCATCATGACTTGACTCGAAATGCAGAGGTTCAAGTTATATAGTAATAAAACTTGCGGTGCCTTCTATACTCAAGATCGCCCATATGTAATCTTTTGATATTCTCTGTAAGATAAATTGATAGAGAAAGAGAGAGAATAAATTATGTATATATTGATGTATTGAATGTTATATTGAGTGTTCTTACAAGGGGAATGCACTCTCTTTTATAGAGAGAATTTGAGCATTGGATGCCCACTGACAGTGTGATGCATTGTACATTATAAAATATAAAGCTAAAGCTATACACTAACATGATATAAAGCTAAAGCTATACACTAACAGACATAATCATACACTAGCATGCTAAAGCTAATCATACACTAACATTCTCAGTGGGGTTTGTTGTTTAATGCATTGCTTATGTCTTTGTTTTTCTTTCTTTCTTTCGTTGTTAAACCATGGAGTTACACTTCTTATATCAGTTCATGTGATTCAAATCAATCCTATATGGAAGAATTTGTTAGTATCAATTAGCTTGTTTGATTTTGATTTCTAAAAAACACTAATTATACTTTTTTGTTTTTCATATATATATATATATATATTTTATTTTCAATGAATTTTTTTAATATTTTAAGCAATTTTTTTTAATTTTTAGACACATCTAACATAAATACACTTAAAAAGTATAATATTTGTGAAAATAATCTTAAAAAAATTTACTAAATATCAAAAATACAAAAACAAAATATGAAAATTCAATATATTTTTCGTATTTTTGTGTATTTATTAATTTTTAAAAATATTTTTTCACAAATATTTTACTGTTTAGATACATCTAAGTAAGGTACATTTAAAAAAATAAAAAAATTACTTAAAATTTTAAAAATATTCATGGAAAACAAAAAATTCAATTTCCAAAAAATTAAAATCAAACACACTAAATAATACTACAAATTTAAATTTTTTATTTTGAATGTTACTTAAAAATATCAATTCCTGATTCTAATTCATTCTGCACTTAAACTTTACATTAGATTAATTCAATTTCTATTACATAAGCGCATTATCAAGGGATAATTTTTCTACGTCAATAAGATTTCTAGTGCAAGTATTACATTTATGTTAAAGATCTTCACAGTAACTTTATTTTCACTTTCTTTTCGCTAGTGAAATTTCTCTTGCTTCTAGATTGATTTTTTGTCATGGGCGAGTCTCAGCGTGGTGGTAAAATTGTTCAATTGTAAAATCAACCTTACGATTTCTAAAGACTAAACTTTATGGGACTTACTTGTAAGTGTTACTATGTGAATTTAATATCTACTAATTATTATGATAACTAATAGCGTTTTATTAAATATTATTAAAAAAGTCACTAATTATTAATTTTCAGCGATAATTTAAAAATTGTTACAAAAATATCATTGATTTTAAGTTTTAACGACAATTTAAAAAATCGTCACAAAAAATATCACTAATTTTTAAATTTTAGCAACAGTTTATAAAATTCATCACAAAAAAATTTCACAATTATAAGTTTTAGCGACAATTTATAAAAACTGGAAAAAAAAAAATCACTAATTGTCAATTTTTAGCGACATATGCAAAAAATATCACAAAAAATTATTTTTAACGACGATTTTACTTGATCTTATTTTCAATAAGATTTGATGAAAATTAAGTCCAACTGTTTGGACCTATAGGTAGTTTACCCTTTATTGTTAAGATAAATTATAAATACACCTCTTGAGATTTATTTAAAATATAAATTGCTCTTTCTAGCTTAGAAAATTAGAAATATCTCCTTGTCATAATTTTTTATTTAATATAATTAATTAAAAAAATAAAATTCTCAACTGCTCTTCTTTAATGATAAAATTACCTGAGTTATTAATTAAAACAAATTTATGATATTATTAAAAATTACTAATTGACTTGATGATTTATCAAGGAAAGAGTCATTTGTTATGAAATTAAAAAATTTAGAGGGCAGAATATAATTTCTAGAATCATATAGACAAACTATATTTTAAGCAAATCTCATAATGTATATTTGTAATTTACTCTTTTTTAAACACAAAATTCAAATTATAATACTATAACTCCATAATTACGCTTATTTTTGTTGTAAGTTGAAATCACAATGGAAAATATATTATACCAGAAATGTTAAGGACCCCAAAAAACCTACCACTGCTCCTACCATCCATTCATCCATCCATCTATCTATCTATCTATTATATAAGGAGGGTAATATTTTTAATGAGGAGTCTTGTGAGTTTCAATATCTCATACTAATTTTCTTAATTTTCTTAACTTTAAACAATTAAGAAAATATCTATTGACTAACTTTTATTTGATAATCTCACATCGGAAAAAAAGAAAAAAAAAAAAGTTATTTTACTCATATAAAGTAAATCTTATACTCTCATCCCATTTAGTAAGGAGTCTAATAAGAGTTTCAATATCTCATAATAATTTTCTTGATTTTCTTAATTTTTTAAACAATTAAAAAATTCTTCATTGACTAACTTTTATTTGATAATCTCATATCGGGAAAAGAAGAAAAAAAATGAATTATTTTACTCATATAAAGTAAATTTAATACTCTCATCCCATTTAGTAAGGAGTCTTGTGAGAGTTTCAATATCTCACACTAATTTTCTAGATTTTCTTAATTTTAAACAATTAAGTAAATCTCCATTGGTTAGCTTTTATTTGATAATCCCATATCGGGAAAATAAGAAAAAAAATGAGTTATTTTACTCATATAAAGTGAATCTTATACTCCTATCTCATTTAATATTATACTATTGTGTATGTTTCAATTCAATATAGTTTAAATTTTAAAAGTTTTATTTAATTAATTATTACCTAGCCGATTAGGCTAAATCATTTTTTATTTGATTGATTCGTTAGTTTAATCGCAATTTTAGCGATTTTATCAAAATATATTGATTAAATTCGAAATAAACTAATTTATATAAGCAAAAGGAGATTTTAGTTGAGAAACCCTATGATCAATATCTTATACTCATTTTTTTTATTTTCTTAATTTTAAACAATTAAGAAAATCCTCAATGGCTAGCTTCCATTTAACTTTTTTTTATAATCCCACATAGCCGTTTTGATTTTAAAAATAATTTTGTATGAAATTTTGAAACTCTCATAATATTTAACTTTAAAATAATTACAATCCCACATCGAGAAAAAAAAAGAGTTATTTCACTTATATAAAGTGTTACAATCCCACATCAAAAAAAAAAAAATGAGTTGTTTTTCATATATAAAGTGAATCTTATAAAAGAAGGTTTTGAGGAAGAAGCATTCTAGAAGTTTCAAACCCTCATTCTAAAATTATTAAATTTTCTTAATTTTAAACAATTAAGAAAATTCACATTGACTAGTTTCAATTTATCTTTTATTTTACAATCTCACGTCGAGAAAAAAAGGAAACTATGAATTGTTTTATTTACATAAAGTGAATCTTATGATCCAATTTATATAAATTATTGAATTTTATTAATTTTAAACAATTAAGAAAATCTCCATTGGCTAGTTTCTATTTAATTTTTATTTTATGATCCCACATTGGGAAAAGAAGGAAAAAAATGAATTGTTTCACTTATATAAAGTAAATCTTATACTCCCATTTATATAAGCAAAATGAGATTTTTTTAGTGAGAAGCCTTATAATCAATACCAATATTTTTTTATTTTCTTAATTTTAAACAATTAAAAAAATATCCATTGGTTAGCTTCCATTTAACTTTTATTTTTCAATCTCACATAGAGGCTTTGATTTTAAAAATAATTTTGTATGAGATTTTGAAACTCTCATAACATTTAATTTTAGAATAATTACAATTCCACATCGAGAAAAGAAAGAAAAAATGAGTTATTTCACTTATATAAAGTGAATCTTATACTCTCATTTAATATTATAGTATTGTACATATTCCAATTCAAGATGGTTTAAATTTTAAAGTAAAATCTAAAAGTTTTAATTAATAAATTTTGTTGTAAATTGGTTGATTTTTTGATTTAGCCAGGTAGGCTGAATCGTTTTCGGTTTGACGGATTCACTGGTTTAATCGCGGTTTTAGCTGTTTTGTCAAAATATGTTGCTTAGATTTTTTTGATTTGAAATAAACTAAGATTGACCATATTAAAAATTAAACGACTGAGATTGCTTAATTAGAAATAAATTTCCATTCTAAACAATTGTTAACCTTTATTTTACAATCTCACATCACAAAAAAGAAGAAAAAATGAGTTGTTTTACTATATAAACCTTATACTCCTATTTAATATTGTAGTGTTGTGTTTGTTTCAGTTCAAGACAGTTTAAATTTTAAAATTAAAATAAATTTAAAAACTTTAATTAATTAATTTTTGTATAAACTGGTTGGTATTTTGACCTAGCAGATAGGGTGAACCATTTTTGGTTTTACTGATTCACTAGTTTAACTGCGATTTTAGCGGTTTTATCAAAATATCTTGGTTAAATTTGTTTGATTCGAAATAAATTAAAGATTGACCTTATTAAAGATTAAACGGCTAAGATTGTTTGATTCAAGATAAACTTTCCACCCAAACAATTATTAACTTTTAAACAATTATAAAAATTCACATTGGCTAGCTTACATTTAATTTTTATTTTATAATCTCACATCGAGAAAAGAAAAAAAAAAGTGAATTGTTTCACTTTCATAAAGTAAATCTTATACTCCCATTTATCTAAGCAAAAAGAGATCTTTAGTGAAAAACCTTATGATTAATATCTTATACTAATTTTTTGATTTTCTTAATTTTAAACAATTAAGAAAATCCTCATTGGTTAGCTTCCATTTAATTTTTATTTTACAATCCTACATAGAGGTTTTGATTTTAAAAATAATTTTGTATGAGATTTTGAAACTCTCATAATATCTCTCCTTAAAGTAGTCTTTTATAAAAATATATAGATATATCGATAATCTCAATGTCACTCTTATTACTTCTTAATACAAAAATTATGAGATAATTATGATAATTTTAAATTTGTATTTAAAACTTATAAATTATGAGATAGATTGTTATAATTTTAAATTTATATTGTGTCGATTTTAAATTTAAATTAATTGATTACTTTCCATATTTAGTGATAGTTTAAATTTTAATAAGATAAAATTTAAAAGTTTTAATTAATTATTTTTTGTGTAAATTGATTAGTCTTTTGACCTAACTGATTAAGTTAAACCATTTTTTGTTTGAATGATTTGTTGGTTTAACTGTGATTTTAGTGGTTTTACATGTTATAATGATTCTTTTTCTTACTGATTAAGTTTTTAAAATTTCTTCAATTATTTCCATTTCAACAACCAATATGATAATTTTTTAAAATTCATATATTTTTATTCTAAAATAGTGAAGTATTAGAAATATGTCATTTTTTTTTTATAACAAAGCATAATTTTCATTATTAATTGTCAATACAACAATTTTAATCTATCTATACTATGTATTATAATAAAGGAATATTTGAAACAAAACCCTTAAATTTATATATAAAATTTTATTTACAAGAGACAAAATACAAAAAAATTAAATATAATTATTGTATTTTTAATAAATAATATATTATTTTTTCCCATACTTAACACAGGTGATATCTAATATATATATATATATATATGCATGAGGGATTCATTCATATTCTCTTCATTATATCATTTAATGATTTTGAAAGCATACAAGTTCAAAAATAAAATAAATAAATAAATAAGGGTGAATTACGCTAACGGTCCTCATTGTTTAGGGCTTGTGTCATTTTGGTCCCTAACTTTTTAATTATAAAACATTTGACCCTGAATTTTGAATCTTGTTCCAAATAAGGACAATTGAAGATACCATTTGACTTTTCAAGGGCAAAACCGTCAATTTGATAAAAATATAACTAATTTGACAAAAATAAATGTCAAAAAAATATTTTGGAATTTTTAAAAATTATTTCTATCCACTAAAGATAAAATTATGTAAAAGTGATAAATCTTTTAGACATTTATTTATTTATTTATTTTACCAAATTAAATTTTATTATGTGAATGGATGATTATCATGTAATGGGTGATTGATTTTGTTTTCATTAAATTAGTTTCTATTTTTTCAAAAGTCAAATATGGCGACAACTTTGATATCATTATTAAACCAATCAATTAAATCAAAAAAAATCCAAAACTAAAAATATTTCATATATTAAATATATCGATTACACATTAAAAGTTTAACAGCTACCCATTACATAATCATCATCTAAACATATAATAAAAATTAATTTGGTAAAATAAATAAATAAATATCTAAAAGATTTATTAATTTTACATAATTTTATCTTTGGAGTGTAAAAATAATTTTAAAAATTTTAAAAATATTTTTTTGACTTATATTTTATCAAATTGACGATTTTACCCTTGAAATTAAGCAATGGTATCTTCAATTGTCCTTATTTGGAATAAGATTCAAAATTCAGGATTAAATGTGCCACAATTGAAAAGTCATGGACCAAAGTGACACAAGCCACAAACTATAGGGACTATTAGTGTAATTTGCCCAATAAATAAATAAACTGTGTGAAAGAACAATATCAATAGCTAAAATATTTTTTTTTTTAATTTAATTTTGAAATAAAAGATAAGTTGACATTTTCATTACAAGATACACCCATAAGTTAGGGGTGTAAATTTGACCCGACCCAGTCCATGTCGAGGCTCGTGGACTCCCGCTAAAATTCAAGCCGGGCCCGACCGACCCATAGGCCAAAAATCCAGACCCAAGAAATATTCGGGCTTTGGGCGGGCCGGTGGAACGGACTAGGGCTCGGGCTTGAGTGGGCCTGAACATTTTTTTTTTTGTTTTTTTAAAATTTTTTCTACCAAAATTTTATTATTTTTCAAGAAAAAAAAACCACTGGACTTCGAACGGGCCGGACCTTAAGTGGGTCTTAAACGGGCCGATGAACCCAACTACGGACCGGGCCAGATTTCAAAATGACAGCCTAGGCCTAGAGTCTCAGGCTAGGTTCAGACCCCAGGGCTAAATGAGCCTAAACGGGTTGAGTTCGCCCCCGGGCCGCGAGCCATTTTTACACTCTTATTCTTAGTCACCAACTAGGGGAGAGATCTAGAGTGTCCACTTTCAAGCTTAAAATAAAAAAGAACCGTGATTGAGACTCCCACTAGCACTCCATTGGTCCAAATTTTTTTTTTCTTTTTTTTTCCTCCATTCACCAACCCCCACGTGGGTGTGGGGGTGGTGAGGGTGGAGGAGAAAGGGGATTCGGAGCATTATGCAATAAAAAATTAAGTGGATATATCCTATTTTATTATAAATTTATTTTTTAAGTACATCTAAATTAAATGAATTTAAAATGTATTAAAAAAATCATTAAAAAATTATAAATTAAATAATAAAAAAACACAAAAAATAATTATTTAGTTTTCAAAACCAAACACCCTACTACCGATGATTGATCTTCAAGGTCTTTCAATTTTTGTTTTTATTCATCTATTAGCTTTCATCTTTATAAAACTTGTTTATATTATAGAGGTCTTCTCTCACAAGGATTAAGAGGAAAATTTACAAACAATTAGTGGGAAATAAACCAATAATTGAAAATTAAGAGAAAGTGGTGATTTGGTCAACCACTATCTCATATTACAAATAACTCATAACAATGAATACAATATATATTTATTCAAAGCTTCGTTCTTGGTCACAATTCATATTCAGAAAGGACACATGAGCCCTTAAGCCTCATCACCTAAAAATATGTAAAGGGAAATAGAGTTAGAGTTAACAAGCTCGGTAAGTAAATTAGTATAATGCCAAAGCTAAAGAACTAAAATTTCAGAAACCTACAAACCAATGAGTATCAAAAGAACTAAAAATTACTAATACAAATTAGTATAAAAAATATAAGTTTTGAACCACTTAACTATAATTCGATGTGAGAGGTCACAAACTCAACCTAAACAATGAATCTGTTCAATTACACTCATTTAGATTTTATTTAAAATTTTCCAAATCTAATTAAAATTTATTTTAAAATGGTTAGAAGTGAGCATCCATTTAAAAGAGTTCAATAAAGTAAATAAGTTGATTAGATTAATTTATTCATCTCCTACTCAATTCAACCCAACCTATACATTAAATGAGCAAGTTTAAATTTGATTGCTTTATTGCATAATCCATGTTGACCCACCCAAACCCACCACACCCTTTGCCACCTCTCTTGAATCATTATTCAATCCAATTTAAAAAAATATTATTTAAATTTTGTTTTCATATCACTTGCTCTATTTTTATACAAGTTTTGTTTTATTCAATCTCACCCTTGATTTTTTTTTTTTTTTGGATCCACGGAGTAGAGATGGGGAGTGCCACCTCTTATGAATCATTATTCCAATCCAACTTTAAAAAATATTATTTAAATTAAATTTTGTTTTCGTATGCTCTATTTTTAAAAATTTTGTTTTATTCAATCCCGAACTTTATTTTATTTTTGATCCACAGAGTAGAGGTGGAGAGTCTTGGTTGGAGGGTACACTAGGTCCTCTTTTGAGTTAATAATGTGAGTGTGATTCAAGTATAATCTTTTTTACGTGAGATTTTATAATCGAAGAATTACATGTATTTCCAAAACATATTAGAAAATTTCAAAAACTTCAAAAAATTTTAAGGAGCTTCTATTTACCCAACGAAAAGAACTCTTTACAGCCTTTCTAATTGCACATCCTTAACAAATTAAAAAAAAATTATATTATCTTTTTATACACGTCCATCCATACTCTCATCCCTAACTTCCCATATTCTCTTTACACTCCTCAAACCTTTCAAACCTTTATCTCCACACCTACCCCAACACTGACATAGCCATCACTTTCATCTCCAAGCCGCATTTCCCCACCTCAACCATCACCCCTCCCAGTCTTCTTCCACCCTACAACCCTCCTTCCTAACCATTCTCCACTAGAGAGAGAGAGAGAGATTAGGGTTTTGAACTTTTAGAGATAGAATAATTTTTTGATAATTTTATATAAAGATAAAATTGTAATAAAAATATAAAAAAGAAGGGTGTAATGAAATGTTTTTGGAATGTAAATAGAAACCACATGCTCAATTATTGAATTAAGTTGAATGAGATTATAAGAATGTTAAACCCACCATGTTCAACAATTCGTAGTCCCATAAGACTGCCAACCAGACATGATTTATGTAGATCAAGATCCTTTCCATTACATCATCCAAGAGTTTTGAAATAATCATATAAATTCATTGTTATTTCAAATTAAGAAAAAATCCTTAGAACTATTCATGTGAAATTTTCACAATCTTAGATGATTTAATGGAAAGGATCTACATGGAATTCGTGAGAGGACCACCAAATTGCTAATCCAATCTCATCACCTAATTAACTAAACAAATATGATCTTATTGTTATATCCATTATTCTCCACAGCCACCATTCTTTTCTTTTTTCCCCTGACAACTACTCTCCAAATGCCCCTCAGCCACCGTGGATCACAACAAAGCAATCAAAACCAATACAATCCATCCACCAATCTCATTCCCAAACCCTTCCTTCAGTCCCCTCCATTCCCCAAACCCTTACTTTAGCTCCACATCTCTCCCTATTCCCACTGCCATTATGACTCCCATTGCCAGGCCACTGCTGAGAAATTATTTTATTTTATTTTATTTTTTTAAATGGGCAAATTACACAAACCTCCCCTATCACCAAAAGTACACCTTTAGCAAAGGAAAACTGACGCTAGCTTTTCCAATGGTCTCAAAACTTAATTCCGTTATGCTGTGTTTAGTTTATAAATTTAAGTAGAAATTTGAAAAATCACACTTTTTTATTTTTCTTTTCTAAATCCCTATCTAAATTTATGAAGCAACCACAGCCTTAACAATACATTCTTTCCACCATATCCTTCTTCACAGCTCTCTCTCACTCTCTCTCTCTCTCTCTCTCTCTCACAGTCTCAGACATTTCATTACGACCAACAACACAGCCTACCCATTATTCTCCACGGCCACCATTCTTTTCTTTTTTCCCTGACAACTACTCTCCAACTGCCCCTCAGCCACCGTGGAACACAACAAAGCAATCAAAACCAATACAATCCATCCACCAATCTCATTCCCAAACCCTTCCTTCAGTCCCCTCCATTCCCCAAACCCTTACTTTAGCTCCACATCTCTCCCTATTCCCACTGCCATTATGACTCCCATTGCCAGGCCACTGCTGATACCGAGATTCACAAAAACCCATCAATGCCAAAAGGAAGATGAAAGAGAGGCAAGGCGAAGAGAGATGACGACCCCTGTAATTCACTCTCTTTGAGTGAATTCATCAAGCAAATTTTTTACATCCTCAACCCCTTTCATACCACCATTGCACACCAGCAGCCAACCCCTCTCATACCAACCCCAACCTCTCCTCAAATGCCACAACCTACTCCCTTAATTCCACCACCACCATACCCTCTACAACCCAACCCCCTTCGCCGCTCTCTACAAATACAAAGAAAAAAAAAACCCCAAAAACCCCCCTCAATACATAACACAAAACTAATCAATCAACAGAATTCACAAAACCCCATAACAATCACACAAACCCTTGTTGTTTATACATTCACAACCACCCAACACTTGGGTTCAGAAAATCCCCAATTTTCATGTTGGAAATTGTGAGGTAAATGGAAGAGGAAAGTAGAGAGAAGCGAAAAGGGCGGTGGGGGTAACTGTAGGAGTCACAACTGGGGGGCGGGGGCAGGGTTGTTGTAAACTTGCAATGAGCAAATCTAGAGGACATGAGTGGGGCCATGAGCTGCTAGAGGAAACAGTTGGAAGTCACTGGTGGAGTCCAGGGAAGGGTGGGCAATGCTAGGTGGTGCCATGCCTGGAGAGCAGATGCACTGGTGAGGCAGCACTTCGTAGGATGGAGAGAGAGAGAGAGAGGAGCACAATTGGCTTTTTTTTTTATATATATTTTTCATCAATTTATTTTTCTTTATTTATTGTTGACCACTGTCAAATCATAATCAAGGGTAAAGTTGGCATTTTCCTACAAAATTCAATGCCGTAGCGTGGCCAACTATAATTTGAACAATTGCGAAGAGAGGTTAGTGTAATTTGCCCTAAAAATGACAAAGAAAAAGAAAGAAGATACCACAATAGTTATTTAAGAAAATATCATTACAAACTGGGCAATAACTAAGTTGGCCAAAACCCCAACACCTCACCAACAGGTCAAGGTTTGCCACATTCCAAACTCTCCCTTCCCCATGCGAAGGCCTTCAATATACCAAATAATAATAATAACACCATTCAGCTTGCTTGATTTGAGTTTTCAAGAATTACTTTTCAAAAAAATTAAAAAAAATTATTTTCATTATTATTTACTTTTCACTGAATTTTTTATTCTAAGTGATTTTTTTAATTTTTAGATACCTCTAACATAAATACACTTAAAAGTATAATATTTGTAAAAAAAATCTTTAGAAAATTCCCTAAATACCAAAAATAAAAAATAAAAAAACTCGATAATTCAATATATTTTTCGTATTCTTGTGTATTTATTAATTTTTTAAAATATTTTTTATAAATATTTTACTTTTTAAATACATCTAAGTAAGACACATCTAAAAAAATAAGAAAATTGCTTAAAATTTTAAACATATTCACTAAAAAAAAACATGAAAAATAAAAAACCAAATTTCCAGAAAATTGAAACCAAACACACTTATTATTATTATTAAATGGAGAAGAAAAAAAATTAAAAATAACTAGACAAACACAATCAACCGACTCAATGTTAAATCTAAAAGTTTTGAGACTTATGGTTCAATTAACTGGAGTCTGAAGAACACAACCCTAAGCAGAACTCATATGCAGCTTAATTAGGCTGACAAACTTTGCTTATTGCCTCTAGATAAAAAGTACTGTATAAAACATGATATGAACACAAAAGGACTTTCCATAAATATAGATTTTTTAGGAGCTTACTAATAAAATTCCAACCACACCATACAGGCTTTTCAGAAACCAATGGGGAATACAACCTAACTTATGAGCAAGTTATTAGCTCCACAGAGACTGCTCATGAAAATGAAGAGGTTTGGATGGGGAAAGTTAATACTTACTAATAATACCAACAAATAATTTCATATAATGATTTATATACACACCACACCAGGATCATTATTCATAGGAAACTTTGCCATGCTGTGTGCATCTGTGCACCTATGTGGATGTGCCTGTGCAAGAATCCAATCCCATACGAGATGTCCAGAAAGGGGCCCGGCAGTTGGCAATGAACAACATGTTTAATAATGCAACAAAAGTTACAAAACCTTTGAATTGGACCACTAGAAGTGGATCATGGGTTGGTGTCAATTAACAATCAATAATCAGATGGGGAAAATATGGTAAATCACAGACGTATTATAATTTTGAAAATAATTCAATGCGTATGACTTGCATTGGCACAGGACAATTTCCTAACAAATAAATCTGAGGAAAGAAAATGCCAGTCCTATAGTTGCACCAAGTAAAAGGCGTCAAACGTTGTATCCCTCCTCCCTAGTCCAGCCAATAATCAAAGCAAAATCATATTGAAACCCATACCAATCATACAACCAACCAAACATCCTTTGAACTCTGCTATTGAATAAGACATTTTAACTATAAGTGTAACATTCATATTTAGTTTATCATAAGATTCCAACTGTTATGATGACAAAGGTTGAGCCAGATTAAATAATCCAATGATTATAATTTCTAAAGACTGGTTAAGCCCCATTTCCCCAAACCTCACAACAACCAACATACCTTATCTCCTGCAGTAACTTTAAACAGAAACAAAGGAGGTTATTTATTTGATGAAGGTAAGCAATCCACTAAATGTTACACCAGGTAAAAGTTCTTTCAATGTATACAAAAGATTTGAAGCAACAATTTTGAATACCCCTGGGATTTTTAAGTTCAAAACACTGAAGAGAATCATAACATCATATGAAAAATAACATATCACAAAGTCTACATATTGAAAGCACAACACAAAAGACAACACCAGTAACACAAACTAGCACCTGACACACCTAAATGTTGTATTCCACTAAAAGCTCCCTTTCTTACCACAACAGCTATGCTAGAGTTGCCCGAGACAAAATATAGACAAGATCTAGTTAATCACTAATTTGAAGAATCAGTAATATGGATAATTGATTGGGACACTCGAATCAAAGCGGCTTGACCTAGAGCGGTTAATACTATCCATTGTTGCCCCAAAAACTCTTCGATTGTAATCATAATTGTTGCCGTCAAAATGCGATCTATACCCATTAGATTGGTGTACTACACCAGGCCGGACTGACAATAAATAAAAATCAAGGTTGTTAAGCACATAGGAAAACAAAATGAACCAGTTTTAATAAGCAGGAAAAAAGAAAATAAATAAAAACTTATCTAGAAAAACACATCACCTTGTCCATAATTTACCGGTTGTTCAGAAAACCTACACGATGTCGATAATCTTTCCGAATGTTGAGATTCCACATTATTAAATGGCACAGGGGGTGGCCCCACTTTGGGAGAAGAATTCAACATGGGCGTGGTCGCTGTGGACAAGTTTGGAGAGGGCTTGTCTTGCCCAGAAATCTGTTTTTCACAGTTCATGTGTCATTATTGATAAATTCTCAAAGAAGACTCTACCAGGACAAGGTCCTATGAAGGTGGCTCCTCCCATACAGACTTTTCCTCCTCCTGAAGGTTTCAACAGACAGCGCCCACGACAATAATCTATAGTCAAATCATCCTAAGCAAATGGAGCTATGTCATTCCACTAAACAAACAACAGTCAATTAATAATTGACCAGCATCTTCTTGGAGAAATGACAGCACTCCATTTCTATTGTCTCTTACACATTAACTTAAGACAGGTTGCAAAAGGTGTTAAATTTTGAGGAGCCAACCCCAGCCTTAAAAACCATAAATAAACTTTACATGTTACAATATGCTATTGCTGAAATCAGGAGTAAAAAGCAACACTTGTATTCAAGCTGTATACCAAGCCAACATAGAATTCAACTAAAAGACAATATAGCTAAAAATCTTAAGAAATTTAGCTTAGTTCAACACAGAAGCAAAAAGGAACGCACCGCAAATTTCAGTGTCCTGTTGTAGAGAGTCACAAGGCCAGAGAAAAGCCTGACAGCATAGCTTGCAATCTCTTCAGTCTCATATTCAGCAAAGGCAAAACCTTTCCGTCGATCAGTTTCCTTATCTTTAGGAATATACAAGTCCACCACACGCCCCGCCTGAATGAGAATATCATACAGCACTCTGTCGCTTACTTTCTCATCCAAGTTACCTTTGTAGAAAGCATAATAAAACCAGGTTAAGATGAATATTCATTTGTCAATAAAGAGATGCAAGAGGATTTCTTTAGTATAATAAGAATCACTTGCTAATTGTATCACCAAAATGAAAATTCTGTGCATTCATAAGGGAGGGGGGGGGGGGGATGTGTGTGTGTGTGTGTGTGTGAATTGATGAAGTCCAGTTAGGATTAACAAACATCATAACACAATATGACAATAATAATTAGTAATAACAAGTATCTCAAAGGGAAACAAATTCCAGTGGCAAAAAACAGATTTCATTTGATAATCATCAAGCAGCAAAGTAAACGAGAACGGTCAGAATAGGCTAGAAACTTTGTAATCCCAAGATCGCCAAGAATATAATCTACACCATTACATGAGGCAATCCAAGGATTTTGTGAATGACGAGAGTTAGATCTCTCCAGCAAACTAGCTCAATTTTCATTTTTATTTTTTATGATCATAAAACCAACACATTATTGTAGTTGGCACCTTGTAAGGCTTGGTCTTGTGAACAACCAAGTGACCGTGAACCAAGAACTAACCAAAACACGATTCACCACCATAAAATATCCTCAATAAGCTAGCATAAAGTGGTTCCCAAGAGGTTAACCACATTATTAAATGGTTGTGCAGACAACATGCACCTAGCTCTTCAAAGCTCAACTCTTGAAGGTTTTCTACTTTATCTTGCTGAGCTTAAAGATGAATTGCCTAACTTATATAAATAAATTTACTGCCCTGAGACCAAATTCTTTCCAAACTAATAAAGGGGAAAAGAAAAAAAAAAATCTCTTTGGGGTCACTGCTGTGTTGTGCCTCATTTTGAAATGCATTATGCGCTTATTTTTATGATCTAAACCGTTCATTTTGTAGGATTTGTTGTAGGATTTATTGAGTACTTCAAACCTCCCAAAAATCATATTAATCGGATATCAATAACTATATGATCAAATTACATATTTTTATACTATTTTTCAAAAGAAAAACTTCTTGTTTATTTTTTTGGTTTTGGTAGGCATGAAGTAATCAACAAACCTTACAACATAAACGGTTCAGATTATAAAAATAAATCCATAACGTACCACAAAATGA
The DNA here is from genome assembly GCF_004153795.1 of Camellia sinensis. NCBI lineage: Eukaryota > Viridiplantae > Streptophyta > Magnoliopsida > Ericales > Theaceae > Camellia > Camellia sinensis. The sequence goes on from NW_021024690.1 coordinate 1,345,836, forward strand.
GGCACAACAGTCACTGCTGGGCCAAAGTGACCCCAATTCCTTTTTTTTATTTGTTTCCAGATTTCTCAGCAATCAAAGATAAATTATTTTTATGATCTAAACCGTTCATTTTGTAGGATTTGTTGTAGGATTTATTGAGTACTTCAAACCTCCCAAAAATCATATTAATCGGATATCAATAACTATATGATCAAATTACATATTTTTATACTATTTTTCAAAAGAAAAACTTCTTGTTTATTTTTTTGGTTTTGGTAGGCATGAAGTAATCAACAAACCTTACAACATAAACGGTTCAGATTATAAAAATAAATCCATAATGTACCACAAAATGAGGCACAACAGTCACTGCTGACCCCAATTCCTTTTTTTTATTTGTTTCCAGATTTCTCAGCAATCAAAGATAAAATTAAATTAAATTAAATTAAGCAACAAATACGAAACTAAAATTAAAACACAATTGTAGGTGGGTTTGTCATGTTTTCAAAGCAAAATTACAATAAAATTAGAAGGTACAAAAAATTTCAAAAAAATAAAATAAAATAGACAATTGTAACTCGATTAGAGCAAAAGACTAATACTTAATTATCTTCAGGAATTAGAACCCAAAAAACAATTTTCACAATTGAAATTTATTGACATGGTTTTTTTTGGGCGGAAAAAGCAATCCGATGAACAATTTTCCGTTAAAACAAGCAGACAATCAAAATTGAAGAAGAGAAGAGAAGGAGAACTCACCGATGTAGACCTTACAAGCAGAGTTGTTGGCAGACATGACTGATTCCAAGCTTGCGAGAGAGAGAATGTGTGGGTCGAAGAGAGATAACCCTAGCCTCCAGACTTTGTCTGCTCTGATGATTAGGGGGGTTTTAAGCGGTGATCTATTGTTAGATATACGAATACATATATATTCGTATAGATAGATTGTATTTTGAAGCGGTTTTTTCCGCTTCTGTCGGGCGGGCTTAGTCCAAATAAGGCTAAAGGTGGAACTTGAGTAGACTCAACCCGAGTAATTCGAAAGAGAAGTGCTGCAGACCTCAGTAGGGGTCGCGCTTCCAGTGACGTGGCGCGTCTCCACTAGTAAAAAAAAAAAAAAAAAAAAGACAATTTTTTTTTTTACCCAATCACGGAGCTACACCTCACTAAGTCTGAAGCATTTTGCAATTTGAAATTAGTGTAAATATTTTTAGAGCTTGAATAAGATATTTTTAAATTTAGTGCTGAATTAAATTTGGACGGATTTAGGTAAAAATATCAAACAATTCGAGCAATCCGAAACTTAAATTATACATATATAAATATATAAAAATATTAAATATATATATATATTATTAGCCATTACATGATATTAAAGTAATTTAGATTATTCAATCATATTGAATATATATTATATATACAAATAACATAAAATCTTATTCTCTTTTTTTTTTTACTCATAAATTGTAAAGACTACTATAACAACATCTCTTTTACATTATATAAATTATTTGTTTTGATGGTATTAATAATTTTCTATATATAAAAAATATATAAATAGAGTCAAATTTTAAATAATTTAATAATGTAACAAAAAAAAATACAATTTGGGCAACTCGGGTTTAATTAGGGTCGGGCTTGGGCCAGCAACCTCAGGTTACAATTCGGACTTGGGCGGGCCTGGGCAGATCTTAGCACAGCTTGGGCTGGGCTTGGATAACTCCCTAATCCGACTGAATCCACCTGAGTTGCACCCCTAAATAAGGCTTGGTTTGACAAGTCATTTTTTAGTGGTTTTTTTAATTTTTTTAATTAAAATATGAATCGAAAAAAATTAATTTAGATTTGAATTTTAATTTTTAATTTTTAATTTTTAATATTTTTTCTAAAAAAAATAATAATAACTTGGTAAAAAAATTAAAAAAATTTATCGTTTTTATATAATTTTTTGTGTTTTGAATGAAAGAAATAATTTTATAAAAATTTTAAAATATTTTTTTAGCGTTTAGTTTTATTAATTTAGATTTTTTTTTTTTTTAAAGGTTCAAAAAACAGTTTCAAATATCAAGCTAAAAGTTGTGTTTAGGAATATTTTTTAAAAATTTTACAAAAAATGTGTAAATTGTAAATAGAATAAAAATGAATTTTGATTTTTTATATTTTTATATTTTTTTAATAATTTTTAATTTTTTTAAATAAAAAAGGCCAATTGTCAAGCGCAGAAGTTGAGCCGAATCCAATTCTTTTGGGCCTAGATAAATAAATTGGACAATTTGAAACTCAAATCATGTATAAAAATATTAAGGGTCGGGTTTGCCTCTAATTTATGGTCAAGAGTGAAGGGTTGTTTAGGCTCCTGACACTTATCACAAATTTAATTTCGATAATTTAAATTATTTATTTTATAAAATATTTTATGTATATCATAAAGATCAATATGCTCATGCAAACAAAAAATAAATAAATAAAAACTTGTTTGATATAAAATATTTTGAAAGCATATGGAAAAAAAAAATGTTGTGTGAGTTGTTTGGAGGGGTGACTGACTGGTGGGTGAACAAATGTAATTGCTAAGGTGGCTGCTATGAATGGCTATGGAGCAGGTTTGGAGTAGGTTTGTGATCTTTTACCTTCACCCCGTATCACATTAGGTTCCAGGCAAATCGGGTTAGTGTCACGGCAGGAGCGGGTTATTTTTGTAATTTAAAAATAGTATAAATTATACTCACTTTTCTTGAGGTTTAAAAAAAATATAATTAATTTCATAATTTTGATACAATTATGCCGATGAAAAATGGTTGAGAGCTCTAGAAAACGAGCTTTAAACCATGCACTAATGACATGGAGCTGTGTAGGGTCCAACTTGATGTGATGTTTTAGCTTGAAATCTTTTTTTTTTTTTTTTTTTTTTTTTTTTTTTTTTTTTTTTGGGACATGCCAGCTCAGTAGAGCTCTTTTTAGAGCTCTACTTTTAGAGCTCTATAGCATTGTTGTTATACCAATATCTCTCAAAATTTTAATTCACACAACACTTAAGTTATTTTTTTTATCAATAATTCATTAATTATATGAATAAAAAAAATAATGTTATCATTTTTTTCATACTAAAATATAAATTTGTCTTTATTTATTTTAGTATCTATCTATCATTAGCATTAGTTTCTATTAATTTATCAATACTAAAAAGATAGTTAGTGTAATTATATTAAAAATGGGTGATTATCTGTATTTTGTCAAAACTCAAGGGAGATGAGCGTAAGTTACCCTAAAATATAATTATTAATAATTAGAGACTACATTAATATTTTATAATTAATGAAAATTAAAATATATCAAAAGAATAATAAACGAGTAAAAATGAATAGTAATCTTATTATATTATTTTGGTTTAATCGTACGATATTGAAAAAAAATATTAGAGAATATATATTATTTATATATAAATATAATTCAGACAGGGTGGATTAGAACAAGATGGAGGAAGCAAAACTCGTTCCCATCTCATTTTTTCACTGAGGCATGGAAAATATGAGCTAAATGGGATATGGGATGCTAAGGCAAAGTGGGACAAGAGTGGCTACTAGAGTTGGATATCGAAGAGTTGAGCGATGAGCGAAGGTCGCCGCCACAAGGGTAGTCGGAAGCCATTGGAGTACCATTTGGTCATTAGAAGATGGTCAATGCTTGTCGACGATCGTTCAGAAGGTGAAACAATTTGGTCATCGGATGTGGAGTTTTAGCAACTAATCAATTTTATAGATATTTTGGAGAGAGAAAAAAAAAACTGACAATTTTTTACTTGTGTTTTATATAATAAAATAGATATAATAATAAAATCATATTTGTGTAGTATGTTAGCAGATATTTTAATATTATAATGTGTTATAGATTTGATTTTCTTTTCTTTTCCTCCAAGTTTTCTTTTCTTTCTCTCTAAGTTTGTTTGCCTACCAAGTCTAGTCTTCAAGTCAAGTCTTCTTGTCAACCAAGTCAAGTCGTCATACTTATCCTCCAAGCAACTTCTAAGAATCCTCCAAAAAACTTATCCACTAAGTTTCTTCTCCTCCAAGACACTTGCCTACCAAGTTTCATCTTCTATAAATTGATCTAACTTATTTATCTTGAAAGTGAGAAGAAGTGTTTGTTGTTTTATTATGTTTTGTGTGAGATTATTAGGCAAATAAAAAATGGTGTATATGATAAAGTTTTGGATTCAACCAATTGTGCAGCATTGGTGAACCATACGACTTAGTCGGGCTGTTGTATCCTGGAGGAGACAAGTCAAGTTTTTTTCTGCTGCACCGGTGTGAGGCTATGCTTAACCGCAGAAGGCTTGAATCTCCTTAAAGATAACAAATTTCTCGCGCCTCAGCCCTTACAATAGTTATTGTAATTTTTATTATTTGTATTTTCTAGTGTTTTATTTGTAATTATCACCAACAATTTTAAGGAGATTCAAATAGCAAAAATTCATGGAGCTAGTATTGGAGAAGCCCAATGAGAATACCGGCGATCTCAACAAGCCCTTTCGGTTCAAGGGTGCTCATTTCAAGAGATGGAAAGGCAAAGTACTTTTCTACTTCAGTCTCCTCAAGGTAACCTATATCCTGACCGAGAAAAATCCGAACAAAGTCCTCACTGAAGAGATGATCGACGAGGAGTATGTTACTCATCTTGAAAAAATCGAGAAATACAACACAGATGAGCATAAATGTCGATGTTATCTTTTGAATTGTCTTTCAGATCAATTTTATGATTATTATGATACTACTTACACCACTGCCAAGAAAATTTGAAAAGCCTTGTAGAATAAATATGACACTGAAGAGACAGGCGCTAAAAAATATGCTGCAAGCCATTTTTTCCGCTATCAAATGATAGATGGAAAATCAGTGGTGGAGCAAATTCAAGATTTTCAAATTCTAGTGCTGAAGTTAGATCTGAAGGCATCAAAATTGGAGACAATCTGATACTACTTACACCACTGCCAAGAAAATTTGAAAAGCCTTGTAGAATAAATATGACACTGAAGAGACAGGCGCTAAAAAATATGCTGCAAGCCATTTTTTCCGCTATCAAATGATAGATGGAAAATCAGTGGTGGAGCAAATTCAAGATTTTCAGATTCTAGTGCTGAAGTTAGATCCGAAGGCATCAAAATTGGAGACAATCTTGTTGTAGCAGGTATTGTTGACAAACTACCATCATCTTGGAGGGAGTTTCAGAAGTCAATGCGTCACAAGCAAAAAGAGACGTCCTTGGAGACTCTAATCACACAGATTCAGGTGGAGGAGGAAGCACGAGGACAAGATGTGCTTGTGACACAAGAGCATTCCATTGCAAAGGTAAATTTAACTTCTGGAAATACTTTACCTAAAGGCCGATTTCATAAAAATAGTCACTTGAAACCAGTTAAGAAAATTTGAAAAAATACTGGAAAGCCACAAAATAAAAATTACCCAAGGCAAAAGAAATTGAACCAAGAATCCCCTTGACAAGATCTGACAAATATGACATGTTTTGTGTGTGGCAAAAGTGGGCATATTGCTCGAACTTGCAAATTTCGGGAACAACAATCTTGACCACAGGCTAATGTTACCGAGGAACCATTTGTGGCTATGATTACAGATATTTTTATGGTTCAATCTGTGGAAAGGTGGTGGGCAGACTCTAATTCCAATAGGCATGTCTGCTATGATAAAGATTGGTTCAAAGATTTTACTCCTTTTAATGAGGAAATGACTGTTATGCTTGGTGACTCCAGTTTAACCAAGGTGCTCAGGTGTAGGGATGTTGAGCTAAAATTTACCTCTGGACGTGTGCTTGTTTTAAAAGATGTGTTGTACACACCGTCCATGAGGAAAAATTTGATGTCGAGTTATTTGCTCAACAAAGTTGGTTTCAAGCAGACTATTGAATCTGACCAATATGTAATCACTAAAAAAGGCAAATTTGTGGGAAAATGGTATGCCTGTGATGGAATGTTTAAATTAAATGTTGAGAATAAGAAAGCACATGTTTCTGTTTACATGTTGTCTTCTATGAATTTTTGGCATGCTTGTTTGTGTCATATTAATAGCCGATATGTGGGAGTCATGAGTAGTTTAGGATTAATTCCCAGACTAACAAATAAGTTTGAGAAATGTGACGTTTGCAGTCAAGCAAAGACAACTAAAAGGCCTCATAAAAGTGTGGTGAGAAATACTGAATTGTTAGAATTAATTCACACTGATTTATGTGAATTTGAAAAAATTTTAACACGTGGTGGAAATAGATATTTTATTACTTTTATTGATGATTTTTCAAAATACACTTATGTATACTTGTTGAAAAATAAAAGTGATGTATTTTAAAAGTTTAAAGAATTCTTTATTGAAGTTGAAAATCAATTCGGTAAAAAGATTAAAAGATATAAAAGTGATAGAGGCTGGGAGTATGAATCTTTTGGATTCAACTCGTTTGCTCAGTCTTTGGGAATAATCCATGAAACTACTCCACCATATTCACCTGCATCTAATGGTGTAACAGAAAGGAAAAATAGAACTTTAACTAATTTAACAAATGTTATGCTAATTAAAGCAGGTGCTGCTTCAAATTTGTGGGGAGAAGCAATTTTAACTGCATGTTATGTTATGAATAGACTGTCACATAAAAAAACAAAAGTTACACCTTTTGAGTTGTGGAAAGGGCATAAGCTAAATTTGAGATATTTGAGGGTTTGGGGTTGTCTGGCTTTTGTTAGACTTGTGGACCCTAAAAGACCTAAATTAGGTGTGAAAGCTGCCACTTGTACTTTTCTTGGATATGTAACAAAGAGTATAGCCTATAGATTTTTTGATATGGAAAACAAAATAATTTTTGAATTAGGTGATGCAATTTTTCATGAAGAAAGATTTCCTTTTAAATCTAAAAATGATGGGGGTCAAAATTATCAAGAAAATATTTTATCTGAAACAGGTTCTTCTATTCCTCTTTTACAAAACCAAGATACTGTAGTTTTTGAACCTAGAAGGAGTAAAAGAGCCATATTAGAAAAAGATTATGGCCATGATTATCATGTTTTTAATGCGAAGGAAACACCAATAACTTTACAAAAAGTTTTGGTATCTCCTAACTCTGTTTTTTAGAATGGGACTGTAAATGATGAGATGGAATCATTATTATCTAATAAAACTTGGGTATTAGTAGATTTATCACCAGGTTGTAGAACTATTGGCTGTAAATGGGTTTTGAGAAAAAAAAACTTAAATCGAACGGAACTATTGATAAATATAAAGCAAGGCTTGTTGCAAAAAGTTTTAAACAACAAGCAGATCTTGACTTTTTTGATATATTTTCTCCGGTTACTAGAGTTACATCTATTAGATTATTAATTACAGTGGCTGCAATTTATGATCTAAAAATTCATCAAATGGATGTTAAAACAACCTCTTTAAATGGAAACCTGGGTGAAGAAATCTATATGGATCAACCTGAGGATTTTGTGGAACCTGGTCAAGAAAGCAAAGTGTGCAAGCTAGTTAAATCCCTATATGGCTTAAAACAGGCCCCTAAACAGTGGCATGAGAAATTTGATTCCTGCATGATTGAGAATAGCTATAAAACGAATGAATGTGATAAATGCATCTACTATAAATCTGAAGAGAATTCACATGTCATTATTAGCCTCTATGTGGATGGTTTACTTATATTTGGCTCTAATTTGCATATCATCGTGGAAACTAAAAATATGCTTAGTAGCCATTTTGATATGAAGGATCTTGGTGAGGCTAATTATATTTTGGGAATGAAAATCACCAAAACTTGTGATAGTATATTTCTTGATCAGTCGCATTACGTTGAGAAAATTTTGAGAAAATATAATTTTTATAAGTGCAAGCATGTTCTTACTCCTTTTGATCCTCATGTGCATTTATTTAATATTAAAAATGATAAGAATGCAATTAATCAAAAGGAATATGCTAGTATGATTAGTAGCTTGCGTTATGCGACTGACTGTACTAGACTTGACATTGCCTATGCAGTTGGAGTACTTAGCAGGCTTACTAGCAAGCCTGACAGTGATCACTGGCTAGCCATTGAGCGGATTATGAAATATTTATCTGGTACCATAAAATATGGTTTGTTTTATAATAAGTATCCTGCAGTACTTGAAGGTTACAGTGATGTCGATTAGAATTCCTTGCCAGGTGATTCATTATCAACCATTGGTTACTTATTTACCTTGGGAGGTGGTGCTATAAGTTAGAAATCAAAAAAATAAATCATTATTGCTAATTCAACAATGGAGGTTGAACTTATTGCTTTAGCTACAGCCAGTGAAGAAACAAATTGGTTAAGAGCTTTGTTAAATGAAATCTCTTGTTAGGAAAAACCGATTCCACCTATATTGATTCATTGTGATAGCACCGCAGCAATCCTTCATTTCAAAAATATCTAGATTCCATAAGCAAAGAAGGCCACTACACTGCGTTCAGCATCAACCACCATGTAACCCAGCTCCTCCAATGGCCATACTGCCCCTGAAGCAATACAACATCTACCTTTCTTTCCTTAACCAAATTCTTAATCTTATCCATTTTTTGAGGTCTTCTTAGACCTCTTACATTCCATGTCATAATCTTTATAATGAAACAAAATTCATAACTCCTATCCTCCTCTTACCAATCAGTGGCTTAAACTGACTCTCCCTCTTTTTCTATTCTTGCTTGGTATTTTTCTTCAAGCTCAACAATTCTATTAACTACCTCATTTTCCTTCCCTTCGCAGTTGAGCCCTAAATTTTCCCAACCAATTGTAGCTTGAGCTTCATTTAGAAATTTTATGCTTATTCCTCTTCTTTTTTTTTCTTGAGTTTATGTATCTGGTTCAGATCTTATCTTGTATATATGTGTGTGTATATATATATATATATATATGGTCACGGTTGGAAATTTATATTTTTACTTAAAAAGTCAAAAAGTCACTATAACAAGTTAACCTATTATCTCTACTTTTACATCTCTTCTTATAAAAAATCAGGTGAGTGTGCCTTAAAAGTGATAATATTATAAATAAAAATAAATTCGGCATTAAAAAAAGTGTTCAAAAAAAACTTTATTAAAATTTAAAATTTAAAGTTTAAAATAGGAGCGCAAAGAAATGGAGTCCAATAGAATTTAATCATAAAAATAACATAGCAAATTAGCAATTAAGGCCAAGTTTGAAAAATCTTAAAAAAGTCAAAAAGTTAAAAAATTACTCAAAAAGTTAAAAAGTTATCACTATTCACCAAAAGTCAACAATTACAGTTGTACAATTCTCAATACTAATTTTTTCTTACAAACCTACACATTAATTTATACAAATTTTTAAAACATATTTTTTCATAAAAAGTCAAAAAGTTAACCCAAACATTCATATTTTCAACCTCAACTTTTTAGTCTAAAAATATAAAAAGTACACTTATTTAGAACGCCTCAAACAATCCCTAAAAGTTTGAAAACAAAAACACAAAATGGAAACCTTCCTGAGCCCTTCACCACGCACTGCTGTGCGTTGCTGAGTGATGTTACTACGATCACCTCTACGCCTCCACACCTTCCTCGTCCGCCCATTCACCACCGCCGCCAATCTTCTTTTTCCACCATCACACCACCACCACACCGCCACCCTTCAAAACCTCCACCTTCTCTGCACTCTCGGCCACCTCGAACAAGCCTTCTCTCTCTTCTACTCACTCGACCTACCTCCTTCCCAACAAACCTATGCCACTCTCTTCCACGCCTGTGCCACCCACAACTCCCTCCGCCGCGGCCGAGCTCTCCATCACCACATGCTTACCCACAACCCCAACTACCATTTTAACCTTCATCTCACGAACCATCTTCTCAACATGTACGCTAAATGCGGCGATTTGGACTATGCCCATCAATTGTTCGACGAAATGCCTCGCAGAAATATTGTTTCTTGGACCTCTCTTGTTTCGGGTTATGCCCAATTTGGTAGAGCTAACGAGAGCTTCAGTCTATTTGCTAGTATGTTAGCTCATTGCCACCCGAATGAATTTGCTTATGCGAGCGTGATCACTTCTTGTGGAATCGAATGTGGCCGGCAGGTACATGCTCTTGCCTTGAAAACCTCGTTTGATCGTTACATTTACGTAGCGAATGCTCTTATTAAAATGTATTCGAACGGTTGTGATTATGGTGTTTATGATGATGATTATAAAGATGAGGCTTGGATGGTGTTCAGGGATATGAAGTTTCGCAATCTAGTTACCTGGAATTCAATGATTGCAGGGTTTTCGATTCGCGGATTGGAGGACCGAGCTATGGGTTTTTTCTCATTGATGCACTGTGAGGACGTTGGGTTTGATCGCGCCACGCTCCTCAGTGTCTTATCTTCCTTGTGTCGAAATAGAAATAGCAGCAGCAGAAGCGATGCTGCTTTAGGTCTCCAGTGTTGTTTCCAATTGCACTGTCTAGTGATCAAGACTGGGTTTTTAATGGAAATTGGAGTGGCAACAGCTATCGTAAAAGCTTATTCAGACCTAGGTGGAGCAGTTGATGATTGTTACAATATCTTTTTGGAGACCAGTGGTAGTCGAGATATTGTTTCGTGGACCGGTATCATAGCAACATTCGCAGAAAGGGACCCAGAAAAGGGCTTCTTTCTTTTCTGTCAGTTGCTTCAAGAGGGTTTAGCTGCAGACTCTTATGCATTCTCGGCTGTACTAAAAGCTTGTGCAGGACTTGTGACTCAGCGGTCTGCCTTGGCTGTCCATTCACAAGTAATCAAAGCTGGGTTTGAAGATTATGTAGTGGTTGCGAATGCCTTAATTCATGCCTATGCTAGGTGTAGCTCAATTGGCTCAGCCAAGCAAGTGTTTGATGAGACAGAGTTCCAGGACACGGTTTCTTGGAATACAATGTTGAAGGCTTACGCCTTGCATGGTCAGGCCAAAGAAGCAATCAAGTTATTTGGGGAAATGAATGTCCACCCTGATGCCACCACATTTGTTGCCCTCCTCTCAGCTTGCAGCCATGCCGGAATGGTAGAAGAAGGTTCTAGAATCTTCGACACTATGTCCGAAAAATATGGTATTGTTCCTCAACTTGATCACTTTGCTTGCATGGTTGATATTCTTGGACGTGCTGGTCGTGTTCTTGAAGCCGAGAAAATTATAAGCGAAATGCCAATGGTGCCGGATTCTGTTGTGTGGAGTGCTTTCCTTGGAGCATGCAGGAAACACGGTGAAACCAATTTGGCGAACTTAGCAGCAACAAAACTGAAGGAATTGGATCCCGAAAACTCATTAGGCTATGTATTAATGTCAAATATATACTGCTCAGCTGGTATTTTTACTGAAGCAGGGCTTATAAGGAGGGAGATGAAAGGGCTTGGAGTACAAAAAGAGCCCGGTTTGAGCTGGATTGAAGTTGGGAGTCAAGTCCATGAGTTTGCCTCTGGTGGTCAAAAGCACCCTCAGGGAGGGGCAATACGTGCCAGTCTCGAACAGCTAGTTGGGAGGTTGAAAGGTTTGGGTTATGTACCTGAAACAAGGTTGGTCTTGCAGGACGTGGAAGAGGAGCAAAAAGAGGAGCAATTGTATTACCATAGTGAGAAGCTTGCTTTGGTGTTTGCTTTAATGAATGCAGTTAGCTTACAGTGCAGCAGGGGTGTTATTCAGATTGTGAAGAACATTCGTATTTGTGTTGACTGCCATAACTTTATGAAAGTTGCATCAGGACTAGTTCAAAGGGAGATTGTGGTGAGAGATTCAAACCGTTTCCACCATTTTAAAGACAGAGTATGCTCTTGCAATGACTATTGGTAACCTCCCAACATCACTCAGCGTAACCTGATTTACGTCTCTTTCTATCCTCCTTGCTGAAAAGTTTTCATGAAAGTGGATGAAATTGAGCCATCTTCAAGTTTCTACCTTTGAGTAACTTCCAATCCGTCCCCAAATTTTGTGGGTTATTTTTGTGGCAGGTTTGATGCCAAACATTGAGGTTTTCCTCAACATTAGCACCCTCACTACTCCTGGAGATTAACAAAATCAGAAATAAAAACTGATTAGCAGTTTCATATGGTTATTGAATGTGATAGTTAGGCATTCGTGGAAAAGGGAAAAACATGAGTGTTCACACCAGCTCAGGTGTACGTTTTGTTAATAGAATAGTAGATGAGATAAATATATATGTGTATATATATATATATATAAAAGCTTTAGAGTTTGGGTTGGAAGTGGCTGAATCAGAGGAGCCTGAATGACAGCAAGCCTACTGAGTTCCAGGGGTCAGGCTGAGGCAGCCCACGGGGCCTGCATGGCGTAGCAGCCAAAGGACCTAAAAGGTGGGATTGGGTTGATATTGTGTTCAACAAAGGAGAACCGCGCAAGACACATGCATTGCTTCTCAAAGCACACTGACATGGTTATTCTCTTGGAGATGAGAACTCGAGTTATGCAGTTACCAAGTAAGATGCTCTGCTCATTTCAATTCTTGTTGACTCACATTAGCCTGTGCTTTATGACCAACTCCAAATAGGCATTGATTTGATGAGATTTAATCTAATGGCTTCCAAGGATTTGAATCCGATTCTTTCTTTCGGCAAACTCGATGCATTCAGTGGCTTTATATATGTGTATATATATATATATATGCTTGCTTTAGATTTTTGGCCTTCCACAGTATTTACCAGAAAACTAACATCATGTTGTGCCATCTTGATTGAGAAATTATTGTCTAAGTTGTTAAACATTTCTTGTTTGCAAAAATGGGGTATCCAGCTCCTGCAGCTTATAATAATTGTTGTAATTTAGTCTCTGGTATGCTAGTAAGGAAAAAAACCAATAACTGTCCCAAGTTCCTCATGTTTTGGGTGGAACTTGGAGTCTGCACAAGAGCTTGAATTTTTTTTTTTTTGGGTGTGTTTTTTAGTATGAGAGCTAAAAATTCAGAGGGTTGTTTTTGGGTGATAGTGCCTTTATAATAAGATTCTTTTTATTTATTTTTGCCGTTATAAGTCTCCCGCTCACTATGCACAACCCGATTATCAACACAATCATAGTGACTAAATTTAATTTTCAAAATTTAAGTCTTATATTGGATTTGCTGTATCACGTGCTGCTTCTTGTTTTGTTATTGTGTCATATATCTAAAGAGCATCACCTCCAATGACAACTTTTCAAGGCACTCCCCGCAAGTAAGAGCATCAAGTCTTCATAAACCATGCATTGCTTTTATCTCAATAGAAGGATTACTCCATCCATATGTATATATATATATATATATATTCAGTGGCAGAGTCAAAAAATTAAATCAGAGGGGCACTTATTAATTACAACATTGAAAATTTTTACAAAAATATTTCACATAAATTTTTACGATTAACTTCAAGAAATTTAAATATATATATATATATATATATTTGTAACTAGTATATTATGGATAATATAAAAAAAAGTCATGGATATAAGTTTTAAAATAAAGGAAAAATTGGCCTAAGGTCCCTCCTCTACTTTTGATATGAGGAGAGGTCCTTTATAATATGTTTTGATGGCTAAGATCCCTCAAATTTATTTTAGGTTATAAAGTACCTAAATTACCCTTCCTTTATAACATAAATTTGTTTGAATATTATATGGTTGAGTTAACTGATACATTTTGGAAACCGAATTTGAAGGGGAGATTTTGTCGGAGTTTTCGTCGGAGATTTCAGTGGAGATTTTATGGTGGAGATTTCGTCGGAGATTTCAGTGGAGTTGACGAGAAAGATTGCTACGATCGTGTAGATTTTGTTGGAGATTTCGTCGGAGATTTCAGTGGTGTGATAGTGTATTGATCGCGTAGATTTTCAGTGGAGTTGAATCAGGTTTGTTTTCGATGGAGATAGCACATGCATTTTGATATTTGTTTTGAATTTTTGTGTAGAGAGAGGCCAGCTTGATAGAGTTGATTTTTATTTTTGGAATTAATTTTTCATTCTTTGTTTTTTTGATCAATTTCAGATAGTGTTGACAGTGTAGGTGATTTTGATGTTTAGAGTTCATTTTTGGTGCTCTGTTTTTTATCAACATGCTGATGAATTATAGTTGTGTTCTATGTTTTTTCAAACCAGAGAAATTTCATTTTCTGCACTATTGTTTGTGTAGTCCAGAGGAAATTATAAGTGCATATGGACATATTATTAGAAGTTTGCAATGGAGATAGAATATGAGAAAGTGAATGTAAGTTCATAAATTTCTCTATACTTGTATTTGTAGTTCAGAGAAAATTGTAAGTTTGTTACTCACTTTCAGTTTGTAGTTCAGAGAAAAGAAAAGTATTTTTCTGGACTTGTATTCTATGTGATTTTTTTTCTATAATTGTGTTTAATTGTTAGCAGTAAATGATTAAGATCTGTGTATGGTTTGAAATGCATATTTATATTCTCTATGACTATGCTCGCTTAACTAACCTCCTTACATTGCTATTATTCACTGAGCCTTACTCACCCTGTTTTTATATATTTATGTAGGTGAGCCATCGGGGATTGACACTAGAATTGTTTTGATGTCTACCTATCTGCCAAGCCGCCTGGGGTATGCCTCCGTGTTGAGGCCTTAATGTTGATTACTGAGAGTTATGTAAATTATGGAGTCTTATATAAGTGTGTATGTGAGATCTATATATAAGTTCTGAGATTGTATGTATAAATATGGAAGTGTATTTAAATGCTTAAAATTATTTAAGCCAACATGTATGCACGAGCTCAATGGATGTTATCTTATATTGATATTTACTTCTGCTTAAGGCCCCATTTGTGAATAAATATTCGTAAAATTTTGTTTTGTGGACTAAGTACAAACCAGTCATGGACCAAACTTTTAGGGGCAGGTTTGGGTCGTGATATGAAGGATATGTGAAGTCTTCCTACTCTCAGCTATAAGGGGTAATACTTGGCCTAGGCATGACACCTCAGCCTAGGTTGTACAAGTCATGAAACAAGGCTACTAAGTGTTGGCTAAGGTGCATAACTCGGCAAGAAGGTGCCCAGCATGGCTATAAGGTTCAAGGATCAAAGATCTCAGATTCCTAGGTGATGCACACCTCGACCTAGGTTGTGCTCACCACGTTCTAGGTGCGAGGGTGGAGGTGGAGGTTAGCCAAGATGGTTCCAAGATTTCCCTAGCTATTGTCGCTCAACGGCCTAAGTGTAAGAGGTTCAAAAGTGTGACCTAGGTGTGATGTAACAAAGGTAGATAGCCTAGGTTCATCACACAAGCATGAAACAAAACATGGATCATATACTTAGGCAAAATACAATAGCATCAAAACAAGACAGGATCTCACACTTAGACAAAATATCAAAGTTTACAAAATGCAAGCTTGACAAACCAAAATCATGTAAATTCTCATAAATATGACTAAGGCAAAAATGAGGGTTGTTATAGTCTACCCCTCTTAAGGAAGTTCGGTCCCCAAACTTAAGTTACCTTGCCCCGAAAATAATTTCGGATATCGGATTTTCATCTCCTATTCCATTTCCTATGTAACACTGTAATGCTCCTTCCATTCAATTTTCACCATCGGTATCGACTTATTCCTCAATTGTTTCACTTTTCTATCAATAATCTGTATTGGTTTCTCCTCGTAACCTAAATCTTCACTAACCACAATCCCGAAATGATCTATCACATGCGCTAGATCTTGAATATACTTCATCAACATCAAAACATGAAGCACATTATGGACTTGGCATAATTCTAGTGGCAAAGCAAGTCGTTAGGAAACGGGGTTAACTCTCTAAAGAATTTCAAATGGCCCGATGTAACGAGGTGATAACTTACCTTTCCTTCCAAACCTTGAAATTTCTTTCATTGGTGAAACTTTTAGGAATACATGACCTCCAACTTCAAACTCTAACTCTTTTCTTCTTTGGTTGGCATAACTCTTTTGTCGACTCTAAGCGGTTTTGATTCTTTGTTGAATGAGCTTAATCTTCTCGATTGTAACTTGAACTAACTCTGGATGAATCAATGCTTTATCCCCTACTTTGGTCCAGCAAGTCAGCGACCTACACTTTCTCCCATACAGAGCTTCATACGGTGCCATGTCAATGCTA
>NW_021024690.1:1366296-1395363 GCF_004153795.1 Camellia sinensis
AGGGGCACAGTTGAGTCAGGTTTTCCAACTGTGAATGCTTTTGTTTTTTCATTGTAACATTGGATTATGGCAACTACATCATCATCGGATTTCCTAGATTTCTTTGGATCCATCCTTCCAGTGGTTAGAGCTTGGATCAAATACCAGAATGGGGTCTTTTGAAGCTCTAGAAGATGTTTTGAACTGAATTTAAGTGTTTGAAAGAAGGAGACGACAGATGAGAGGTTGGATCGGAATTGAATGCTGTAGTGAGCTCTCTTTCTGTGGAGTTTAACAGGTTTTTTCCCCCTTGAGCTTGAGTCTTTTGAAGTTGGGGTACTCATCTGGATGCTAGTTGCTTCATCAGCTTGGACTTGTGTGTTTTGGGAAGGAGTTTGTGGTGTTTTATTGCTGGTTTTTGATCTTAGATGATAAGAGGACTGAGAGAGTTGTTCTTGCTTCCTTGGTGTTTCTAGTGTTTTGCTGCTGGTTTTTGATCCTAGTGCATAAGAAGACTGAGACAGTTTCTGTTTTTTGCTTGGTGTTTCCGGTGTTTTGCTGCCTTTACGTTTTGCCATTTCTAGACAATGATTAAAGCATAGAGATGTCAACATTAAATCCCAGAGAAAAATGGAAATGTCAGAGAAAATTACAGATAAGGGAAAATTACAGAAATTTTGACATGTCAGAGAAAATCAACTCAGCATCATAAACATGGGAGAGAAATTTTCAATAATTGTTTAAATTACAGATAGAAGTAAACATACCAGAGAAAATGAATGATAGAAAAAAGTAAACATGGCAAGTGAAAGAAAATTTGCATTCCACAATTAGCAAAGATAAAATAAACAAAGTAATGTAAACATGGCACTGAGAAGTATACCATATTGAAATCAAGAATTGAACAAAATAAACATACCAGAGAAAAATGCACATTCTGGAAAAAATTACACATTCTTGAGGAAATTTCCATTCCAGAGAAAATTTCAATTCATAATATTAAAATGCAAGAAAAATTTACATACACAAGCAGAGAAAATTAACCATGATAGAGACACTCAATGGAGGAAAGTGGTGCGATGTGGTCAGAGAAAATTGTAAATACCAGAGAAACTTAAGACAGAGGCAAGAGTGTAATTGACATTGCAGAGAAGGATACATATTCCAGAGAAATTTACAAAGCAGAGAAATTCAGATACAAAATGACAGAAACATATTCAAGAATAAGATCAAAATTCAGAGAAATAACTTTTTCTCATAGTACATATGGCAGAGAAAATTCCAAGAAGAAACATTCATTCCAGAGAAAATTATAAATACCAGAGAAACTTAAGACAGGGGCAAGAGTGTAATTGACATTGCAGAGAAGGATACATATTCCAGAGAAATTTACAAAGCAGAGAAAATTGAAAGAACAAAATTACATTAATCAAAAATCAGAGAAATTCAAATGCCAGAGAAATTTACAGATAAAATCAAACAAACATGTTGAAGAATATGTTCAAAATACACAGAAATAAATTTTTTTCAAATTCAGGTAGCTTTTTATTACGAAATTGAAACCCTAATTTATGAAAGGTTATTATAAAATGCTATTAACTGTGTTTCCAGAGAAAATCTAGTTGTATTGTAGAAAAACTGACCAGAGTTAGGATGAAACTTGAATGATGAGCTGATATGGTCCGCGATGAAGATGCGACGTGACGAAGATGGACTGAGATGATGATGAGCCGTGAAAACGAAGCTTTAACGTAGGTCAGAGAAATTTGTGAGGAAGGAATGGGAATGATCTTTGGAGAGGATAACGAAGCTGTAATGTCGATGGTGCAGATGATGTTGAAACCCTAATTCTGCTGGTCTTCTGTTCGTGAAGATGCTGGATGTTTGGAATGTAACTGAGACGTCGGAATGAGTTTGGTTCTGTGTTGATTTTGGCGAGGGTATTTTGGTCCACAAAATAATTAAAAACGCGCGCCAAGTTGTTTCAGGGACGTGAGGCATCACTATCTTTTTGTGTGTCCTTTATCCTCTAAATTGTTATTGTTAAGGACCTTAAAAAAAAATCCCCTAAAATAAATTATATAATGATAAAGTATTTTTTTATACAAAATTTCAGTAAAAATTCAATATAATAGTAATACTACGTCATTATTGACATATGATATCACCAATCAGTAGTAAAGAAACACATAGAGGATGAACTCCACATGTCAAATGTAACTAACAATTCAATAAATTTCATATCTTCATTGAGATTAATTATAATTGCATGTTAATAATGACGGACATCACCATTGTATTGAAATTTTCATAGATAATAATATGACTTATCGTAATATCTATATTTTCATTAAAAAAAATAACCATTATTATTCTCATAATTTGAAAAATGACATTGATATTTCACTCTAAATAATATTTTATAATTTTTTTTATTTAAAATGTTTTTTTATATTTGCTAAAAAAAAAAAATTATTCCAAAACCGGGGGGCACGTGACCCCCTGGACCAAGTGTGGCTCCGCCACTGTATATATTAGAAGTTATGGCACACACGCAATGCATGGGTAGAAATGAGAGACGATTGTAAATTATAACCATTTTTCTAAAAATAATATATAGATACATGTAGATGGAGGGGGAATTTTTTTGAAGAAATCAAAATTTAACATAAAAAACCTGGACAGTTGCATACAGGCAATTTGAATATGAGAAAATAAGCAACATAGTTTCAAATGAGATCCACACCAACAGGGCTGTTACCATATATATATTATCTATGCATTCATCCATATACGTGTATATAAATTTACATTTATATATAAAACTTAGTTAAGTGACTGGAATGTCAAAAAAATGCATGCAAGTGGCATATAATTCTTGGGAAGGTTGGAGGTGGGAAAAGTTGGATGGCCACAAATTTGATAAGAGAGAGTCTTTTAATTAAACCAATTGGATATTCCTTGAAATATCCATTGGGATTGCATCTTGGTGTTTTTCAACTAATTCCCCCCACCTCCATTGCCTCCAATGCTCTACTACTAATAATATCCACTTGAGCCCTTTGTTCTTCTGATGTGATGTAACCTTCCCAACCCTCCATGTCCATACACTAGACCTATCTCTCTTTTCTTTTCTGTTTTTTAGGTTTGGAAATACAGATAATGTTACTCCTAAAATAATGTTAGGATGACGAAAATCTTGAAGGGAAGGTAATCCCATTACTAATAATGACATTACTAGTAATAATGAAGTTCATGTATCGATGTTATTGAAGGGTTTTGTTTTGTTAGGATAGTCAATGTGAAAATAATAAAATTTTAAATATTCGAGTCTAAGAAAATTGGATTCCTACTTAGTTTGAAAATTTAATTTTTGTTGCATGATGAGAAAGGAGACCCCGTTAAGTGACAAGAATAGTGGAACAGATAAGAATTTAAGAAGCTTTTTCGATTTACCCTATTCTGGCAAAATTTAAACACCCAACCCAAATACTCTCTCATACCACTTGCCACTAAAAGACCTTGGCACCTCTCTTTTTTTCAATATTTCTTTTTGTTTTTTCTCCTTCTCACCTTAAATTTTTTTTTTTCTCTCTATCTTTCCTAAGATTCTTTTCTTCCTTCTTTTCCAAAACAAACCTTTTGCCAAAATGCATAAATTATTTTTGTTTTTTATTAGCCAATCCTAGTCACCCAAGTGGATTATTCTTGTGAACCCATTAATTGCCCCTATTCTAGGTATCTGATTCCACAAATATATTAATTAAATCATTTTTTTTTTTTTTTTGAGAACCCAAAAATTGTTTTTAACTGGAAAAATTATTTAATATTTTCAAAATATCACGTATCTGTACTCTTTAACTAATTATCATTCAATACACCCTCATATTTTTTAATCACTCAACATAATATTTTATTTATCTATTTTTTCTATCCATCATAATACTATAAAATATCAGAGATCCATAATTCGAAATTACTGAAAAATTACCTTTAACTGTTAGATTGCGATGGACATGTCGGCACATGCCTTCTAGCTATAGCTAATAATCCAGTGTTTGGACGTACACATTACTTTTGTCACATTGATCAAGAATATCTATTTAATTTCTGGTCTATTTACAGAATGGAATGATCAAAACCAATCAATGAACTTAATAGGACCTGTCTTAAGCAATTTCATTGGAAGTTTTACTTCGACCGACAACTATTTGCTTTATATTATTAGCCTTCATATTAAATTTTATGCAATGTGTACTATTATACATCTCTAATTACGATTTTTATAATATTTAATTATAATCTATTATAATTTTAATTATGATTTATTGTAATGTTGATTATGAAATTATTTTAGTTGTGATCCAAAAATTCCTTAGTTATGCCTATGTGGTGTTTAGTTATAACTCATATATATATATATATATATATATTAAATTATGATTCCTATAGGTTTGAGTTATAACCTTTTGTGATAATCAAATTCACAAATGTTATAACTTGTATATGGTACCATAGCATTATCCTTTCTTTTATATTTTATTTTGTGGGTCTCACTTTGAGCTAATAATAATGATATGAACTATTCATTTTTAAAATTTTGTAATTAAGATCATCTGATTTCATCAGATATTGATGAATATATGAACAAATCACATTTTATTTTATAAAATGGACAATTTATATTCAAACTTATAGTTTTGGTCTATTGTAAAGAGCAAAATATAATTTGATTATGTGTCTAGTGATGTTCAATTAAACTGATTTCTTGCACAACTCGTCTTTACTGCTAAGTTTATGAAATGAACGGTTCAAAATTATTGTCATGGTCCAGGATGAAGTCCACAAATTAAAATATAAAAGATAATGGTACGAAGAGATGTGCTATTTCCATATTTTTTTGGCACATCCCATATCCAAATATACACACCATATCTTATTTGGCCACATTTTTTACAAATGATGAATAAATGTCAATTACATTTTACAGATTAATTAGTTGTTTTGGATCACACCAAAGTACAAGTTATTACTATAACAATATAGTAAGAGAATTAGCATTAAAAATCCCAATTTATATTGCATTGTTGTTCCATCTTATAATAAGATATTAAAAAATGCATGAACTAAAGGGTTAAACTCGAAACTTCTAATCACACCACATTAATATGTCTTTATATTTGTGTGTATATGTCTTTTTTTCACAAAGTAAAAATGTTACAATAGATAAAGAGATGTACTAAAAAATTCATGTAAATAGAAACTTCAGTTAAATTCGCGTGTTGGTAAAATATTTATCCCATAAAGGATTTAACGCTAAGAAAAACACTAGAATTTCTAATCATTTAAAGAGGAAAAGTTGCAATTCAAACTACAAAGTTTCTTTATGGTTAGTAAACAAAATGATCAAATCACCCTCACATACAAAGACAATTTATCCTATTACCTTATCCCCCTTTTCTTCTCCTAACATTTCAACAACCACCTGCTCTTACCCCTCAACCACCACCTGCTCCTACTCCTCTCCCCACATTTACCATTACCTCTCATCACCACCCTTACCAATCTTCCCCAACCCACTCACGACAATCACTTTGTGCACATGCCACTCCACATCTCATGACTCGCACCCTTACAAGAATGACTATGGCATTATTAGAATGCCATCACTATCCCTCTCGACCAACCCATCACCACAACCTAACTAGTACTACCCTTTTCTTTTGAAATTCGAGTCATGACCAACCATGGCTCCCTCGGCCAACGCATGCATACCAAGGTCATCCAAATTGGCCAAGGTGTCAAAGATTGAAGACAACCAAAGATTTACTATTACATATATTTTGTTTTGTCTCAATTACTTGACAATCAACTACCAACTATATTAATATAACTGTTTTATAATTTTTCTAAAAAAACTACCAACTATATTAGGGTCATAAATATATATATTTTTAAAATAGATAAGAAATAAACAATAACAATTTAAACAAACTAAAAAATAACCCAAAAAAATAGATAAGAAATAAACAATAACAATTTAAACAAACTAAAAAATAACCCAAATAGTTGAAAAAGAGAGAGCTAAGAATGTTGTGTGACACATGAAATTGAAAGAAGGAAAAAAGGTACCTAGGTCAAGAGAATATATATATATATATATATATTGTACATAAAAGTTATATGAAAGAGGGATAATGATATGGTACATTCTGAAAATGGGTGTACCATATGTAAGTTATGACATTTGTGAGTTTAATTATTATAAATATAATATAACCAAACACTACTTAAAGAATAATCAAAGAGTTCTTGGATCATAACTAAAATAATGTTATAATTAATATCACAATAAGTCATAATTAAACCACAATGAATCATAATTAAAGACTATAAAGATCGTAATCAAAGGTGCATACGTTACACATCTCAAAAGGAGTGTGTACCATAGAATTTCCCATGGAAGAGTCATGATTTATAAAGAATACAAAATTTAAAAAATAAATGCACATACAACTTTTTCAAATATGCAATACAAGAGAAGAAGGGAAAAAAAATAATAATAAATGAATGCAGTTAAAGAGTATGAATAGTGTTACACAAACTCATTTTTTAAACTTAATGATGTGATAGCCTATTAAAATATCTAAGATAATTATCTCTCTCTCATATCTTTTCTGATTACCGGCTAATCATCTCTTTTACATATCATTGGGTTTAAAAATAGACTTATATATCGTTTTCATTAAAATATTGGAAGGATGAAATTACTGGACTTTCTTTTGGGTAAGTATGAAATTACTAGACTTGCAAATCAAAGATGCCAAACAAATGAATGATTCTTTTTTCATACTATATGTGTGTATGTGTGTGTAAGAAGAGAATGCAAAAAAGGGGGCATCAAATTGGACATAAGAAAAATGAAAGAATTGCAAGGGGTATAACTTTGTATGTGGAGAATAATAATAAGACGAAGAATAATAAGGATGTCTAGCTAATATACCCCATAAAAGAAAGGCACCAAAGCCACCACTCAACCCAACCAAAATTCTGGTTTTAATTTATTTTCTTTTCTCTCTCCAAACACACATTAATATGTATTAATTGGGCGTTGTTTTTTTTTTAATTAGTATCGTATATACTGAAAAAAAATAAAAACAAAAACAAATAAAAAAATTAGGCCTTTATAAAGGTGGCCAAGCTTCTCCTCTTCCAAATCGGTTTCTAACTGCAAATCCTCAAAACCATACCTCTCTCTCTCTCTCTCTTTCTCCGTGCCTACCTTTTCTTTTTGCACTTTCTACACAGAACAGACAGTTCGCCCTTTTTTCACTCAATTCATCATACATAGCCTATTATTGTTTATATACATTTTTATAAACTTTTAGATAATTTAGAAGTCATACATATTATATACTCTCTCTCTCATTATCTTTTGCTTGAAGTTGCTTGATTGGAAGCAAGAAAAACAAAAACAAAAAAACGGGGCGAGAAGGGATAGAGATGGCGAGGAATGAATGGATAAACGGGTACTTGGAAGCGATATTGGATGCAGGAGCAGGGAGAGGAGGAGTTCATGGCAACAACAGTAGTAGTAGTGGTAATGAAAAGAAAAGGTTTGAAGAGAAGTTGAGACTTGAACAGTTTGATCATGATATTGACAAAGAGAAGGGAGACAATAAGCTCATCAGTACCACCAAGTACTTTGTTGAGGAAGTTGTTAATGGCTTTGATGAGTCTGACCTCTACAGAACTTGGATCAAGGTTAGTTCTAATTATTTAGTTTAGTTTCTAACCAACTATCAAAGTAATTATATCTGTATATATATATATATGTGTGTGTGTGTGTGTGTGTGTGTGTGTAAAGATCAACACAATAATGAAATGAGAATGCCATGCACTTGAAAAAATTAGCTATAGCTTTAATGAAAAAGTCTAACAAATATAGAAATTGATCACAGAATTAAATACAATCCTTTCACTTGATTTGAATCTTACTTTTTGTGAGTCTCACATATATATGAGAAAATTGTGTCGAATTCTCTAATTAATTTTGTGCAAATAAAATAATTGAAGTTTAAAAGATACCATAGAGGGAAAGCTAGGGGCCATGGGTTTTTTAAGAATTTATACTATTTATTATTCTCTCTAATTTATGGGTAATTCTACAATATATACAAGCTTTTGAGTTTGAGTCATTTTAAGGTCATTGGAAGTTTGTCTCATCGTTAATTTTAGAGTTTCAAAATTAATTGCGATTCGCGCATATATATTGACCAAAATATCTTATTATAAAAAATTAAATAAATAAAATTATGAGGTCCTTGTGGGCCTAAAGGCTTGGGGTCCTTCATAATGAGCATCAAACAAGGGTTCTATTGGAACCCCAAACGCTCTCATCACTCTCATCTATGCCCCATGGTCTGTTTTGGAAGTATATACATCAGTCTATTACTTAAATAAAGACAAAACACTAATGGAAATATAAAAATATAGTTAACTGATAAAAAAAATCAGATGATAACTAAAATAGAGACCAAAATATCATCAAAGGTGTCTTTTTGTTTATTTATTTGTTTAGGATTAATTAAAGTATCAACTGAAGATGCGCTAGTTAAAATCTTTGAGCAAAATTGTATTAAAAATCTAAGATCAAATCCCACTTTCACCTAAGTGGATCACAGCCAATAAAAAAGCTACACGTTGCTGTGTGTATGTAGCTAATCAGTATCTCCCCAAAAAAAGA
This sequence comes from Camellia sinensis, assembly GCF_004153795.1. Classification (NCBI taxonomy): domain Eukaryota; kingdom Viridiplantae; phylum Streptophyta; class Magnoliopsida; order Ericales; family Theaceae; genus Camellia; species Camellia sinensis. Next base: position 1,375,022 of record NW_021024690.1, read on the forward strand.
GCAAGGATCCTCTAGAGTGATTTTTTTCTAAAGTTTCCTAAAGTGCTAGAGTGTATGGTTGAGATTTACTGGCAAGTCACATCAATTTTTCTGATGTGACTTGCCAGTAAATCTCAACCACACAATATAGCGCTCTAGGAAACTTTAGGAAAATTTCAGTCTAGAGGATCCTTGGTGCCAAAAAAATACACTTAAAAGCAACAAATTTTCATTGCTATCTGATGATAAAGTATAGCTTGTAAATGTGTAAAGATTTTAATTGTTTTTGAACAAGTTAAGAGAGCAAAAAAGATTGTAAACGAGTCGAGTTGAACTGAGATTTAGTATATTTAGATTTATTTATTAAAATTTTAACAAATTTGATCTCGAGTTCGAACTCAATAAAAATTTAACGAATCGAGCTCAAGTCGAGTTGGCTTAAGCTTGCCTTGAGCTCAAGCTGGTTCACGAGCTTTAACGGGTTAAAAAATTTATAAATTCATACTTGCGTATGAGACTAAAGTTATAATTTAAACTTTTATTATACAATATATATATAAATATTCTTAAAAAAAAGTCAATATTTTATCAAAATAATAATATCTACTACCACTATTATATAAATGTACTATCTATAGTTAACTATTATTTACATTTATATTTTTTAAATATATAAATAACATATTTATCTTATTTTTTATACATATTTTTATATTATTTAAAATATAAATAATAAATATTAAACGAGCCAGCTAACGAGTCCAGTTTAGGAGCTAAACTTTAGAATGTTTGACCTTGTTTATTAAAAATTTAACGAGCTCGAGCTCGCGCTCGAACGCAAAAAAAAATTTAACGAACCGAATTTAAACAAGCTCTTATGAAGCTGAATTTGAACCTCTTCACGAATGACTTTATTCATTTGTAACCCTAACCAAGAGTCAAGGATTCTGGACTTTTTTTTTTGCATTGATATCTAATCAGATGTTCCAAAGAAGTTAGGCTTTGCAAAGATATTTTAAGCATTAACGAGGACAAACTTTCTTATGGAAGATGGAGATATTTCCTACTTTAAAGCAATAGACTAATACTGTAAAAGTTAAAAAAAAAAATTCATGTTACATTGCTTTAAAAAAAATAATTCATGTTACAGATACAAGAAATTGAAGATAAAAAAAAACTAAGTTGTGAAAAACATAATGAACCATTCTAAGTATACAAATACCATTCTTACGCAACGCGGGAATTGCACAATAATTATAAATTTTTAGTAACTTGAACTTTGTGCATGTTTACAACTTCTATCAAACTAATATTTGATAACTAGAAAGTCATAAAAAATATTGCTTAATTTTTTAAAATTATTTTTATGTAGTAAACTTTAATCACAAGTTTTGCCACTCTTGCACAATTCTAAAAATTAAAAAGACAATATCATAAAAAAAGGCCCTATGAACTCCCACATAAGCTACATTTTTTCCTCTATTTTATTTTATTTTATTTTATTATCTTTAAGATTGTTTTTCAAAATTATGTCAAATTTTTTTACTTTTCTAGTTTGTCTTATGTAGACAAATCTATAAAATAAAAAATTTAAAATTTTTAATTTTTTTAAAATCCAAAATAAACAAACAAATAAATAAATAAAATAACCATTCTTTGTTTATTTTTGTTTTTTCTAGACTTTTTTTGAAATTTTTAATTTTTTAAAATTTTCCAATCCATCTCATTGAGTACAATCTAGAAGCCTAAATATTTTTTTAAAAAAAATAAAAAAATGACTAAAGACAAAATAAGCCAACAAAAAATAAATAAATAAATAAAACAAAACAAAACAAAACAAAATAAAATAAAACAAAGCACCGAATCAAACAGGACGAAGTAGTGCATAATTTGTATACAAGTTAATTAATGCCAAGTAAAATGACAATAAACTCAAATTTTATGTACCAAAAATATATATAGATATTCCAAATTTAAGAGGACATGTGATGTAGCTCGGGAAGATTATTTGTAAAAGAAAAATCTTTATAATTAGTGTATGTGAAGAAGTATTTGTGGTGCTTATTTTAACAATTGTCAATCATAAATGTGAAAAGGAGATGCGAAGTCAAAGTGGGAAATTACTTAGCTGGTTGGTAATATTTACGTTTTTAATTTATGTTTGTAAAATTTTATAAATTGATTTTTATTTATTTTTAAAAATAACAAAAAGTACAAATGCATTTGGTTTGAAAAAAATGTTTGAAATTTTTTTTAAATATAAACTAAAAAATATGTTTGTTCAGATCTAAAATATTTATATTTATTTTTTATTATTTATGAAAATGAGATCATACACATTATAATTGGAAAAAAAAATTATTTGAAAAAAAAAAATTGAAAAGAAAAATTTATTAGTTAAATTTTTAAATTTCTATTTAAAAACCAACGTAAACTCATTTTTTAAGTTTACGTTTTTTCTTCAAATTTATAAATTGAGATAATTATTTATAAATAAAAAAATTATTAAATAAATTTTTATAACAATTTTTAAAATTTTTACAAATATAAAATGAAAATTGAAAATGAAAGGATTACAAACAGGCGTGTGAGTTTGATTATTTTTGTGTTTTTTGATGGTGGTGTTATGAATTGACAGGTAATAGCTACAAGGAATACTCGTGAACGCACCAACAGACTTGAGAATATGTGCTGGCGTATTTGGCATCTCGCCCGTAAAAAGAAACAGGTCGCTCTCTCTCTCTCTCTCTCATTCCGTGTTTGGCAATAGGTTTGTTTTCACTTTTTAGACAAAAATAGCATTAAAAGATAAAATAAATTAAAATAATTAATAAAATAAAATATCACTCTAAATTCATAATTATTTCACTTTTTTTTCTCATAAATACCACATTTAACCAAAAAAAAAATTCAATTATCTTTCCAAACATAAAATGTGAATAAAATATATTTATATTTCACCTAATTTCACACATTTTTTTCCTTTCCTTTTCTAAAATCCCTTCTCAAATCTCCAAATTAGACATGGTGTAAATGTTTACCTTTGCCTAACAGTTACTCTAAGGATCAAAAAGTAAAATCAACAAATCAATGCATGTTCATTTGCCCACACATCCCGTGGACTCAGATGCTATGTATATATATATATGGATGATGAACTTGAAGCTAGGATTCCCTATGCAATGGTATGGAAATTTGAAAACACACAAACTGTACTGCAAGTATGATCAATATATATAGCTATTTTATATCATATTAAGCACATAACTCATGTTTTGAAGCTTGGTAAAACAATTTCTATTTCCAAAAAAATTCATAGCTACACTATAATTTTCCTAAATATTTATCTTCTGCTGGCAATTATTCGAAGGACCAAAAAGTAAAATCAACAAATCAAGTCACTACAGACATTCGATTATCCATGAATAACAATGATTCAGAACACTAATGCCCTAATGGAACACTAATGATATGGTAAGGAAAAAAAAAAAAAAAAAACGAAAACTAAGTGAGTGGGACCCATTGCTAGCTCTTTAGAGCTCAATAATTAGAACTCCAGAGCATTTTTCTATCCATGAACCGTATGGAGCCCAATGCTACTCGCACAAATTATTAAGACAGATGGCCATGCCTACTGCCACTTTAATTTTATCCTCCAGAAATGCCTCTTTTGAGACGCCAAAATCATTCTCACAATGAATGAACCAAAGGGTCACAAAGGATCACAAAGAATATAAGTATCCCAGTGAGAAAAAAAAACAAGAAAAATAAATGCTAGAAATCAATTTCATTAACAATATTCTGTGTTTTGTCCCCTTTTGGTGGCATTAACTTGTTTACATTTTTAGATGATTCTTTTCATGACAACCAAAGAACATCAATATGTAAACTATAATCCAGCAGCAGGTAAAACCGAGTTTCGGAGCAGAACTTTAGAATGTTTAGGTTTGTTTATTAAAAATTTAACGAGTTCGAACTTGTGCTCGAACGAAAAAAAGAAAAATTTAACAAATCGAGTTCGAACAAGCTCTTACCAAGCCGAACTCGAACCTATTCATGAACGACTCTATTTATTTATACCCCTAACCAAGAGTCAAGGATTCTGGACTTTTTTTTGCATTGATATCCAATCAGATGTTCTAAAGAAGTTAGGCTTTGCACAGATATTTTAAAGCATTAACAAGGACAAACTTTCTTATTGAAGACGGAGATATTTCCTACTTTAAAGCAAATAGACTACTACTATAAAAGTTAAAAAAATTTCATGTTACATTGCTTTGAAAAAAATAATTCATGTTACAGATACAAGAAATTGAAGATAAAAAAACACTAATGTATGAAAAACATAATGAACCATTCTATACCATTCTTATGCAACGCGAGAATTGCACAATAATTATAAATTTTTAGTAAATTGAAATTTTTAATTTTTTTAAAATCCAAAATAAACAAATAAATAAATAAAATAAAATAACCATTCTTTGTTTATTTTTGTTTTTTCTAGACTTTTTTTGAAATTTTTAATTTTTTTAAAATTTTCCAGTCCATCTCATTGAGTACAATCTAGAAGCCTAAATATTTTTAAAAATAAAAATAAAAAAAATGACTAAAGACAAAATAAGCCAACAAAAAAATAAATAAATAAACAAAACAAAATGAAGCACTAAATCAAACAGGACGAAGTAGTGCATAATTTGTATACAAGTTAATTAATGCCAAGTAAAATGACAATAAACTCAAATTTTATGTACCGAAAATATATATAGATATTCCAAATTTAAGAGGACATGTGATATAGCTCGTGAAGATTATTTGTAAAAGAGAAATCTTTATAATTAGTGTATGTGAAGAAGTATTTGTGGTGCTTATTTTAACTATTGTCAATCATAAATGTGAAAAGGAGATGTGAAGTCAAAGTGGGAAATTAATATTTACGTTTTTAATTTATGTTTACAAAAATTTTATAAATTAATTTTTGTTTGTTTTTAGAAAAATATAAATTATAAATGCATTTGGTTCGAAAAAAATGTTTAAAATATAAACTAAAAAATATATTTGTTCAGACCTAAAATATTTATATTTATTTTTTATTATTTATGAATATAGGATCATACACATTATAATTGGAAAAAAAAAATATTTGAAAAAAAAATTATTAGTTAAATTTTTAAATTTTTATTTAAAAACTAAAATAAACTCATTTTTTAAGTTTACATTTTTTCTTCAAATTTATAAATTGAGATAATTATTTATAAATCAAAAAAATTATTAAGCAAATTTTTATAATAATTTTTTAAAATTTTACAAATATAAAGTGAAAATTGAAAATAAAATGATTATAAACAGGCGTGAGTTTTGTTATTTTTGTGTTTTTTTTATGGTGGTGTTATGAAGTGACAGGTAATAGCAACAAGGAATACTCGTGAACGCACCAACAGACTTGAGAATATGTGCTGGCGTATTTGGCATCTCGCCCGTAAAAAGAAACAGGTCGCTCTCTCGCTCTCTCTCTCATTCCGTGTTTGGCAATAGGTTTGTTTTGACTTTTTAGACAAAAATAGCATTAAAAGATAAAATAAATTAAAATAATTAATAAAACAAAATATCACTTCAAATTCATAATTATTTCACTGTTTTTTTCTCATAAATATCACATTTAACCAAAAAAAATTCAATTATCTTCCAAACATACTTATTTTAAACTATTAAAATAGCTAAAAATTAAAATAACCAACTTCTCAAATATATGCCAACACTTCAATTCAAAGATATAGTTACTGATATTTGATTATTTTAATTTTTTACATGAATATTTTATTAAATGAAGTGAACAATCTAAATTACCGAAATTGATTCCTATCAAATCCAAATGCTCTCTTGAAGTAGAAGCCAAACCCTTAGTGTGAAATTTTGTCACGCAATTTCAATTCCCAAAAAAATTCAATTTCAATTCCCAAAAAAATTCACTGCAACATAATTTTCTCGCTGCGTTTGGTTAGAAGATTTAGAAAGGAATTTGGAAAAGAAAAGGAAAAATATAAATAAAATATATCTATATTTCATCTAATTTCACATACCTTTTTCCTTTCCTTTTCCAAAATCCCTTCTCAAATCCAAAAACTAGACACGGTGTAAATGTTTACCTTTGCCTAACAGTTACTCTAAGGATCAAAAAGTACAATCAACAAATCAATGCATGTTCATTTGCCCACACATCCCGTGGACTCAGATGCTATATATATATATGGATGATGAACTTGAAGCTAGGATTCCCTATGCAATGGTATGGAAGTTTGAGAACACACAAACTGTAGTGCAAGTATGATCAATATATATAGCTATTTTATATCATATTAAGCACATAACTCATGTTTTGAAGCTTGGTAAAACAATTTCTATTTCCAAAAAAATTCATAGCTACACTATAATTTTCCTAAATATTTATCTTCTGCTAGCAATTACTCGAAGAACCAAAAAGTAAAATCAACAAATCAAGTCACTACAAACATTTGATTATCCATGAACAACAATGATTCAGAACACTAATTTTGGTGTTTTAATGAAACACTAATGATATGGTAAGGAAAAAAAAAACCAAAAAATCACATCATAGTGAGTGGGACCCATTGCTAGCTCTTTAGAGCTCAATAATTAGAACTCCAGAGCATTTTTCTATCCATGAACCGTATGGAGCCCAATGCTACTCGCACAAATTATTAAGACAGATGGCCATGCCTACTGCCACTTTAATTTTATCCTCCAGAAATGCCTCTTTTGAGACGCCAAAATCATTCTCACAATGAATGAACCAAAGGGTCACAAAGGATCACAAAGAATATAAGTATCCCAGTGAGAAAAAAAAACAAGAAAAATAAATGCTAGAAATCAATTTCATTAACAATATTCTGTGTTTTGTCCCCTTTTGGTGGCATTAACTTGTTTACATTTTTAGATGATTCTTTTCATGAAAACCAAAGAACAACAATATGTAAACTATAATCCAGCAGCAGGTAAAACACACAAACTGATACTGCTGTTAAAAGTAAAAAAGCTCTACAAATGTTGTAATGAACAACTTTATATAATTATGTAGCTTTTCTTCATGGTCTGATATAATGTTTGGGACTTAGAAATCTGGGAGAAAAAATTGTTGTTACCTTTGCAGATAGCTTGGGATGATGAGAAAAACCTTACAAAACGACGACGAGAGCGGGAGAAAGGGCGCAAGGATGCTGCAGACGACCTTTCTGACCTTTCTGAAGGCGAAAGGGAGAAGGGTGATATCAATCAAACAGAATCTCCATCATCAGATAAGATTCCCAGAATTACCTCCGATATGCAAATCTGGTCAGACGACCACAAATCTGGGCGCCTCTACATCGTCCTAATTAGGTACTACTACATGCACAACAGTTATCAAACTGAAAACAGAAAGAAAACCCAACTTCTAGATAATCAGCATTTTCAATTTTTTTTAAAGCTATTTCTACCTCGTAAGCTAAAAGCAGAAACTATCTGACACAAATTTTGAAATAAAAAGGCTATAAGCAACTCTAAGGAGTTGCACCAAACAAGGCCTATGCTATTTTCTAGTAGGCAATACTTGTCAAATTGATTGTACAAAATATGGAACTAGAAATGAGGATGATACTAATGGGTATGAGTCTGATATGATATGTTTATCGTGTTATGTAGTCTGCATGGATTGGTGCGTGGAGAAAACATGGAACTTGGAAGAGATTCAGATACTGGTGGTCAGGTAGTTAATTAATGACAATGTAACTATGGGAAGAGAATACACAATCCACTTAGCCCTTAATTGATGCCAAGCCAATGCCATCAATGGTCTAAACTGAAAAAAGCAGCATTTAAATTAAGTCAATCTCATATTACAATTCTAATTCTAAAATGTATTATATTGTATCGTATAGTATATGCTCATAATTTTGTTTATATATGTTCAGGTGAAGTATGTAGTAGAGCTTGCACGAGCACTGGCCAACATGAATGGAGTTTACCGTGTTGACCTTCTGACTAGACAAATCTCCTCATCAGATATCGACTCTAGCTATGGCGAGCCCATTGAGATGTTGTCATGCCCATCTGATGGGACAGGTAGTTGTGGTGCCTACATCATCCGCATCCCATGTGGACCTCGCGATAAGTAATTAATTACATTACATACATATTTCATTTATTTTGTTTTTAAACTGTTTAATCCCACTAATTTAAATAAACTTGTGCAAGTTGAGTTCGAATATTCCAAAACACAATGTGTCTAATCGTGGCCACAACAACAGGTACATGCCAAAAGAATCACTGTGGCCTCACATACCAGAATTTGTGGATGGGGCTCTAGGCCACATTGTCAACATGGCAAGAGTTCTAGGAGAACAAGTGGATGGCGGGAAGCCGACATGGCCTTATGTGATTCACAGTCACTATGCCGATGCAGGGGAAGTAGCAGCTCGCTTGTCAGGGGCATTGAACGTGCCTATGGTCCTAACAGGGCATTCCTTGGGACGGAACAAGTTTGAGCAATTACTTCAACAAGGGAGGCTGTCTAGGGAGGACATAAATTCAATGTACAAGATTATGAGGAGGATTGAGGCTGAAGAGTTGGCGTTGGATGCTGCGGAAATGGTGGTAACTAGCACAAGGCAAGAGATTGATGAGCAATGGGGTTTATATGATGGGTTTGATGTCAAGTTGGAGAGGAAGCTTAGGGTTAGGAGACAGCGTGGAGTGAGTTGTCTTGGCCGACACATGGCAAGGATGGTGGTACGTGTACAGTGACTTCTTGATAAACACACGAATGACAGTTAAAATCATCTTCCTGTTTGGGACCAGCTAAAAAAGGGACATTTTTTGCACAAAATGTGGCGTTTTTGTAATTTGAAAAAAAAATGCTTCTTGAAATTTTTTTGTAGATTTGTGTCAAAAAATTTACTTGTTAGATCCGTCTAGTCTAGAAGCATCTAAATTTTTTTTTTAATCCAACTTTTATTTTTTATTTTTTGGTTTATAGTAAACCTTTTAAAATATTTTTTTTTTTATTTTTTACTTTTTAAGTTCGTCTAGTTGAGACGAACCTACAAGTGTAAGGCTTTTTTTTACTTTTGTTTTTTTAAAGTTTACTAAAACCGAAACAATCCAACAAAAAAACTGTTAAAAAAGCAATTGTCAAACTCCAAATATGCATGCCAGAGATAATATATATGTACTTACAGATATCAGAACTACAGGATCATAAAACTAACGAAATAAACCTTCAAGAGAGTTTCCTGTGCAATGATAAAATCAATAGTTTAATTAAGCAAAAAAACTCACCAACATACTAGCTTAATCAAACCGATGGATCTCCCAAGGGAAGGGAAGTTGTATGTGCGTTTTGTAGGGTATTCCGTGTTATGTGCATTTTTGTACTGTAAAATGGGTAGTTGGGTACTCCTTGAAATTTTTGGCATATAAAGTAAGCCTAAGTTCATAATCTGATTATTACATGGAACTAGGTTATACCACCGGGGATGGACTTCAGCTATGTCACATCACAAGATTCATTGGAAGGTGATGGAGATCTTAAGTCGTTGATTGACTTTGATAAAAACCAAAACAGAAGGCACGTACCTCCAATATGGTCCGAGGTCAGGCATCCTTTTCTTCCCCACTTGCAAATAATAGTGTCATCCTAACAAATGATCATTTTCATTTGTATAGATGTCATGTCTTAATAAATAATACCATTAACCTTTTGGGTATTTCAATGCAGATAATGCGATTTTTCATAAACCCTCACAAGCCTATGATCCTTGCATTGTCTCGTCCAGACCCTAAGAAAAATGTGACCACTTTGCTCAAGGCTTTTGGAGAATGCCGACCACTTAGAGAACTAGCAAACATGGTAAAAATAACAGTTCTCTGCAATATCTTTGTGGTATTTACATAGCTCATAATTTTGAGTAACATCTGTGGATGATTCCAAATTCTTATTGCAGACCCTAATACTTGGTAACAGAGATGACATAGAGGAGATGGCTAACAGCAGTTCAGCTGTTCTTACAACAGTACTCAAGCTCATTGACAAGTATGATCTGTATGGTCAGGTAGCATATCCCAAGCATCACAAACAGTCAGATGTCCCTGAGATCTATCGCCTGGCTGCAAAAACGAAGGTAAAATATGTACCCTGATTTAACTCTAAGCAAATTGTAAGGTCAAATTTAGGAGATGGTTCTGAGATTTTTAAGTCATCAGCTAGCCAGGTTCCAATAATTGGTGGACCCTGATGGGATAATCTATGTGAATTGTAGACCACAGTTCACCAGCGTATATTATTTAACTTGGCTTTTCATTGCAACATTAACACTGCTAATAGTCTTACTTCTGGTGGGTTTGTCTCTTGAAGGGAGTTTTCATCAACCCAGCCCTTGTTGAACCATTTGGCCTGACACTCATAGAGGTTAGTCAAAACTATATCCATCTCACTTATTGAATGGACTTGATGAGGTTGACTATCCTTGCAAAGGAAAGACTAAAAAACTTAAGGCTCAAATATCTCCATATCTTGCAGGCAGCTGCTTATGGTTTACCTATTGTTGCCACAAAAAATGGTGGGCCTGTGGATATTCTCAAGGTAAAACTCATAGATAATTTAAGTCTCTTCAGTCGCTCACTGGTTGATTCTTGGGCCACAAACTAATTAATTTGGGATTTTAGTGGGTACTTGAACCTCATCTGTTGAGATTCGACCCCATGATAGCCCAAAACTATACACTAAACTTTTAAAAGGTGTCTCACAAGAAAGTAGTCAACAAATCTGATTGGGAGCTCCTTGTTCAATCAGGCACTCAACAATGGTCTTCTCATCGATCCACATGACCAGAAAGCCATAGCAGATGCCCTCCTAAAGCTTGTAGCTGATAAAAACCTCTGGGTCGAGTGCCGCAAAAATGGCCTAAAGAATATCAACCGCTTCTCATGGCCAGAACATTGCCGCAACTACCTTTCCCATGTTGAAAATTGCAGGAACCACCATCCTACATTCCGTCTTGAGATCATGCCTATGCCTGAAGAACCCATGAGCGACTCACTAAGGGATGTGGAAGACCTTTCTTTAAAATTCTCCATTGATGCAGACTTCAAGCCTAATGGAGACCTTGATACAGCAAATAGACAAAGCAAACTCATTGAGGCCCTAACCCAAATGGCTTCCTCCAATGGCCATTCCAACATTAGTTACTGTCCAGGAAGAAGGCAGGAGCTATTTGTTATAGCCACTGATTGTTACCATAGGGATGGTGTGTGCACTGAGACCTTACCATTAGTCATCAAGAATGTGATGGAGGCTGCAGTTTCGAGCTCAAGCCAGATAGGATTTTTATTGTTGACAGGTTTAACTTTACTTGAGACAAAGGAAATATTAAAACGTAGCCATGTACGTTTGGAAGATTTCGATGCTTTAGTCTGTAACAGTGGAAGTACACTATACTATCCATGGAGGGATTCTGTAGCTGATATGGACTATGAAGCCCATATTGAGTACAGGTGGCCTGGTGAGAATGTACGATCGATGATAATGAGACTTGGCAAGGCAGAAGATGGAGAAGAGGATGATATTTTGGAGTATCCAGATGCATTTAGCTCTCGTTGCTATTCTTACATCATCAAACCAGGAGCCAAGGTAAGATTTTCTAAACCATTGTACATGATATTCGATAATTAGAAAAAAGACATCGGAGAGAGATCATAGAGCTTACTATCTAAGACACTGCATTATGGTGGTATAATCTTTCTAATCATTGCTAAAATGTGTGGTTAGCAGACTCGAAGGGTTGACAAACTGCGCCAGAAGCTGCGGATGAGAGGATTGCGATGCAATATTGTCTACACTCATGCTGCATCCAGGTTGAATGTCGTACCATTATTTGCATCAAGAGCCCAAACACTAAGGTTAGACCTTCTATTCATAATTTGCTTAATTCTGTGGGTGTGCACCATGGTTTTGTGTTGTGTAGTCTACATGCGCACGACTTAGTTGTACCACAGTAAAAAATGAGATCAGCCAATCACACCTTATGTTCCTGCATGTTATTCAGGTATCTGTCAGTGAGGTGGGGTATTGATCTTTCCAAAATGGTAGTGTTCGTTGGGGAAAGAGGGGATACAGACTATGAAGACCTGTTGGTTGGCCTTCACAAGACTGTTATTTTAAGAAATTCTGTGGAATTTGGCAGTGAGATGCTTTTGCGCAGTGAAGAAAGTTTTAAAAGGGAAGATGTAGTCCCTCAAGTTAGCCCTAGCATTGCGTTCATTGAGGGTCATGAAGCTCATGATATCTCTGCAGCTTTAAAGGCTCTACAGATCTTGTGATTTTTACTTTAACACTATCACTTATGGGATGAAGGGTTCATGTTATACCTTCATAGATAATGCAGAAATAAGTACATAATTACATATATAAAGAAAATACAAATCCAATTTGATGTAAAGATTTACAAGTTTTGCATATTGACATTATCATTATATGAGGCACTCGTGAAACAATTAACTTCTCCAGCAACAATATTATTTGGCATTATAAATGTGTTCTGATCTGTGCCTAGAGATAGGTAAGTTGCCGAGTGTGGGTGAGAATATGGAACATGAGAGTGCAAAAATGTGAAAAATATAATTTTTTACACCAAATTTTTTCCTTAAATGTGAAAGACATAATTTTTCCCATAGTGATGACCTATAATTTTAGCATGGGTATAGATCATTTTCATCACATATCAGAAAATAAAGAAACAGCTTTATGATGTGATGATGTGTAATATTTCTTCAACAAAAAATTTATACAGGATTGGATAAAGGCATTCTGCAGTTGTGCCTCGTTTTGCTTTATTGAAACAACTATAGCAGTTCCATCACTCATTTTGCACAGTTAGTTTTAACAAAAATGTTTATGCATTTACCTATCCAGTGACAATGCTGAATCATCAAATTCTAATCTACATGAATTTTGATTCCTTTTCCTCGCCTCCTTAGTTATGCAGAGTTGACTGCATGCCTTTTTTTTGCTATTGACAAAAGATCCACTTCTACATTGTATTCCTCTCCACAAGCACATTTAACTACATGAGAAATATCCTGTAAAAAGCAGTGGCAAAAATGAATTCCATAGGAGTTTCCATGATGAAAATATAAATTGTAGCAGGTACCATTGTCTTCAATTAGGAACAAAAAAAAAAAAAAAAAAAAATTTGTTGCAAAACAAACAGAGTAGTACAACTCATATATTTTATCCAATTTCCATTAGTTTTCACAACCAAGATTTTGACGTCATTGCAAAACAAAATCCCAGTTCACACTGGTAGAACTTCTAATTAAACCATCTAACAAATATTCTTCTTTTTCAACTCATATTTTCCCAGATCCAATAGTCATTTCATCAAAAAGTTATAGTAGTTATTTAACTTTAAAGTTTACAAAAATGTTTTGTTATCACCAGAAAAAGAAAAATAAAATAGACACAGACATCAACCTTCAGTCTCTCAAATTGCTGCTGCAGAGAGTGCAAATACTCAGTTTCTCCAGCTCTGTCAGATAAGAGAGCTTGATATTCCTCTTCCAGGGTCTTCACATTCATTGCCCAGAGCTCTGGCTATAATCACCCAACAATTGAAGAAGATTAACATGAATACATAATGGACCAAAAGATATAAAGTCATTATTTCCAATAAAAATAATAAATAGTCCAAAACTTTCTCTCAAAACCCCATGATTTAATGGTTTGCATCTTATTACTTAAAGCAATCAGGCAGTGGCATCCTCTGATGTTGATTTTGACATCATTATGTGGGATCGTAAAAAATTATAGAAACTTTACAGATATTTGCTTAATAAAGGGATAAAAAGCACTGATAGATAACTGACCTTAAAATCACTTATCCGGCACTTCACTAGCTCAACAGATTGCTTTACCTGAAATAATGGAAGTTATGAATGAAGACATCCTTTCGAATCTTCAATTAGTTGTATGATATCTACTGCATAAATTAAAATAAGCAGCATCCGAATATGATGAAAGTTATTCACTAAATGTCAACTGCTAACTGATTTTGTCTTATTCTGTTTCATTTTAGTACTTTCAGAAGGCGGTGATGGATTGGGTTTAAGGAAATACTTGAATGATTCAGCCTGACCATAAACAATATATAATACATGAGAGCATATCTTCACCTGGGTGTTCTTCCAGAAAAAAAACATGTAAAATAATAAAATATAAAATATAACTTCAATAAAAACTTGATCAATTTCTCAGTCTGGGAATGGGAACCTATTGTAAAAGTTACTAAACATACATAAATTCATATACTAAAAATATGTGTTTAAGTGAACAACATCACCTATTGTCGATCAGAAAGTGCTGGAAGAAATAAAAGGGACTTGTGAAAGACTACGTAAAATTATGCATTCCCCCCATTGGATAAAATCAGAGATTAGGGAAAATGGAAAACAAAGAGCAACCAAGAGAGAAGATCTTGAAGCAGCATATATACGTATGTGATATGTACTTGTATACAAACCACATAATTCATGTTTCTTAGATACTAATGATTTCAATAGATGAATTGACCCTAGCACCCAGATAATTATTATTTTCTTCACAACCAATTCAATAAAATAAAATTTCATTTTTCTTACAATAAAAGTTTCAAGTATCTATGTGCATCCACTCAAGTTATTGAAATCAGAATTTAATATATGAACCTTGCTATTCTCCAAAACAAATTTGGATTTTGTTTGTGTCACCAAATCAAACTTAGCTTTAGCAGACTGTAACTTAGTCACTAGGTTCTTCACATGATCCTGAAATTCCAAAAAGACAAATGAAACACTGAAACTCTATAGTAGCCAAAAGGATCATGAAATGATATGTCCATACCACATTTTCTGAAATGATATAGCTCTCAATACTACACTTCCCTGCAAGTTAAGTTCAATAAGTGAGGAAAGTGGATATTATACATTTGATGTATACAAACTGTGAATCAGTACCTCGGTTTCCAATGCACCCCAGCTGACGTGAAAACAACTTACCTTGTTCATATGTAATTTGGTTATTCAGTTTCCAATGCTAATCAAAAGCATGTTTTATCCTAATGCAGTAGACAATATATCATCTGACAAAAAATACATACTCCAGGAATTTTGGGAAGCAAATCCATACAAGCAGAGCTGGCACCTTATATGAGTTTCAATTCAGACACAATTCCTTGCATCTGAACATATGATGGTTTTTGAACTCTGTGCTCTGAACATCTCCTAAGATATATGTAATTTGGTTATTCAGTTTCCAATGCTAATAAAAAGCATGTTTTATCCTAATGCAGTAGCCAATATATTATCTGACAAAAAATACATACTCCAGGAATTTTGGGAAGCAAATCCATGCAAGCAGAGCTGGCACCTTATATGAGTTTCAATTCAGACACAATTCCTTGCATCTGAACATATGATGGCTTTTGAACTCTCTGCTCTGAACATCTCCTAAGATTTTTATTTATATTTTTTAATGGGGGGACTACTACTCAAAATCGGGCAATTGTTTGGGATTAAATGTAGTTATGGCAGTTTATTAGCTTGAAACAGGAAGGCACTATCAACTTAGATAATTTTTTCTTCATGATAATTCCAGGTCAGCAATCATACTGTTCAGATGGTTGCCATGTTTTCCCATCAAAATAAAGTCACCATTGAAACAGCATGCAGCAGTAACAGATCAGAAGCAAATTTTCATAAATGCCATCTAACATTAAGAAAAACTTCTTTGTTAATCATGCATCATACCTTCAGTTTCACCTATTTGCTCACCAGTTTTATCCTTGATCTGTACGGATTAAAATCAGTAGCATTACAAGAATTTCTGTTAGGAAGTAAAGAGTTAAAAATAATGTTTTTTTTTTTTTTTTTACCATAAAGAGAGAAAAAGAAAAGAAAATTTTTTTTTTTTTTTGGATAAATAAGCAAACTTTATTAAAAAAACATCAAGGCGATGCAAAGATTTAAATATAATGTGAGAAAGCTAGATAAACAAAATTATTTGAGACCTCCATCCAATCGGGACTAAACAGGGTGTACCATTTTTTTAAAACAGAAAAAACAAATGGATCAAAAGGCTTATCACTTTTATTAGTTTCAGTGTCATGCCCCTGATTTGATTAAAATACACACGAAAACTATTGAGGCAATTAGAAAGAAAACATTGCATTTACAATTACCGGTGACTAGTCATTGAGTATATTTGGCTCACAGAATCCAAATAAAAGCCTGATATGTGTGTACATATATTATCACAACTCAAAAGTACACACGCACAGACACACGCACACAGACAGAGAGAGAGAGAGAGGGTATTGCTGAAAATTACCAAACCATGCTGCCCAACGGTTGAACTAAGTTTGTAAGAGTTCATCCAATCCTACTCAAACCAACAAAGACCCTTCATTTACTTATTGGAATGTTAATATAAAAAAGGCAATATATACATAATAAAATGGTATAAAACCTGTTGTTCTTGTAATTTGGCATTGATGTTCTCAAAAACCTTAGTATAATAAGTGCTGTTGCAGTAAATAAAAAAATAAAAAGGCATCATCAATCTTGCATAATATTGAGTTCACCCCCATCTTTAAGTTTGCACTTCAAATTACCTTTTCTCCACAAATTTCGCTGACAAACTGACTCTTTCTTGTTGAATAAGCTCCAGCGTCTGTATGCCACAGGAGTGAAGAACAACATCAATAAAGTAGCATTTGTGGGTTTCTTGGGTTAATTAAACCAAGTTAGTTGTTCTTTTATGATGCACATAATTTATTTATTTATTTTAACATATAAGTGACATGCATATAAATGAACCCTCTAACTTTTAAGATAAAACAGAGGGATTGAAATAATTGCTTATAAATACGTTGCTGATTGGATGCCCCCTTTTCACAAAAAACTCTGGTCAATAGCCCATTGAAAAGTTATTTTCCCTTTTGGACAATATTTCATTTACATGAAATTGTTACCTTTTGAACTTACAAACGCCTTACTCAAGAAAGGTGACTTCATATCAAATACCAGATAATAAAATCTAGCATGCCCTCTCCAGCCTTGTTTCGGTCACCAGAACCATATCCACCATGCACCATCTAGTATAATTGCTTATCTATTTCTACCAATGTTATTAAATATGTGTGTGAAAGAATCCAAGTGCATGCAAAACATTATTACTACAACATTTACAAACTTCCACACGAACTGGCATTAACACAACTTATATTAATTCAAATTCTGCTCCATTTGGAGAAGTACACACACAAGTATAATCCATCAATTTTTTTGGAGAACACTTAAATATGAACATTTGAATTAATAAATAAATAAATAAAAAGGCATACCTGGGAAAGTGTGGATGAATCAGATTCCATATAGGCAATTTTTCTCTGTTTTTCCAAAATCTGGGCGCAAATCTGTCCCTCAGCCTTCACCATCTGGTCAGTTTCCTCTTTAAGTTGCTTGATATCGGAATGAGCTACATTAATACATACAACTTCAATAACTAGTGACTATTCTGTGCTAAACATTGTAACGATTTTTAAGTTTCTGTGAAGTAAATTCAACAATGAAATTTACAGATTGGCACACAATTTCCATAGAAGGAGAAGAAGAAGAAGAGAAAACCTAAATCAAGGTCTTTCTGTAGAGTTTGAATTGTAGTAATTTGCATTTGCTCTTCAACTGATATCTTCGTCGCTTGATCCTCCACATCTTCAATTCAGTACCAAATATTTTGCAAATTAATTAGAAATCACAAAACTCAAAATCATCAACAGCTCGAGATACAACAAAGCTGAACATCTCAAATTCGATTTCCGTATATGTACCGTTCATTTGAGAGCGTAATGTCTTCATGTAAAGCAAATAGTCTTCCATCTTTGTTCGTTGCCTTCTTCGACTTCTGACGAAACAGATGAGAGAGAATGTGATTAGATTGCTCTGCAAATCGGAGAGCTAAAAAGTTTGTTTTAGAGAGAGAAACTAGTGTTGATCATCTGAGAGAACTTGATGAGGGATATATATGTATGTATATTGAATTGGAATTTGGAGGGAAATGAGGATTGCTTTGGTGCTACTAGGGGCATTTCCCTAAATAAGTCAAAATAATAAGGGAATTCAAAACTAAGCCTAGTTTTGAAAGATTTCCCAAAATGAGTTAACTCGCGGTTCACAATCGCGAGTTCAACACTTTTTCACCCCTGTCACCTGAAACCTGCCAAAATTTAAACTCGCTGTTACGAAAAGTGAGTCTAATTAAGAACTCGCTGTTAGAAAATGCGAGTTTGATTAATTTTTTTTTCTTTATTTGATTAATTTTTTTTCCTTTTGAACTCGCTTTTCGCAAGAACGATTTTATCCCAGGCTAAACTCACTTTTTGAAAGCATGAGTTTAGCAACTCGCTGTTTGTAAGCACGAGTTTATCAAAAAAAAATTTCTAATGAACTCGCTCTTTGTAACCACGAGTTCACCAAAACTCACGTTTTATGAAAAAAAATTTTAACCTCACTCTTTAGAACCACGGTTTTTTGCCAAATTTTTTTATGAACCGCGCTTTTAGCGTAATTTTTTTTTTAATTTCAATTTTACTGAACTTTAAAGAAAAAAATTTCGTTCTTTTGTTTATGTTGTCATTGTTTTGGTGATAATATATTTCAGAATAATTTTTTTGGTTAAAATTCTTTTACTAAAACCGTTCTCATATTAATTTTTTTTTCTTTCCTTTTGTCTTTATTTTGGGTTAGAATGTGTAATTCAGCATTTTTTTATTTTGTTTGACTAAAGTAAATTTAATTTGTTTTTTCTTGTATTTGTTTTGGGTTAGAAGGTAATAATGTAATTCATAAATTTTTTGAGCTTTAGTAAAGCAGTTTTGATGTCAATTTTTTTTTAATTATTATTTCTTTGTTTTGCGTTATAAGGTGTTATTCAGTAATTTGTTTGGGCTTTAATAAATCTGTTTTCATTTAAATATATATATTTTTTCTTTTGTCTTTATTTTGGGTTAGAAAGTGATAATGTAATTCATAAATTTCTTTTCACTTTACTAAAGCTATTTTCATGTAAAGTTTTTTATTTTTTATTTTTTTTCTTGTCTTTGTTTTGGGTTATAATGTGTTATTCAGAATTTTGTTTTGGCTTTACTAAAGTCGTTTTCATGTAAATAATATTTTTTTTTTTCTGTTGTCTTTGTTTTGGGTTAGAAGCTGATAATGTAATTCATAAATTTCTTATCGCTTTACCAAAGCCGTTTTCATGTAAACTTTGATATTTTTTATTTTTTTCTCTTCTCTTTATTTTGGGTTAGAATGTGTTATTCAGAAATTAGTTTTGGCTTTACTAAAGCCGTTTTCATTTAAATAATTTTTTTTTTCTGTTGTCTTTGTTTTGGGTTAGAAGCTGATAATGTAATTCATAAATTTCTTCTCGCTTCGCTAAAGCCGTTTTCATGTAAACTTTGATATTTTTTATTTTTTTCTCTTCTCTTTGTTTTGGGTTAGAATGTGTTGTTCAGAAATTGATTTTGGCTTTACTAAAGCCGTTTTCATTTAAATAATATTTTTTTTCTATTGTTTTTGTTTTGGGTTAGAAGCTGATAATGTAATTCATAAAACCTTGAGGAAAAAACACATAAGTCTCCCACAAAAATACATAAGTAGTACAAACATAAGTCTCGAACAACAATACATTGTGGACACCATGAACTAAACACACAATACATAGATAAACATAACAGTTAGACAGACAAATATTAGTCAGACAATCTGACCAACTCATTACGGAAACACTTACTCTAACACAGACATTACATATTAATGCATGACCTAATATTACCGAAGTGTAGACATTAACACCTAATTCGCGCTTAAATCGGTAGGTGGCTCAAAGCCTGAACAATCCGAAAGCTCAGCATCAGAGACAAGCTGAGGATCCTCCATGATACCCTTGATAGCCGCATGATTTGGTTTTGTTTTGTTCTTCTGGGCATCCTTCTTAACTATGTATAGCTGTATATCGCGGGCTAACCTACGGTTCATTTGAGAAATCTCACGTTGTAGTCTTTCACATAGTCGATCAACATTATCAGGATCTTCCTTTTGGATCTCAACAGAACGTGCTTTTGGCACCTTCAATCGATTTTCCCGACATAATCTTTCCATTTGATGGTATAGGAAAGTACAACGTCAATTGATTACGGAGGAGGAAAGTGAGAGGGGGCATTTCCCTAAATAAGCCAAAATAATAAGGGAATTCCCAAACTAAGCCTAGTTTTGAAAGA
>NW_021024690.1:1414558-1478219 GCF_004153795.1 Camellia sinensis
GATAAGTTAAAATTTTTAAATAATGTTATATAATTTTTTTTAGGAACAAATAATTTTTACGTAATGAATAGATAATTATCTATAATAATAATAATTACATAAGAAAGAGAAACGTTAATTTGGCTGTAAAAATTATTATTAATTAGGTGATGTGGAGTAGTAATAACTTAAAATTAATAAAGTAACAAAAATAATTTTGTTCTAACTTTCAATTTTTTAAGTAAGAATAAGAAATTGAAAAGTAAGGAACAAAATTTGTGATAAGAAATTGCTATGGAAGTTTTCTCATCATTTTGGCTAGGAACAAAAAAAATATATATATATATATATATATTTGTTCCTGGCCAAAATGATGAGAAAACTTCCATAGCAATTTCTTATCACAAATTTTGTTCCTTACTTTTCAATTTCTTATTCTTACTTAAAAAATTGAAAGTTAGAACAAAATTATTTTTGTTACTTTATTAATTTTAAGTTATTACTACTCCACATCACCTAATTAATAATAATTTTTACAGCCAAATTAACGTTTCTCTTTCTTATGTAATTATTATTATTATAGATAATTATCTATTCATTACGTAAAAATTATTTGTTCCTAAAAAAAATTATATAACATTATTTAAAAATTTTAACTTATCATAAATTTCTTAACCCCTAATTTCTGAAACCATAACCCTCATTTCTGATTTCACAATTTAAAACCGTTAATTGAAAAATGATTTCACATTCATCAATTCAAAACCCTAATTCAAAACCAAAACCCTCATTTCTGATTTCACATTCAATAGAAAACCATAACCCTCATTTTCTTATTTCAAACATAATATTTAAATTTTGCTAAACAGATTTCACATTCAACAGATGTCACATTGAATAGAAATATGATTTCACATTTAATACAAATCTGATTTCACATTCAACAGATTTCACAATTATAAACAGATTTAAGATAAATATAAACCATTCAACATTCACATTCAACAGATTTCTAAACAGATTTCACAAATATAAACCCTAACCCTAACCCTAACCCTAACCCTAACCCTAACCCTAACCCTAACCCTAACCCTAACCCTAACCCTAACCCTAACCCTAACCCTAACCCTAACCCTAACCCTAACCCTAACCCTAACCCTAACCCTAACCCTAACCCTAACCCTACAGATTTCACAAATATAAACCCTAACCCTAACCCTAACCCTAACCTTAACCCTAATTTAAAATTTAAGATTTCACATTGAACAGATTATCTATAATTAAAATTCAACAAATTATCTATAATTAAACACATTCAACAACAAATTATATATAGCAAAAGATTTCACATTCAACAGATTATCTATAATTAAAATTCAACAAATTATCTATAATTAAACAAATTCAACAAATTATCTATAATTAAACAAATTCAACAAATTATCTATAATTAAAATTCAACACATTCAACATTCACATTCAACAAATTATTTCACAAATATAAACCACAAATATAAACCGTAACCCTAATTTATTATTTCTGATTTCACAACATTTTATTCACGAATATAAACCCTAACCCTAACCCCACATTCATGAACCCTAACCCTAATTTATTCACATTTTCACAAACAAAAATATATTCACAAATATAAACTCTAATCCTAATTTATTCACAGTAAAGTAGATGATAGAAGCCATACCAACGAGAGAGAGAGACAGTACTGAATCAATCAGAGGGAGCTCGAGAGAGAGAGAGAGCAGCGAGCTCCAGAGAGAGAGAGCAGGTAGCTCGAGAGAGAGAGAACAGAAAGTAAAGAGCGAGAGAGAGACAGCAGAGGGCGAGAGGAGAAAGCGTGAATGCAAAACACGGGGCTGGGGGGGTTAAATATAAGTTCTAAAATCGTGGTTGTGAACCACGATTTCACTTAAAGAAAAAAAATTTGCCCTAAACTCGTGGTTATGAACAGCGAGTTCAGAAGAAATCTATTTTTTGATGAACTCGTGTTTTCAAAAAGCGAGTTCAGCATGAAATCGTGCTTGTAAAAAGCGAGTTCAAAGGAAAAAAATTTAATTAAACTCGCGTTTCGTAACCACGAGTTCTTAATCAAACTCGCTTTTCGTAACAGCGAGTTTAAATTTTGGCAGGTTTCAGGCGACAGGGGTGGAAAAGTGTTGAACTCGCGATTGTGAACCGCGAGTTAGCTCATTTTGGGAAATCTTTCAAAACTAGGCTTAGTTTGGGAATTCCTTTATTATTTTGGCTTATTTAGGGAAATGCCTCGTTCTATTGCTCGCTGAAATAAAATGGGCTAATTACACGAATATTCCCTCAGGAATTTCACAATTACAAGAATCCCCCATCTAATTTTTGAAATTATATATTAATGTATTATCTTCTAGGTTAATTTCAATTTCTACCACTAAACTATTGTTAATTTATTTATTTAATTCATAAATTATTGATTGAATTTAATAGATCGGTAATATATAAATTAAAGTTTACCTAATGTCTGACTATCAATTAAATTTTGAGATTTGATTTTTTCAAGTTATCATTTCAATTTGAAATAGTATTTTAGTTTGATAGATTCATTTTGAAATCAATTATAGTAATCTAAACCGTTTACTTTTTTAGATATTTTGAGTAAAATATTCATACAAAAAATCAAGATAGTTAAGTATTAATAACTATATGTTTGAATCATATTTATTTTAAAAAAATGTACTACAAATATAATTTCAACAATAACCATTCATTTTTTGTAACATATTATTTATTCAAACATATAACTACCCATATCAGATTATCTTAATTTTTATGTGAATATTTTAACTAACGAGTCATAAAATATGAACGGTTTGGATTGTAACGGCCCCAAAATGCGTGTCACATTTATCTTTATTTAATTATGCATTAATATGAACTAATTTGAGAAAATCTATCTGAATTGGAAAAATATCTGTTGGAGCTACGACTTTGGAACTGAAATTTATGACTTTAATGGGTTCAAAAAATTGAATGGAGTACATTGATAGACTAATGGAAATTTTTAGAACCATTTGGGAAGTTTAATTAAAAATTAATTTCGTTTGATTCACTAAGTTGTGTTTGGTTCATCATTTATACATTTAGATAAAGATAGATATATATGAGCCTTGGTGTTAGACTCAACACAAAATAAAAAACTAAAAGAGAGGCTTCTAGAGACTAAGACTAAGAGAAAAAAAGAAAAGAAAAGAGGAATGAGAAGAATACAGGGGGATTTAAGCTAAATCTTCAACAATTAAACCATCCAAGGTAAGATTTTCCTTCTGATTTCAGGAATCTAAGTCGTATTACCCTTGACAGCTATCAAGCTAAATAGTTGAGTAATGTAAATTGTTATTTAGAACTCACATGAGTTTAAAAAGAGGAATTGTAATAATTCATAGCATTTTCATGTTTAATCATTTGTTTTCTTGCATCAATTTTCAAATGAAAAGGAAACTCTATGGAGTTGAGGTTTTGCAACTCAATAATGCAAGGTTTGAAGATTTACATTTCCTTTCAAATGTTTGCTTTGTTCTACATAGAAATTTAGTTTGATTTGAAACCATGATTTTGTGTTGAAGCTATAAATTGATCATTCACCATGTTTCATGAGTTTTGGGTCTTGCTTTTCATGAACTTGAAGTTGATTTTGCAAAAGATTGAATTTCGTTTCAAAGCAGATTTTGTGGACTAAAAATGTACCCAGACCGCTCGAGCAGCCTGGGCCACCACTTGTGCGGCTAACCCTGTTTTGGCCAAAATTCGATTTTGAAGTTCATTCGCTCGTACGGCCAAGGCCACCGCACGAGCGGCCAAACAGGACAGTTTTTCCTAATTTTGTTTTCTTTATGTTTTCTAACTTTCGAGCTTTCATTTACATGATTTTTAAGTATATTTTACATCTATTAGCATTTTATAAGCATGAAAGAAATTAAAAGAATAATAGAAGTAACTGAATGAACAAGTAGCGGATAACCAAATAAGGTTTGGAATCAACTGAATGACTCGAATGTGTATTGAGAAATTGTGCTATGAATGTTTGTGTTTGTAGGTCAAGACTCGAAGACCGAACAATCGGATTTGAAAGCCCACTGTGAGTAACATTTCTGTAAAAATATATTTGTATAGTATATGTTTAAATGGTTATCTGATAAGCTATGGTTTTTGAAATGTTATTTTGATACGTGAACGAATGTCCTGTTTGCAAATCTATTATGGTATCCACAGGTAGTCCTAAGTCATGGAGGACGACATATAAATGCGGGTCCATGACATATATGTGATATGAGATCTCGTTAGCCACTTTATTGTGGTGATATGTGTTTAATCAGTATTCAGAACCGATTACTCTAGTCGGAAGACGATACGTGATACGTTTTGTGGGATGTACCATTATGTTATGTTCCAATATGAGACTGATATGAATGATTGTGTCATGATTTGTTTTGTGGATATGTTATATTTGGAATTCGTTCACTAATCCCTTTACTTTAATGTTACTCACTAGACTTTAACTCATTATTTTTATGTATATGTATAGGTGAGCATTCTGGAGGACAAGTTTAGAAAGGGTCTTTAGCCAAGCCACCATTTTGACACCGAGTTGTTTTGGGTGCCTTCAAGTTGAGGCTAGGCCTGGAAGGACACTGTCAAGCTTTTGATCATGATGTACACTTTTGACATGTGCATATGTTTTGTATAAGACATTCTGTTATAAGATATGTATATGTATGTGGGTACTTAACGATTATATATGTCCATGTTTGTTCATATAGATGCACAACTCAGTAGACTATTGGTATTTTTGTATATTGCTTCAACTAGCCCTGTTTATTTTGATTTGTATAGGAAGGCCTCTAGTAATCTCGGATTATTGGCTGGTTACGACGTTAAACCTATATGGACAGGTTTGGGTTGTGACATGGATCATTGAAACGGAATACGTGGTTGGCTTTATAGGGTCCTCAAGTTCTCTCATATTGAGATGTCAACATAAGAGGAGCTTACCCCTTAAATTTATTCAAATATTTAGTTCAAATCTATTTAATGTCTCATTGATTATAAAAATAAAATATAAATCTATAACATAGTTAATTAATATTTTATTTAAAAAACACTTAAACAATTTCGATTAGAACTTATTGTTTGGAGGGAATTTTTTTTTTAAGGTTCATGATATTAAAATTTTATAAGATAAAAGGTACACAATATTTTCATAATAGTTAAGGTCTCTCAACATTTCTACAGAGAAAATTTGACTAAGAGATATTTTGTCTAAACTCAAAGAAATTTCAATTTTCACAGAAAAATTTCAAAATTTATCTTGAATTTCTCAGTGATCATACAAAAAAATTTTGAAATTTCTCTAAGTCGGGTGAAATTTTTATAATTTCACAAAGAAATTTCAAAATTCCTATGCGTTGGGGTTGAAAATTTTCTAAGTTGGGCAAAATTTATCTAAGTTGAATTTTCACTGTGAAAATGTTAAGAGTCATTAGCTAATAAAAAAATAAAAATAAAATTTGAACCTTTTTTACCACACAAAGTTGAAGATGGATTTTTACTAATTTTTTGTTGTTTGGATTTGTAAGGTCCATCATGAATCTTATTTTAATTATTTATATCATTCATTTTATATGATTTTTTGTGTATATTATCCATAAAAAAATTAAATTAATTATATAATCATAATTTATTTAATTTAAAGTATTTAATTAAAAAAAATAGACAATAATTGTATTTTAAAAAGTAAACTATTTATTTTTTGGTAAAGAATGTGATAAATACAATTACCATTTTTTTTTTTTTGGGTGAAAGATATGCACGAATTATCTTACAAAATAAAGTATTCAAATCATTGAAAGAAGGCCAATAAACTCCACAGCCCGAACAACACACACTCGGGTCTAAATTCGGTCCGGAGGCTGTTGGATATCTGGTTATATTGGATCGGATCAAGCACGCTATAATAATTGAAATCGGATCACCGACAGACCCAAAAAAATATATTAAAAAATAAATAAAAAAAGAGAGGGGTTGGAACGGTAATTTTCCTCGGCTCGTGTCTTCGCCGGTCGGTTGTTCCAACCAGTCATTCAACGCCGAGCTGTGTTTTTCCTTCGAATATTCTCTCTCGTTGCTTTCTCTCCCATATTTCTCAATTTCGATCATTCCAATTATTTCATACCCATCACATTTCAATTTCATTTATGTAAACAACAATTATATTATATATGCATATATAATAGTAGTTTCGATTTCATTTTGGTTTGACCAAACTATCTTCCGATTCCTTCTGTAAACTTCTCTCATTTCCAACTAAAAGAATTAGGGTTCCTTGTGCTGTTTGGTTTAAAAATTTTGTACCCTTTTTCTTGAATTTTAATTGGTAGTTCGAAACCATACCCATTTACACAGAATGGGTATGGTTTAATTCACGTGATTTTTCATTTAAAAGCTAGTATTTGATTCAATTGAGAATTATTTTAGTTCGCAATTTGATAGTTTGAGCAATTCAAGTTGATACTGTACTTGTTTGAGAACTGGTTTGATGGATGGAATTAGTGGAAAATGTGAAGTTGAAGCTGGGGCTTCTGTTCCAGAAGCTACTAGTTCTCATGGGATTGAAGAAACTAACCCTGAAAGGCTGAAGAACACGCCGTCGAATATAAGGAGATTGGCGAATGAGATACAGCAGTGTGAGGGTCGGCAGAAGTATCTCACCCAGACGACAAGTCCATCCGATGGGGGTGATGTTCGTTGGTATTTTTGCAAGGTCCCTTTAGGAGATAATGGTGAGTTGTAAGTCAATTTGTTGCTGTGTATTTGAATTTCAATGATACACTATCTTTTATTTGCTGATTAGTTACTTATAAAGTTGAGCATTACTAATGAAAGAAGAAGATTCAAACTGGGTTTTGAAAATCTCAGTGATGCAGCAGTTAGAATATTTTATAAAACCCAATTAACTGAGCAATCACAAGATATTAGTACAATTTACAAATGCCATGCTTCTAGTAAAAGATTGAAAATCCTGCAAATAAGCTCGTTGCCTTTGTGGTTATCAAAGCTTAATTATGTCTTAGCAAGAATTACTTTCATGTCAGTCTATAAACTATGCCTGGACGGTGTTCATGAATGGCACTTGGACCTTTAGGTTGTGTTTGGTTCATGAGTTTGGAGAGAGATTTAGAAAGGAAAAAGAAAAAGGTATTTACATTTCACCTACCTTTTTCCGTTTCCTTTTCAAATCCCTCCCCAACTCCACGAACCAAACACAGCCTAATTGCAATGGCATAATGTTCAAGGGGTTTGTTTGGCATTGAAGTTTGGAGGAAGGAGATGTCTGGTTGTATTGAGGTGAGTTGTGGTGTGTGCTTAGAAAAAAAGCAGAGTGAATTAGATGAATTCGAGTTTTTGTTAAGACACATGAATGTGGAGTTATGTTTTTGGAATTTCGGATGGTGTGGGGATGAGCTTTTGAACATATATACAGTTATTTTATAGTAAACAAATAAAGAAGCTCACTCTTAGGCAAATCACACCTAGTTATTATTTGTTAGATGGTAGATGCTTCAATTCATTCTTTGGCTTAAATTTCACAAGCATTGAAGCAATCAATATGTACTCTATTGACCTTCCATTGGAACTCCAATGGATTGCTAATCAACCAGGTTCAAAATTTGATCTAGGAACCTGGGGAGAGAGGTAGGGAAATTTGTCAGCTTGGGCGAAGCTAACTTCATAGCTACTTTGTAATTAATATTGTTTTCTTTTCCTGATAAAATTTATAACTGGGAATGGGGAGGATTTGCTGTGAGGAATACTTTAAGGTCAATTTGCGTTTAGGTGAACTCATTTCATGAGCCTCTAGTTGTATGCACATGTCCTAGTTTGAGAGCAATTTGGGGCCCTGGGGCTCCCCTATTGTTACTAGAAAATGTTAAAACCCTAGTAATTTATGTTTTGGAATGTAAGGTTGAAAACATGGTACATTTTTGTTCGACAATGGTGAAGTTAGCAATCCAAAACATGGTATACTTTTATTATAAAATTTTGTACTATTTATTTCCTTAGGATAGAAGGATAAAAAATAAAATATAATGAATTAAAATCTAAAGAGGGTGAGGTTTGGGTAGACAAAATGTAAAAAATTGGCCACAATGCTCCCAAAAATGTGTTTTTACATGATTTATTGGAAATATAATAGATTGGGTTTTATAAAATGTCTAATTTCTAAAAGTTATGTTACATGGACGCTTCAAAAATAAATCAAGTGTCCATGTTGGACATTACACTCGAACAGTGGTGTGGGATATATGTTCGATACTTCCCATCAAATACTTGTTATTTAATTGTAGCATTATATGTATATTTGTTGCATAATTGCTATAAAATGAGTAAAGTGCCTTTTGTGACACTTTTCACTACATAAACATCATTTTATCCTTAAAAAATTATTAAAAATTTAAAAATTAGATTATCCTTTTTTGTTATGTCCACATACCCTTCTTATTATAGGTTTGATGGATCTAACCCCATAGATATGCCCCTGACACCCACCTGAGTTCGTGTAACATAGGTTAAAAGAAAATTGCTTTCACATTTAGAAGTACCTTAAATTCTTTTTTTTTTTTGGTAATAGAAGTACCTTAAATTCTAATAGTGATATATGTAAGCCTACCCTTATCTCATGTTTAGAATTGTAACTATTAAGAATTTGATTATTTAATACACATGGTACTTTAAGACAGAAGCATCTGGCTAAAACATATCTAGGGATTTTTTTGTTAAAATTTTCTTGTTGTGCGAATTTATTGACCAAATATTCAGTTTATTTGACTGCATTGTTTTCTTCTTTCCATAAAGATTCTTATTTCATGGCATTAGATCTTTAAATGCATGTCTATATCTCAAAGGTATCTTGTTGCTTTTGTGTTTCTGCAGAGCTGGCTGCCTCACTCCCTCGCACTGAAATAGTGGGAAAGGGTGATTATTTTCGGTTTGCCATGAGGGATTCTCTTGCAATAGAGGCATCTTTCTTGCAGGTCATCTTATCTGGCTCCTGGTTATGTTCTTTATGTAGTTGATGTTGTCAAATTCTCAATTATCTTAGTCGGACCTCAGATTTCATTGCATCAATTAGTTGGCATGATCTCCTCCCAGGAATATATTGGTCTGCATCTGATTAATGATGTTCAGAAACCAATTAAATTCTATTTATCTATTTATTTATTTGTTTATTGTTTATTTTTTTTATAATTAATTTTTTTTATATGTAAATGATAACAGGGGGTGCCTGCACGAGAGAAACAAAGTAAACACCAAAATTTCATATACAACTATTTTATACCCAAATGATTCTACAAAACCCAAAATTGGTTTTAAGGATGGTTAACACTTGAGAACCAACTAAATACTTCAAAATTATAATTTTTAGCTTTAAAATTTGCTCTCCCACCCCATCAAAAGTCCTATGATCATGCTTTCCCAAATTAATTCAATGCACATAAAAAGGCGTCAACAGGTATAATTGAGAGAAACAAGTCCATTTATCTCAAGTGACATAAATGGTTTAGTTCAATGTAGATACAACCATGAGCACCATACACATCATGCCCTAAGGTTTTGTTTGTTATATCCATCTACAGAGAGAGGAAGAATTGCTTTCTAGTTGGTGGAAGGAGTATGCGGAATGTAGTGAAGGTCCTATGGGCCATCCTAGTTCCAGTTCTAAATTGAATTCACAACCAAAATCATCTTATTTAGAGAGTGAACAATCATCCCAACTATATGAATTTGAAGAAGAAAGAGTTGGTGTACCTGTGAAGGGAGGTTTGTATGAGGTATCTGTTTCTATATTTTGCCCCCTTGTTAATGATACATGTGTCAGGTGTGAAGAACTTGATTTAGAATTTTGCATGAGGATTTTGTTGTGTTTTAATAACTCCATTTACAGTGTTCACCACCCTGAATCCCAAGAATTGTAGTTGTCAAATTATGCATCATGAATAATTCACGATGGTTATCTTTTTTATGTTGTTTTCGTGCCATTTTTGTCTTATTGTATAGTGTCTATCTATGTTACATGGACCCTTCTAAATGTATGAAGCACCCGAGTCAGCAAATGCTCGCACTCTCTCTCTCTCTCTCTCTATATATATATATATATATCCTTCTCTTTCTCATCCTTCACCTCCATCCCCTTTTCTGGTTCTTCACCACAAGGACTTGTTTACAATGACACTATCATAGTTGGTTTTCTAATATTATAATTTAACAAGCATGAACACAGACATGTGACACGACAAAAACATGCTGACACTATAGTTTTAAATAAATGCAAGACATGACACGTGAGGGCATTTGCAATATATATAGTTTTATATATTTATTATATGTTATATATATATATGAATATTTTCTTCAAAAATAATAAAAAATACAGCATAATACTTAGTTCGAAAGTTTAAAGAAGGTGGATTTAATATCTATAAATCTACCTATCTACCTATCTATCAATTATATGTAATACTTGGTTCTTATTGACACCATCATCTGGATTTATTTCATATTGCCAAGTGGTGAATCCTAGCTTGTGTCTTCTTCCCCCAAACCTTCTATGATAAGTCTCAGTAATTTATTTTACTTTGTTCTATTTTATATTTCATTTTTTTATACTTGTTTATTTTGGTTCTTTGCTATTTTCTAGCATGCACATTCATGTATTATGATTTTTGGAATATTCTTAGAAATACAATTGTAAAAGGAGAAATGTTGTTAGGGTTGATTCATTGTCTCTTTTCTTTTCTAGTTTCCGTTCTATGAATATGGATTTTGGTGCTGCACAAAATACCAATACTAGGTACGTCTTAGAATATTTGTTTTTCTGACTGATTCGCATGGCAGGTAGATTTAGTGAAAAGACATTGCTTTCCTGTTTACTGGAATGGAGAAAATCGGCGTGTTTTAAGAGGTCATTGGTTTGCTCGTAAAGGGGGGCTCGATTGGCTTCCACTGCGTGAAGATGTCAGTGAACAGTTGGAGTTTGCGTATCGCAGCCAGGTTTGAAACAGTTTAGGATTTGGTACTTTGTTTAAGTTATCAATTGAGTGGGTTCTATGTAGGTGTGGCAAACGGACGGGCTTGGGCTAGTCATAAATGGGTCGAGTTTTTAAAATTTTAATTACTCATTTACTAAATTTTTACCCATTTTACTACATAATTATTACTCTTACCCAATCCAACCCATCCATTAATTCAATTTTATATTCACATATAAAATAACTACCACTCGTTACCACCACCAATGCCATCGGGCACCTACTGACCTCCCCAATTTTGTGGTAGCAGCAACTATTATCTATGTAACTTCCACCCATAGGCCCAATAAACATTAGGTACCCTTTGATTTCAAGCTTATACAATTGATGACTTAGTAGTAAAATTGGAATTGAAGATGGAGACGTAAATGGAACAAGAAGAAGGCTTGACAGAGGGAGGGAGAGTTTGCGAACATGTTCTTCAGCCACGTGGCTTGTGCTTTGTAGATGGTCCCAGTCCACTAAGTCATCTGGAAGATGTTTGGAATTTTTTTTTTTTTTTTTTAATTTCAGTTTTGTCTTTTTGTTTCAGTTTTGTCTTTTTGTTTCTTTCATATTTCACATTGATACTTCAGTTGTGGCTGCGAGCTTCTGTGCACCATTGATAACTTTGAGTGATTTATCATTCCTTACTGGAAAAAAAATAAAAATAAAAAAATTGATGTGGCGAGAAGGGTACAGTTGATGAAAATTAACTATCTGGGTAGCTGCTATGATAATTTGGATTGTAAGAAACCAAAATTTTTTGATGTGGCGGTAGCGGTGTTGGTGTTGGTGGCAGTGATGATAAGGTGGTGGTGGCAGCGCTGTGGTGGTAGGGTGACAATGGTGGTAAAAGAAAAAGAATAAGTCGAGTCAGGTTATCTAATGGGTATTTATTGGATATCTTAATACTTGTCCATGCTAAAGGTTAGGTGTGTACCCAATCTTTCTCCTCCCAAATACACATTAAATTATGTGTTCTATCTGGGCATTGTTTTTTTTTTTATCTTAATACTTGTCCATTTGGGATTAATTTTAAATTGGTATAAGTGGGTCAAGACTCATTTGAACTCAAATTTTAATTGGGTTGGGTTTTGACTCATTTATATTGGGTTGGGATTTTACTTATTTATATTGGGTGGGTTTGGATGGATTGATGGATTTGGGTTAACATTGCCACCCCTAGTTCTATGTTATAGTTACTAGTGCTTCTCAGTATTTTGTGTGGGATCATAATAAATATCTATTTCAGTTTCATTAAAAAAGGGAAACACAACATGAATGCCAAAATGGGGAGTAATTGGCTTGGATTCTTGAGGATGCCTTATTTCTGCAGATTATTTATTTATATATTTATATTTTGTAAAAAGTCTACAGGATGGGTCTCCAATTTTGGAGGCCACTTGTATCTATTATTTTTCTGTTTCTTATCTTTCCTTTATGTTTGAAAGTTAAGGCTCATGGATTTTCTATCCTTCCTTGAATTGTTAGGAGAATAAATGGTTGAACTTGTCTTATTGCCTTCAGGTTTGGCATCGGCGAACATTTCAGCCATCAGGACTTTTTGCATCTCGTATTGATTTGCAAGGCTCTACCCCGGTATAGTATTTTCTTTCAATAAAGGGCAAATTTCACTCTTTTGATTATTAATATCCTGTATACGTCTCTCTGGGTTTTGTGCATGTAGGGACTGCATGTTCTTTTTACTGGAGAAGATGACACATGGGAGGCTTGGCTAAATGTTGATGCCTCTGGTTTTTCCAGTGTGATTAGTTTGAGAGGCAATGGCATTATGTTAAGGCGTGGATATGCTGCATCTCAGTCATTGAAACCAACTCAGGTCCTTTTCTTTCTTATTTAGGTCTTTATTAATTATTTGTATGAAGTGCCTGAAAAAAACGAAATCTTGCTATGATCTGCACATTGCTTCCCACAACTATGGATTAAAGTTTTTGATTCCTGGACTACAGGTATATACTTC
This sequence comes from Camellia sinensis, assembly GCF_004153795.1. Taxonomy (NCBI): domain Eukaryota; kingdom Viridiplantae; phylum Streptophyta; class Magnoliopsida; order Ericales; family Theaceae; genus Camellia; species Camellia sinensis. The sequence goes on from NW_021024690.1 coordinate 1,427,637, forward strand.
CATGTTACTTAATATATTATCGATGCTTTGTAATTTAATTATATTCAGCCACACGAATTTGGGACTAATATCAGTGCATTTCTTCTCAAGGACATCCTTGCTTCCTTTTTCCACTTGCAAAATACAATAAATCAAGTTTGAGCATGAAAGTATGCTTGCACATATTAAGGTTGAATTTAACTTTCTCATTACAATTTTTTGCATATAAAATGCATCTATTTTAATTATAAACATCGTTATGCAAAACAATCATCTTATTGTAATCTTCAATTTATAATTTGTTAGAATTTACCATCACCTACCACCAATTTACCATCACCTACCACCACCTACTCCTCACCTACTCCTCACCTACTACACTCACCCTCTCCTATATAATGAGCCACTCACCATTTGATTATATTCAGCCACACGAATTTGGGACTAATATCAGTGCATTTCTTCTCAAGGACATCCTTGCTTCCTTTTTCCACTTGCAAAATACAATAAATCAAGTTTGAGCATGAAAGTATGCTTGCACATATTAAGGTTGAATTTAACTTTCTCATTACAATTTTTTGCATATAAAATGCATCTATTTTAATTATAAACATCGTTATGCAAAACAATCATCTTATTGTAATCTTCAATTTATAATTAAATGTTTCTGGAGCATTATGTTTTATTTTCTCCCCCTCATTTTTTCTGCATTCAAATTATCAAGGTAGATTCTTTTTTTGAATTAGTGAATGCTGTAGTCATTGGTGCCATAAGTGTTGCTTATTCACTTGCCCTTTCATCCTCAAGGAAACATCTAAAACTTGAAATTATTTTTTGGTTGCTTCAGGATGAGTTACGTCAGCAGAAGGAGGAAGAAATGGATGATTATTGTTCACAGGTGTAGTGTTTTGCTCATGGCCATTTTAACAACTTGTTTGTTTTATTGTGTTCTGCTAATTATTTGCAACATTTTTATATTTCATAGGTCATAACAATCTCCCATTAAACTTTCTTATAAAGTCCAAGCTTATTGTCTTGAGCTTTAGAGTATTGCCAATGGTGGATTACTGACACTACCATATGAAAGTTTGTGGGAGATTGGTTAGTAATGTGCAGAATGAGGGAAAGTTGTATAAGATGGTGGTACACTGATAAAGCATAGTGATTTGGTGATACAGGACAACTTTATGTGTGGAATGCCCCGAAATGCATTGAGTCATGCTATGAGAAAATACATATTGCCAATTATTATAGGTAAATATAGCACTAGATACAACTCAATGGAGGAAAATCTGAGGCTAAACATTTGGAATTGAGTTGGTGATGGAATTGGTTCTCTAACGAAATCAACTCATCATGTTCTTTAATTGGGTCATTACTTCTAGGTAGCTTATGATATGTAGGAAAATTTTGGTAGCATGTTTGAAATTTTAGGTTTGATTTAGGGCAGATGCTTGAACACGCTGTTGGGTATTATAATAATTCTACAATGAAATGGTGTGCGCTAAGAATCAGTTTAATTAGGTCAGTTGTGTTAGATCACCAATTGTTCTGAAAGTTTAATCTATTAGGAAATCGGCCCAACAATGTATATCAAGTCATTCACACCTTCCCTAATGTGCAACCCTGTCTTGCATGTGGAGATAAAAAAACATCTATACATAGGGAGAAGAGAGAATGCAAACAGTGTCCAAATGCAAACAAAGAGGCTTGAACCCAAGACCTCTCCCAACATGAGCTTTGGTACTATGTTAGATCACCAACTGTCCCAAAAGCTTAAGCTATTAGGAAATGGCCCCAATAGCCATTCAACAAATTGTACCAATTTATTTTGTAAAATATGCTGGGCACCATTTCCATATGTTGCTGGCTGTACATGTGAGAAAGGGTCATGTGGAATGGAATAATCCTACTCTTACAGCAAGTATGTAGTTTCTATTAGAACTAAGCTATTGATTCCTGTTACTTTGTATTTAATAATCACTTGAGCTATATCGATCTTTCTCATTCCTGCAATTTTTTGCACTTAATAAGAAAATTTCATATTTATTCCTCAATAAATATAGTTTTGATTCTTTTGTTATTTGAATTTTATAAGCTTTTGTTATGGAGACCACAGTTTGCACTCTTTAACCTTTTATTGTTTGTCTAGGTGCCAGTTCAACATGTAGTGTTTATGGTACATGGTATTGGTCAAAGGTTGGAAAAATCTAATTTGGTAGATGACGTGGCTACTTTTCGCGAAGTCACAACAAATCTTGCTGAACGACACCTAAGTTCATATCAGCTGGGGACCCAAAGAGTCCTTTTCATCCCGTGCCAGGTAGACGATATATTCTCTCACCATAGACAATGTTTTTTTGTTCTAAATTTGTGATCCTATGATGAGATTCATAAGAAAATGGGATAACAAACTTCTCAGTTATACTTAATGGAATCTGAAAATGTAACCATGTTTAAATCCACATCATAAGAAAAGTTACAATTTTGTGGTGGAAGTTATGAAAGGTGAAGTTATGGTGTGCACCCTAAAGTTATGAATGGCAAAGTTATGTTTTTTTGTGGCAAAAGTTATACGTTTTGTGATGAGCAAAAAGTTATATTGTTTGTGATGAGCAAAAAGTTAATACTTTTTGTATAAGGTGCATGCCATATGCACCCTTTTTGGGGTGCATGTGGTAGCCTTTCCCTATTTTTGTATATTGTTAAGTGACGAAGTATGTTAATCTTGTTCTATTTATATGTTGTTCAAATTTTTTCACCACTTAAACTGGTTTATTTTCTTCTTCTTCCTGGCTCTCTTTTACTCAAATTCATTTTGTTTGACCTTTTTGTTAAGTTACCAATTTTTCCAAAACCCTAAGCTATTAAGAAATGTGCCTAACAATGTATATCAAGCTATCTAACACCCTCCCTCACGTGCATTCCCTTCTTGCATGTGGAGAGACAAACAGAACCAAACAGAAGGAGAAGCAAATAACCAAATAGAGAGGAAGGAGCCAAATGGGGACATAATACCAAATGCTATGGAGAGACTTAAACCCCAAACCTCTCTCAACCAGAGCTCTGATACCTTGTTAAGTTACCAATTTTTCCAAAAGCCTAAGCTATTAGGAAATGAGCCCAACAATGTATATCAAGCTATCTAACACTCTTCACTCTTAGCTGTGGATGGTTTTTGAATTGATTTGTCATCAGCAAATTTTGGTTAATTGGTATTGTTTATGTTGTGGTGCTGCGAAGTCGATAGATCATTTGCTCATTCATTTTCCGGTGGCGTTGCGACTTTGGATGCTTGTCGTTGTGACTTTTGGTTTGGTTTGGTTTGGGTTCAACCGGCACTGTGGTGGATATGTTGCAGAGTTGGGGGAGGGGGGTAAGGTTGGGAGAAGATGTCGAAAGCCGTGGCTGCTTGCTTTCCATTGTTTTGATGTGGTTGGTTTGGTTGGAGCATAATAGGCGGGTCTTTCAGGTTGTGTCTTATTCGATTATGTGGTTGGATAGTAGGCTTCTTACATAGTTGGGTTACGGTCTCGGTTGATCTGGATGTTTTGGCCTTTGTAGATTTTGTGGATAGTTTGATTAGTTAGTTTCTGTGTCCTTTGTGGGTTTGTCTTTTTGTATTCGTTGCATCACCTTGATGCTATTCTAATAAAGTTTGATTATTTATCAAAAATAAAAAGGATGGTTTTTTAATTGATACTCATGATCACTTGTGTCGTTTTCTTTCTTATTCTTTGTTTTCCCCCCTTTCTCTTTTCTAGTGGAGGAAAGGCTTGAAGCTAAGTGGTGAATCTGCAGTTGAGAAAATAACATTGGACGGCGTACGGGGTTTGCGTGTGATGTTGAGTGCTACGGTTCATGATGTATTGTACTACATGAGCCCCATCTACTGCCAGGATATCATCAATTCGGTATTATATATTACAACCGCAAAAGCTTTCATTTTTTAATTCCCTTTTATTTTAATTTTTTTATCCCCATTCCTGTTTGTGTCCTATAATTCTTTGAAGATGGCATGTACATACACAACATGGTAGTTTGTCCTTATGCAGCTCAATCAATACTTTTCTATTGATGTTAGCAACTTAAATTTCACAAATTGATTGAAAAGGATTCAAAACAGTTATAGATTATGTAAATGTGAGTATCAGTGGCTGATTTGAAGAGCAATTTTGGAATATCTTTTTGGGACGTCACTTACCTATTGGACCATACTATTTTGACCCTTTGGGACATGTGCCATTCTTATGCTAACAACTTACTGACCCCCCTCCTCCCACCTATAAAATACCCCTTTCCTTTTATTTGAGAGGAAGGAACAACGGATTACAATAACATAAGGTTTTGTGAACCATCTCTCAATCTTATGGCTACATTACCTACCTTACAATTGAGGCTACATTGCCTACACGATCTCCCAAGGCTATTTTGCCTAGACTATCTCCTGAGGCTATATTGCCTACCCCACATACTAAGGCTGCATTACCTACATCTGCATCAGATGCTGTTTCATACTTAACTATAAGACCATATTGTAATCTTTTGAACCCCAAGTTAGAGATCTAAAAGATTGTCTGGTACTTAAAATGTATATTATCGGTCCGAAACACCATTTATATTATCCTAAGTAAAAGCCCTGAAAGACAGTCTAGAACTTGGGGTGTATTAAGTGGCCTGAAAGAAGGTCCATAAGGTAGAGCTCTAAAAGATGGTCAGATCTTAAATACTTGCTGTTGCAACCCCCTAACATGATTTCTTGTTGGTTGCCTCACTCTTGCTTCTCAAGCCACTCACTATCTTATCATCTTCATTTTGTAAAGTTAATAAATGTCTTATGGAAACATCAACAAAGGCTCTCTACAAGTAGAATGTGAATTGCTGCATCACCTACAGATAAATCTACCTCTGACTGACAACTATGTTACATGGACTCTTCTATTTCTTCCCAGGTACCTGTGTCAAATATGACAAGGGAAGGGTGTGGAGTATGTGTATGAGTATGACACTCATTCCCAATTTAAATACTTGGATCCTCTAACTTTTACGATGTTTGAAGGATAATAAACTCACATTTGTTAGTAAAGAAACGTTTGTAGAATCTAACATAGATGATAGATAGAAATTCCATATTTTTCCTAAATTCTATTTAAATTCAAGTATATTTCTACATAATTTGTTGATGTTTCCATATCAACGGTGCCATTGCACATCGGCAGGCGGCAGGCAGCAGGCAGCAGTATGCTATCACAAGAAACTCCATCCTCATATTGTTGTCTGTGCTTCTTTTCAGTTACTTTGCCCCATTCGTTTATTCTCTCTTAAAAGAACTTGATGAGCTGAGTTTTATGGTTTGTTGAATTCTCATGCATATAGCATAAGTGTCATGACCCGAACCCGCCCCCATGGGTTAAGGACATAACTGGCCAGTAATCATGAGATTAATTACGGCCTCAAACCAATCTAAACGTATTTCAACAGAGTAATGGAGGCCAAACGGAAGCAATTAAAAACTTTGTCCATAGAGCTGTGTTTACATGGCACATCAAACAAACCATACGTATGCACGTTAATAACTCACTACCAAATATGTACCACACAAGGTTTTGTACATACAGGATCATAATAGTCTAAGTCAACCCATTAAAACTATATACACCATATTCAAAGACTTCGCCCACATGACAAAATAAAACAGAATGACAAAAAGGCGAAGACGGGTCTCGTGCGTGAGACGCGAGGGATGACTCTTCAAAACCTTTGTTGTTCCACACAGACATCACTGAGGCTGGGTCGGGACTTCTCTTGGCTCACCTACAAACACATGAATGAGCGTGAGCGATAGCCCAGTGAATAATACCAAATACAGAAGTTATACAAACGATATGTAGAACAACATGCTTCAAACGGCCTTGGGCCCAATTCATATTTCTATTTAACATACATATACATAATTTAAGTCAAGTGACTGTAGTTCCAAGCATACTGGCCTTTGGCCCATTCAAGCTTTCATGTCAAACTGGCCTCTGGCCCATTCAAGCTTTCATGTCAAACTGGCCTCTGGCCCATTCATTTATGTCAAAATGGCTTCTAGCTCATTCATTCATGTCAAAATGGCCTCTGGCCCATCCACTCATGTCAAACTGGCTTTTGGCCCATCCATTCATGTCAAAATGGCCTCTGGCCCATTCATTCATGTCAAACTGGCCTTTGGCCCATTCATTCATGTCAAAATGGCCTCTGGCCCATTTAGTTATTCATAACAAACATTTGCCCATAATTCAAACTAGCACTTATAAGGCTTATAAAGAAATAAGCAACTGGACCATTGGCAAGTTTCAAAATATCGATATTACTCACAGTGATCGGTTGGTTGGTTTGCCCTGGAGCTCGACCCTACACATTCCATGAACACAAAAGGGTCACAAACAATTCGATCCGTTCTAAATTCACATTTTCCTCTTTAGGCTTGATTCTTATCTCTTTAACTCATTTACAATGCTCAATGCATGCCTAAGAGTACTTGAAAGTGAAAGAGAACAAAAAAAGAAACACAGAATTTCTTTTCAAAATTTCAGAAAACAGGGCCCCCGCTTGAGCGTGGACTTCCCCGCTCGAGCGGATCCTTAAGGCATGCAAAAGTGCTAGATGCATCAAAATTACGCTCGATCGCGAACTCTGGCGCTCGAGCGGAAGGCCCTCTACATGGCTCCCCGCTCGAGCGGACACCATGTCTGCAGAAAATACTGGGAACACGATTTTCACGCTCGAGTGTTGGTTTCCCCGCTTGAGCGGGAATCAAAATTCTGGAAAATTCAGATTATGATCTTGAGCTTCAATTCGACGTTCAAAGGTTCCAAATGCATGAATTTGGCTCAAACTTCACATATACATATTCTAACATGGTATAAACATCAATTTATAACACAATGAAGCTCAATTTCACAATTTAATCACATGCATGTCTCAAATTAACTCAAACTCATCACCAACACACTAGATTCAAACATGCAAGACTCAAACTCCCATGATTTGCACTTGCATGTGAAATATACACAATATTCTCAACTTAATTGGTGAAGAGATGATCAAATACACAGACTTAAACCAAAAACCCAACATGGATCATACACATTATGCTCAAACATGGAAATTCATAGCAATTTCCTACATGCATGCATCTATTGGCTTTAAATTCAACAAAATCAACTTAATTTCATGCCAAACTTACTCTTGATTACCCAACTAGCTTGAATACACAAAATTACAAACTAAAATCTATGAAATACTCACCTAGGAGCTTTGATTCTCACAATCTATAACAAATTCAAGCTTTGAGCTAAAATTGCACAATTTCTCCCCCTTGCTCTCTCTATGGCCGGCCCTCTCTCTCTCTCACAATTGTATCACTCAGATTTTTGAGTTCAAAAGAATTAAAAGAGTGTATATGGCACTATAAGTGAAAGTCCCACTAACCAAAATTATAATATTAAATAATTTAAGCACTATGCCATTAATTAAATCAATTTAATCTGATCCGAATCAATTTCCAATTAAATTTCACCGTAGGCTCTAAAAATTACGCTAATCACAATGGCGTAATCAATTTCGGGTTCTGTGGCCGATAAGGCCTTCGATTTAATTTCCATAGTAGATAATCAAACAGATATTCCTACGGTGAACAGCTAGAAATTCAAAACCACATATTTTCACATAATGGCACACCAAATCATATTAAACACATAATCATGCTCATATTGAGGACCAATTAACATATTACAGAATAGGGATATCACAATAAGAGCGGTGCTAAATTGTGTCATATCATAGGTATCAGCTCATCATAGTTTCTCCTGCAGACAAGTCATGAGCATTACTTTAGTACTTTTGTAGAACATTATATACAACAATATTCCTCTCCAGGTCTCCAACCAACTAAACCGATTATATTTGAAGTTCTTGAAGAGGAATCCTGGTTATGATGGAAAGGTACATGGTTTGTTGAACATTTACTTCTTTCCTTTGATTATGTTTTTAATTATTAGCTTTTGTGATTCATGCTGAAGATACTCTGGTTGTGATACTCTTTTTGTAGGTTTCCTTGTACGGTCACTCTTTGGGTAGTGTCATCTCGTACGATATTATTTGTCATCAAGAGAATTTATCCTCCCCATTTCCAATGGACTGGATCTACAAGGAACACACTAGGAATGAAGAATTTTCCCCTACTATCAACAACCAACCTCCTGAATGCAACTTCACATCCAATCAGGACAAGAACGGCTCATTAAACAATGAAACTAAGAGCATGGTTGGTCCCATTAGAGAAGACAATGCGAGTGAACAGCCATCTTTGCCAGTCCTGGAGAAAGAACATGCAGAAGAATCTTCCGTTCCTGCTGGTTCTTCTGTCACATTAGATTTAGATGATCCTTCTGTGAGGGCTGTGGACCCTAAGCAACCAAATGGTATTTCATCACTGGAGAAAGATGTCCAGGACCAGGTTTCTGATCTTAGAGGCATGCTTTCTAGCAAAAGGAATGATTTTAATGAAGCCTCAAGCATGAACTATGAAATCCTGGTGGCCGGTTCTGAGGAAGTGTCCGAAGGAGTGTTTGAGAGTGATAAGGACAAAGCAATCAAACTCCTGAGGGAAGAGGTGGTATTCAGTAACTATGCTGCATTAATTTCTGTATATATTTATGTTTCTTTTATTGAGTAAAATTTCTGCTGTTACAGATTGATTCTTTAAAAGCAAGAAACACAGAATTGGAATATCAGTGTGGTGGTAAAGGTACATGCAGACTGGCTTTAAGATAATTGTGGTTTTTTTTCTCCCCTCCTTTTATACTTTCCACAGTGTTTCTTTTTCAAGTAATGCTACAATGACCATTTTTGTATACCACATTGGGTTTACCATCTCATTTGTCATAATTACATGGGTTCAATGGGTTTCACCACTCATGTCTGTTACCAGCAAGTACAATGATGACACACCACTTGGTAAGTCCAATGTGGTATATGGACACGGTCATTGTAGCATTACTCTTCTTTTTCTTGGAATGAATTTTTATGTCAACATGGAATTTGGGATTTGATGTGTAATATAATATAAACAGGAAATGAGGTGGTGCCCACAACTATTACAAATCAACCTGATTCTGGAAAACTTCCACCAGGGGAAATTGATATGGCGGAGTGTTATACTCCTTATATAAAATATACAAAGCTAGAATTCGAGGTACTATTTTTCCTTGTAATCTTAAGCTTTTGGGGAACTGTTGAAGGTTTAAACTGCCAAGGGTATGGCATATGTTAAGTTCGGAAAATAAATTAATTAATAAAAGGGAGTGATTTTTTTGGCATCCACTTTGTGCATAAGGCCAAAGTGCTCATTCTCTCTCTCTCTCTCTCTCTCTCTCTCTCGTACGGAAACACAAAGGTTTTTATTCTTTATACAGGTTCAAATTTTCTGGTCAATTATTTGCATGTTATAGTGGATTGTGTTCCTTATTTTTCCTCAATTTTATATGTTAGGTGGACACCTTTTTTGCAGCTGGGTCTCCCCTTGGTGTATTTCTTGCCCTCCGTAATATTCGTATTGGAATTGGTAATAAATTAATACTTGCATGCTTTTGTAATTGCTATAAACTGTGTGTTCATACTATTGCTATACAGGAGCTCTGTTCCTGTCAGTGCACATGTGCTCAACACTCGCAGACAAGCTGTGTCCCTGTCAGAGCATGTGTGGGACCCTGACACTTTTATTAACAGTTTTCCCATTCTGAAACTTATCAGGTTCAGTTGTAATCAGCTGTTCGTTTACATTTTCTTTTCGATTTTCTAGGCAAAGGAAAAGAATATTGGGAAGAGGAAAATATAAGTGAAGAGATGCCAGCTTGTCGCCAAATGTTCAACATCTTTCACCCATTTGATCCTGTGGCTTATAGGTATGTCTTAGTCCCTATTTTGCGATGCTTTTATATATTGGAATCAATCTCACACATGCACCCTATTTCTTTGAAAGGCTCATGCCATTATACTTTCGCCTTAATCCACTCTAATCTAATCTGATTCAATGTTGCTGCATCCATACTTCAATTGCAGGGTTTCAACACTTAATAGATTTGTCATGTCATGTCTACTGATAATATTATATGCACATGCACTACTTATGTTGCAACTTTTATAATGCAATCCTAATTGGAGAATGTTGTAAAACAACCCTGTCTGGTTTTGAGTTTTCAAAAACAGTTTTCTGAGTTTTCAATTCATATTTTTGTATTTTTAATGATTTTTTAAAATATTTTAATCAATTTTTTTTTTTTAATTTTTAGATCCACTTAATCTTAATTTACTTAAAAAGTAAAAAATTTGTACAAAAATCTTTAAAAACCCCATTGAATACCACAAAATATGAAAATGTATTGAATTTTCATATTTTTTTTTTGTATTTGGTGAATTTTTTAAAGTTTTTTTTTTTTCCACAAATATTATAGTTTTTAAGTGTATTTAGATTGGGTGTATCTAAAAAATAAAAATAAAAAAATTGTGTAAAATATTAAAAAATTCACTAAAAACAAAAAAAAAATGGAAAATAAAAAACTCAATTTTCTGAAAAGTGGATTCAATTTTCTGGAACCAAACATGGTGAATATAACTCATGAGTGCAAGGTCAAATCACTGGGATTGGTGTATGGAAATGTCCCAAAAAGCTGTGGAAATGTCCCAGATAATTGATCAATCAAAATAATCTTGCACAGAAACCATTATTATCAAAGGAATACCTACTAAGAATCCATTGCGGTTTCAACCCTAGCCTTAGCAAATAGCTTAGCAATCCATGTAGAAGAAGGAAGGACTTTGCATTTAGACATGGCATTAGATGAAAGATGTTCTCAATTCTGGGTCTTTACATGTATTTATATTAAAAAAGTCCTAAATCCAAGTTTAATTGGAAAAGGAAACCTTTTAGCATAACACACAACTAATTATCTAAAAAATGAACCAAAATTCAATGTTAACTGCTGGACCACAATAAAATATTATTGGACAGGTACACGGAATTTCCCTTAAAAATAGTGCCCATGTTATATCAGATGCTCTATTAGCTTTGTTCCACCTCTTTCTTGGTCCTAATCATCTCTAGACCTCATAATGCCACCTTAATTGTCAAGTTAATCCCTAAAATGAAAATTTAAGTATTAGCACACAATTCATCAAAATGAAAGGAATTAACATCAAAAGAATACAAATTTGCCTATATAATTCATATAATTATGCAATTTTAGGCATTCGTCAATGTACAACGGGTTCATTGTGGAGTATTGTGCAATTACAGAATAGAAAACATGACATTATTTTCCTTGTTGAGTTGGGAAAAAAATATTATGTACCAAAGAGGAATAAAACATCTAAAATAGCAAAAGTAGAGTTACACACCCCATTCCCAAAAAAAAGAAGAAAGAAAAACCTGGGGCTAGGTGCTTGGAAGCTGTGCAGCATGTACTATACATGTTTGTGGTTGTATTTACATATGGGTTCTATACTAGTAGTTGTTAGTACTCAGTAGTAAAACATAGAAAATGAAATCAGATGTGATTGAGAATATTCTTTCCTTTGAATGAGAGCTTATCTAGTAGTCCAATGATTCTAATTCTCCAATCTGGTGCTGTGGGGTTGGTTTTACCCAGTCGATACTTGGAATCCTGCTGAATTAATCCACACATTAAACTCTGTTCCCAGATTTTCCAAATTTATTCTTCACTATGGTGATTATCAATTTTTATTTTAAAGATAACGGTATCTGCTAGAATTGTGGTACTTCTATATAAAATGGGTTATTCGTCTCAACTCCCACCTGAAATTTTTATGTGATTACTATGACCTTTTACCTTTACAAAACATGTACTCATAAATCCTTCTTATTCTTATACATTTGTTAGATTTTCTTTGATCAGCTTATGTTGAATATATTATTTAACTTGTTGAATATAACATGTTGAAGCTATATTGGCTTTTCATACAGAATAGAACCACTCATCTGTAAAGAATACATCAGCAAACGCCCTGTTATTGTTCCTTACCACAAAGGTGGAAAACGATTGCATATCGGATTTCGGGTATACCTTTTAATAGTAATATTATTTTTGGATTAATCTTCCTACCTCACCTTACTCTGTTCTCATACTATGTGTTCCAGGAATTTACTGAAGATCTAGCTTTACGTTCTCAGGCAATAAAAGATGAACTGAACTCTGTAAGGGTAGGCTATGCTAGACTCAAACTTGCATTACTTTCCGGCATTTTTTGGTGTCATTTTCATGTGTGGGTTTGTTTATATCATTCTAACTACTACATAAGTAACAGACTAATGATCCTTTGAATTAAAGAATTCTTTCTTAGATTCAGTTTCCTTTGCAATAAGATTCATGCATTTCCTTGGATCAAAGTTTTCCCACTTAGCATCTTAATTCTTAACTGGCTTCTTCTTGCCTATTTTCTGCCTCTCTGCTGGCACTTTATTGAATCCTTAGTTTGAGTGCTATATCTCTGTGCTCTATTTCTTTGTTTTTTTAAACCCCTTTTAGCTGTGTCTTCAATATGTCTTTGCAGTGGGGATGATACTGACTAAACAGCATGACTCAAAATATATTGAATAAATATTTCCCTAGGTGAAGACAAATAATATTATATTTTGATGCTTATTTTTCAAAATTTTGCAAGTTATATTGCATTGAAAAGGAAAAATACTTAAATTTTTTTCCCCTTGTCTTTGTTAACTTCAGATATCTTTTCATTCTGCTTGTTCTCCATTTTGTTTAAGCTGAAAATCGGCTCACAACTTTTCAGCCATTGATCTTTTTTGTAGTGGATTTGACTTGCTCTGTAAAAAGTCAAGAAGCTCAGTTCTTGAGGATGTGGCATTCTAAAAAATAGTAGACAATTAAGATTCACAACAATTCCTAGGCTCTAGAAAAGTATTTCTCAGATTCCCCTATTGGAGAAAAAAATAAGGTTTGAGTAAGTTATGGTTGAGTTCTTGGGGTAGTACAGGGTGGTGCACAGGAAGTTGAAATTTTCCCCAAGCTAGGAGTGGGGCATCCAAAGTGAACCCATATGTACAAGTTTGGTGAGGGGAAATTGAACAAGATTCCTGAATAATCTTTGTTTACCACCAATAACTCCCATGAACAATCTTCATACATCTTCGTTCATTCCATCTACGAAAGTGCATAAAAGGAAATCAACTAGCCTACCATAGTATTCAGAAGTACCATTCAGAGCACTCTGAACAGCTCATAGATAGCCCCTAAATCCTTGCCTTTTTTATTGTCACCCTAAAAATACTATGTTTTAACTTCCATTTAGCCATATAAACTAATTAACATTGACCCTTAAAATCCCTCACAATCATTCCTACTAAATGAAGTGGATACATAATTTCACCATGTGATATCAATTCTCATATTGATTATTATATTGCTTGCTTTAAAGATTACTACCCGAACTGTGATCTTTTTTATTCAGTTTCTTCAATACCCCTACTTTATTGCTCGGATTGGAATTTTTTTCTTTGCTCAATAGCTACGAAGTTAGGTTCTTACTTGCTTGGGGTAATTGTCGGGTTTGAATAAAGAACATTTTATTTCTGTAAATACATATGCTATGGATCATGCCTTTTTTAACCTATTCAACAATGTAGTCTTTAAATTGATGAATTCATCTGAGGAGATTGGTTCTTGATTAATCAACCCACCACCATATTGCTGAATAAAATTAATGCTGGCTTGGGTGCATTTGTTCTTTTATTGCAGGCATCAATTCATTCTAGTTTGCATTTAGTTTTTTTTATTTCCGATCGTTGGTAGAAATGCAGGTTCTGAAGTGTCAACTTTTTTGACTAGGTCAAAGTGCTTACGCTATGCCAATCAAAAGACAAGGATAACCTTGATGGTAATACAAACATAGCTGTTCTCTTTATTGTTTACATTTGTTGCTTTTGGTTACTTAACTATTTCCTTTTCCATGCTAATTGTATAAATAGAAACAATCATTTAGCTAAAGGGCCCTGTTAACTGCTAAATCCCATGTTTTGTTGTCTCCTTCTTCTGTGTATATATTGCAGAAGAATCAGTAGATACTCATGAGAAAGAGAGATCATACGGTTCAATTATGATGGAGAGGTTGACAGGGAGTGAGGATGGGCGAATAGATCACATGCTTCAAGTATGCACGTGTACCTCTTTGTGCTAACTTTTGAGCTTTTATTTGTTTATAAATTGAAGCTTACTTTTTTTTAATTTTTAATTTTTATTTTTAAAATTCTACTTGGAGCACATGATCTTCTTGGAAGTAACAAACCTTTTAGTAATTTTTTGCATCCATTGTTAAATATTTTTTGTTCTGCTGTTGTCTCTTCCTTACTATAACATTAAGATGTTGGAGTATGTGTGAAAGTAGAGTCTCACATCGGATAAAGAGTAAAAAGGGTTGGTCTTAATGTACATTAGATTGACTCTCACTTACAGGCTTAAGCTTTTAAGTGGGTATGAGTTCTAAATAATGTATGTTGAACCCTAGTGTTATGCATGTGGACTCCAGAGTTTATCCTTGATAGATTGGGCCGGTATCGTTGCGTGTTCGTGGGCTTCCTCGATTCCCCAACATAAGACTGTTTGCACTGCATGTTGTTCCCATAGTTGTCATTGATTTCTCCTCAGGATGTAGTTATGATGTGTGATACTAAGACTTTTTTAGACTAAACTTGTATGAAGATGTAACTTGTTATTTCTAATGAAGCCATTGATGCCATTAATTCCGTCTAATTAATTTGTGGTCATCTGAAGAACCTTGGATTTTATCTGCAGTACTACCTCCAACTGTCTTGGTGATCTAACTGGATTTTCGTTTAATAAATTTTTTCAGGCTGTGGCATCAGTCCTCTTCACATAGCAATGCATGCATCCATTAATAATTTTTTTGGCATATGTTTTTTATTATTAGTATTGGCATGTCTTCTTTTATTGACATTGCATCATTAACCAATACATATATCGAAAACCTAAAAGATCTTGAGCCAAACATTGAGGGAACAATGGTGAATGTTCGGGTGGTGTAAAATGGGACTTTGTGACAATGTCACATCTGGCCTTCCCAAGGGAAACTAAGTTAAACTATCACGCCAGTTGATTAATTATCAGCAGGGTTTAACAAATCAGGCTTCCGTAATGGTGACCTCAAGAGTTGATGTTTCATAGATAATCTAAGTTGAGAGAGAATACATCAAGGGTTGTGTAAAATACCGCCTAATCTGCTAAAACTGCACCGATCCGCATCAATCCGCACTGCTCTATCCGTTAACTGCGGTTTAAACTTTAAAATTTATAATCTGTCTTCGAAACCACTCCACTTCGCTATAGTTAATGCATATATATTTTTTAACTTATAATGAAATATTAAAGTAAAAATGAGTATGAGAGAGATTTAAGATGTTAAATTTATTACAAATTAGTAATTATATATATGAAAAATATTATGCAAATTAGTGTTATATTATACAAGGGCTTGATAATTGGTTAGAATATTCTTCAATCCGCCAATCCGCCCAAAACCACTCAAACCGCAATCTGCTAATCCGCCATTCAGTTTATAATTTTACTCTCAAACTGCCCGAACCGCACCGTGCACAGTGAACACAGGACTTCTGTTGCTTATGATCTGCTTTTTATGCCAGTGTTATATGTATTCCTTACCCATGCAGTTGTTAATAGATACCTTGGCAGTGCATATTTTGTGGTATTGGTTACTGACACAGAATAATTAGACACCGGAACCTTAAACCAAATGGACTACAAGTTTCAGCATCCAAAATGGCAACCTTGGTAAACATAAACACAAAATTGGAGTTTAATGTGCTCAATAACATTTGGATGGTAGCATTCAATCATTTGATAATTTAATTTAATATTTTTTTTCTGAACTATTTTTGTTGTTGTTAATGCAGGATAAAACCTTTCAGCATCCATACATATCAGCGATTGGAGCACATACGTAAGTTACCTATCTGTACTTCGAACCTCAGATATGTATCTTTTATACTCAGTGATTTTCATTTTTTGTTGGTTTATTGAGAAAAAAATTGCATCACATGAGCAAACTTATTACAGTTTGTCAGGTTTGAGTTTTGTGGAGTGAATTCTTTATCTTTTGAATTTTTTCTAGTATTTCATTGTGCATGCATGATTGTCTATAATGCTGCAATTTTCTGCAACACTGATTGCGGGAAAATTTCCAATCATTGTAGAGAATGAATAGTCTGAAGTATACAGAACCATTCTTTGGATACTATGCTATACAGAAGCATACCACTCATTTGTGGGATTTCACCATCTGTGAAATGTGGCATAATGCTCCCTTAAGTTAGTGCAAGGTCTGAACCCTTGGTAGAACTCAACCTTGAAAACGAGCTTGCAAGGGGAAGGTGTCCAAGAGAGTTATATTCACTCAACCAACGATGTAGGATCGTAACATCCCACCATGCTCTGCACCTTCGTAGGTATCTTAATTCAGCCTATAGGTCGCCCCCACCACAGTTTGAACCGCAATGCTGCAGTCCATCTGATCCCATACTCGCATAGTTTGTGTTCGATCCCATACTAAAAGCCATAGTCCATCCAATCCCATACTCACACAGGTCGTGTCCTATGAAGCACCGACACGTTGCCTAGGCCTACGTACGAGTGTCGGACACGTGTCGGACACGGACATGCGTCGGACACGCGGTGGACACGTGTCCGACACTCTCTCTAACGTGTCCTCTTTTTTTTTTTGAATTTTTGTAGTGGGAGACGCCATGGACACGCTGTGACACTTTCCGGACACGCCTGAGGTGGATCGAATCGAAGCCCTAACCCTAACTGAAAGAGAGAAAGAGATCGAGGGAGAAGAGGAGATAGCGAAAGAGATCAAGGAACGAGAGAAGACAGAGATCGAGGGAGGAGATGAGAGGAGACAGATAGAGAAAGTGACAGAGAAAGAGATAAGAGGGAGGAGCCTAACCTGTTCTGATCAATGAAGAAGCTGAGGTATTCTTCTGTCTCCATTTCTTCGCCTCGTCCTCTTCTGTCTCCATCTTCTTCTCCTCCCTGTTCTTCTTCGACTTCTCCTGTTCTCTCTCTCTCTCTTCTCCTCCCCTTTTGCTGATTCACTTTCCCCTTTTGCTTCACTTTCCCCTCTTTTTTTATTTCACACGTTTCTCTCTCTCTCTCTCTCCTCTTTTATTTCCTTCACTCTTTTTTTTCTTTTTTCTTTTTTCTTTATCTTTATTTTTATTAAACCTAAAATTCATAAAATAATTTGTTTTTATTTAAAAACACTCATTTTTTATTAATTTTTTTTAAAAAAATATGTTTATTGATTTTATTATTATTGTAGTTGTATAAAAATTAATAATTTTTTTTTAGACATATAATAAATAAAATTAATTATATATATTAAACGTGTCCCCAGCGTGTCGTGTCCTCTATTTTTTGAAAATTTATGTTTTTGCGTGTCCGTGTCGTGTCGCGTGTCCGTGTCCGTGCAACATAGGTCGTGTCTGATCCCATACTTGACATGGTGGGTAGCTTTGATACCAAATGATACGAACCCCTTAGTAGAACTCACCGTTGAAAACTGCCCAATTGACTTATATTCACTTGGCCAAGCTCACTGTTAACAGATATAGGATTGTAACCGAGTATCGACAAAGGAGACATATTTCTCAATTTGGTTGGGATGTAAATGTACCACTTTGCATGTCAGTGTATTGAAAGGTGCATCCTACTAAAAAAAACAGTGGTATGTTCTCTCCAAGTCGTGCAAGGTAGTTTACCAAAGAGAGATTGCTGGCTATTTCCCCCTAAACATTGAAAAATTATAGACAAATCTTATGTTTTGACATAATATGCTCGAAGTTACTGAGGCATACTCAAACATGTGTTCTCATGCCTAACAGCCCAAGCTCTTACCACTTCACCAAGCAATGGTCCCTAGATCCTCCATATTTGTGATCCACCGTTAATGTGTGCTTTGAGGACATGTCAAAGGCAAGTATCCTCAAAGCACATTTAACCTTGAATTTGTTGCGGTCATGGACCTACTTAATGGTTTTTCATATTTTTTTTGGGGAAATAGCAAATCAGTGGAAGAGTGGAAAAGTAATTGTACTATAGATTAAGTTTTTTATGATGCAACTCTGACACACAAGATCGACTTGCACCATGCACACGTAAAACTTGCACTACCATGGAAATGAAAATATTTTTGTATGCACCATTGAATTGCAATTTCCCCTATTTTTTTACTCCACCCACCTTGTCTGCAAAATAAATAAATAAAATAAAATGAAATGGTGATTTGGTTCTAGCTGGGGTATTATGTTTACTACTGAAAAGGTTTTTATTATTTGATACTTGCTTTGGTATACAGGAATTATTGGAGGGATCCTGATACTGCCCTTTTCATACTGAAACACTTGTATCGAGACATACCTGAAGATCCCGAGGTGCTTGAAGAAATCAAAGATAGCAGCTCAAAAAATGGGAGCGAAGGCTGGTCGGACCAAAGAGAGGCCGTGGATGAAGAGCTTCCTTTAACATTTGCTGATAGAGTTTTCGTAAGAAACTTCTCTAGGGGAGCAAGGAAGCTCATGAAAAAGCGCTGAAAATTTCATCCTTGTTTATTCTGCAAAAAATGTAAGTTGCAGGTAGTGGTAATTTTCAATTTCTGCACCAAACACCACACTGAATTTTTAACTGTATTTTGATAGCTGTATTGCAGTTGACAGGATGAGTCCTTAAAGGAAGATCAGGCGGCGTTTGGAATTACAAGAATGAGAATGAATTATGAAGAATAAAATTTGCGGGTACATTGTCCAGATCGATGTAACTACTTAATCATCAGCAGTACAAAGTTAACATTAGTTGAGAACTTCACACTGTACATGAAGATTAAAATAAAAAAATAAAAAAATAAAAAGAAATTTTAGGACTGGTCTGGTCTGTTGTGAGGAGAGTGGTCTGTTCTGTTGTGAGGAATTACACTACATGTATGGAATGTTGTAGGTTGGTTTGTGCATAGTTTGTATATACAAACTATATATAGTTACTGAATTATTTATGTGGATAGCTAAGAAAATGGTTATTTCAGGGAGGTATTCTTGAATCAGTGGTCTTCAATTGTTTGGGTCATTCTATTTATTTACACACCACCTTCCCTCTTTAGGCAAACCATTAATTAATTTATTTTTTATTACAATTTTAACCTTAAGTGAAATGACTATAGATGACAAGTTATGATACACACCATTTGTGTATTTTCCATAAAAGACAAGAATCAATATAATATAAATCATTAATTTCAAACTTGTTCCTTGCGTATCTTTTCTGTCAAGAATCCAAAAATCCTAAAACCAAAATTAAAAACCCTTCAACAAATAATCAAAAATATAGTATTATTGAAGATTTTGATTGGATTCAATGAAAGATGCATATGACAATTCTCATTCGGAACAATGGAGCAATGAAAAAGTTATTTTTTCTTGTTGTTTTTGTCTTCGTTTTCGTTTATGGGTGGTAAATCGTTGTTCGGTTAACCAGAGGTGAATAATATATCATTGTTCAACAAACTACAATCGAACAAATTACATTTGTTCGACAAACTATAATTGAATAAATTACATCTGTTCGACAAACTACAATCGAACGGTTCGACTTATTATGTTCCACCCCAATTTAGAGTGTCGAACGGTTTGGAACTGATTATGTTCGACATTTACCGAACCGTTCATTAGGCGAAATGAGAACTCACCTACTGCTTTACTTGAGTACCAACGATGTCTTTACCACTGCTTAACTCTGTGTTGAGCACCAACACAGTGTTCATCGATTAAAATTGAGAATGGAGGGGGGAAGATAGAAGAAGGTGGGTGTGTGGGGGTGTGTGAGTGAGTGAGGGTAAATATGGGAGTTTGTGTGTATATTGTTGTGGATGAGTGTGTGAGTAAGGATAAATATGTAAATTTATAGTGAGTGATGAGCAAAATATATATTTACCAAATTATTAAAGGTGTGTTTTTAGAAGTGGTTTGTCTTGAGATAAATTATGGTGTGTAAATAGAGACACCCGTTTTTCTTTTTTTGGGTAAATTACACTAACCTCCCTTGAGGTTTGGATAAAATATAGTAAATCTCACAAATTTGGCATAGTTACGTTGACGGGCCATTTCCCTAAATAAGCCAAATTATCAATTCAATTTCCAAACTAAGCTTAGTTTTGAAAGAATTCCCAAAATAGGCTAAAACGTGGTTCACAACCACACTTTCAACGTTTGTCCCGTGAAAATGGCGAAATCGTAAAAGCGTGATTACAAACCACGCTTTTAATTAAGAAAGCGTTGTTCCTAATCACGCTTTTAAATAAATTTTTTTTTTTTCAAAAAATGTGATTTCTAACCACGCTTTTAAAGAAATCTTTTTTTTTTTTAAACGTAATTTCTAACCACGCTTTTAAACAAAATTGTGTTGTAAAGAAAGCGTGGTTAGAAACCACGCTTTCAACACTCACAACCTACGCAATCACTCACAGCCACACCACACAGTCTCTCTCCCTCTCTTTGACACATCACTCACACACAACTCACATCAAAATAAATATAAATAAATTTTAAGAATTAAATAAATATAAATAAATAAATAATATTTAAAAATAAATAAATTTTAAGAATTAAACCCTAAATCTTAAAATAAAATAAAAAAAAAATTTTTATCCCTAAACAGTAAAGTAACGTTTGATAACATTTACGTTTTTAGTTTATGTTTACAAAAATTTTATAAACTGATTTTTGTTTATTTTTAGGAAAACATAAATTACAAACGTGTTTGGTTTGAACAAAATGTTTTAAAAAATTAAAAAATATAAACTAAAAATATATGTTTCTTCAGGCCAAAAATATTTATATTTATTTTTATTATTCACAAATAATTGAAAAAAAAAATTATTTGAAATATATATTTTTTCAAATATTATTTTTTTCTAATTAATTTTTTTTCAATTATTTTTTTTAATTAATTTTTTTTCAATTATAATATGTGTGATCCCATTGTCATAAATAATAAATATAAATATAAATATTTTAAGCTTGAAAAAAAAATTTATTTGAAATATATTTTTTTTCAAATAGTATTTTTTTCCAATTAAATTTTTTTCAATTATAATATGTGATATTATTGTCACAAATAATAAATATAAATATAAATATTTTAAGTTTGAACAAACATATTTTTTAGTTTATGTTTTTAAATTTTTTAAAATATTTTGTTCAAACTAAACGCATTTATAATTTATGTTTTTCTAAAAATAAATAAAAATCAGTTTATAAAATTTTTATAAACATAAATTAAAAACGTAAACGTTATCAAACGTTACTTTACTGTTTAGGGATAAAATTTATTTATTTTTAAACATTATTTATTTATTTATATTTATTTAATTTTTAAAATTTATTTATATTTATTTTGATGTGAGTTGTGTGTGAGTGATGTGTTAGAGAGAGGGAGAGAGAGTGTGTGGTGTGGCTGTGAGTGAGTGCGTGAGTGAGTGCGTGGGCTGTGAGTGTTGAAAGCGTGGTTTATAATCATACTTTCTTTACAACACAGTTTTATTTAAAAGTGTGGTTAGAAATCATGTTTTTTGAAAAAAAAAATATTTTTTTAAAAAGCGTGGTTAGAAATCACGTTTTTTGAAAAAAGAAAATTTATTTAAAAGCGTGATTAGGAACAACGCTTTCTTAATTAAAAGCGTGATTTGTAATCACGCTTTTACGATTTCACCATTTTCACGGGACAAACATTGAAAGCGTGGTTCTGAACCACGTTTTAGCCTATTTTGAGAATTCTTTCAAAACTAAACTTAATTTGAGAATTGAATTAATAATTTAACTTATTTAGGAAAATGGCCTTACGTTGACTCCTTTGTCAATTCTTTTATATTAAAACGTATATTTTATTTTATTTATCTTTGTATTTTTATACCATTTACATTGGTTCCATACCATTTAACTTTGTTAAAAAAGAGATCAGTTTAATTATTTTAAACTGTGAGGTTTGTTATTTTTTTTTCCAGAGCTTAGACGAGGTCACTGTCATTTACCCTTCTCTTTTTGCGAACATTTTGCATTGTATTCGTGTATATGTTCAACAGTTTACAAAACCAACTACTGTAGAATAGAACAAAGGGTATATTCACGCCTCGTTTGGGAAGTGTCTCTTTTAGTTAAAAAAATTAAAAAGTTATTAAAAAAATTAAAAGACTTCATATCAAAAAGTCAAAGATTTCTTTTTCTTTCTACTTTTTACACATTTTTTCGTAAAAAGTCAAAAAGTCATTTTAAATATACTAATTTTTTTTACATCACATTTTAGTCAAAAAGCTAAAAAATTACTAAAAAAGCCTGTCTCCAAACGAGGCCTCAGTAATATGCATTTAATTTTTTTCCTTTTACTAGTTATTATTGAGTGGTGCTAGCAACACCCCATGAATTATTTTGGCTCCGTTTGGCAAGTTGGGTTGGGGGCTTTTTTGGCTATTTTAGCCACAAAAGACAAAATAGGCTATTTTAGCCACAAAAAACAAAACATCACATCTAATCCATAATCATTACACTCTTCTCTCACAAAAAAAGTCAAAAAAGCCAAAAAGTCAAAAAGCCCTTCCCAAACCAAACTTTTTAGCCCAGGCTAAAATAGCCAAAAAAGTCAAAAAGCCAAAAAGCCAACCCACTTCCCAAACCAAGCCTTTGGACTCCTCATTTCTTTGGGTCCCCGCTTGTTAATTTTGAAATCCTCAAAATTTCTTTCCTCCCCCCTCATATAATATCAAAATTATCCTTATGAAAACATTTCACCCATTGAATACACACCCTCCACATCCTAAAAAAATCATCTTCCAAAAAATCTTAACAAAACCCACCAAGAAAAAGAAGAGCCAATGTGATTACTGTCTTTATTACCTCATCCACTATTATCACAGTTGGTATGTTCTCTCTCTCTCTCTTGCTATATATGTACATATACATAATTTCTTAGTTTTCTCATAATAATTTCTTTTCTTGCAGGAAAAAAATTATAATAATTGGTTTAGTTAGTTTTGTTGGTAGATAATATAAAATTGTGAGTTCAGTAGAGAATTACGCAACAATATTATCAAAATTACGTGATAAAGGAATAACTTTTCAACCTGATAATGGATTTGGGCTACCTCTGAAGTATTAAAAATTTTGACCATTCAATGTATTAAGAAATTTTCATTTTCATTTTCATTTTCAGACCTGTATTCCTAAACTTGAAAAAATGAAAACTTCTACAAGCGTTAACAATTTTGACTGTTCAATGTGTAAAGAAATTTCAATGTTCGGAGTTGGATTCTCGAACATTACTTATTTGTTCGTGAATGCCTTCCTGAACAAATAAGTAATATTTGAGCCTGTATTTCCAAACTTAAAAAAATGAGAACCTCTGCAAGCGTTAATAATTTTGATCGTTCAATGTGTTAAGAAATTTTTATGTTCGAACCTACATTTCCGAACATTACTTATTTGTGTGAGAATGCCTTCCTGAACAAATAAACAATGTTTGGGCTTGTGTTCCCAAATTTCAGCTATATGTTCGAGAGTTCAGCCTCGAAAAAATGACGAACATATTTTATTATTTTTGCCATTTTTTTAAAGAAACTTACCCTTACAAGGCCAATCTCCTCTGAGTTAAAAACAATATTAAAATTATGAACATTCTCTAAGCTTTTATTGTTGTACTCCTCTCGTCTTACAGAGTTGTGGTTACCAAAAAAACCTTCACTGATTGTCATTGCCAGATAAGTATAGGCAATTAAATAGTTACCATTATTACTGCCGAAATATTGCCGCCAAAGGGGTTTCAAGATTTTGAGAGTGGGTAGGTTTTGAAAGTGGGATTTGGAGAAAATGGATGGGTGGTGATGGAGGTTGATGCTCTCATAAACCTTAATTCATTATATAATGGGTGTATAAGTTTAATTGTGAGGTGGGGTGTCCCAAAATTAATGATATCCTTTATAGTAATTTTATTTGAGGTTATTATTGTAATAAAAAAAATTAAAATTAAAAGATGAGTGCTGCTATTAGCACCTGCCAAAATTCTTTGGACTCCTCATTTTATAATTTTTTTTATCACAATTATACCCTAAAGTAAAATTACATTAAAAGACATTATTAAATGGAACACCCACCTATCAATAAGAACTAATACTCTATAATATTGGACACCCACCCTCACCCTCACCCCCACCCCCACCTCCTCCAACTCCAACTATACGTATTCCATATTTGTAAACCCTAAATCTATTACTTTTCATAACCAATTAATATAACCCCTAAATTTATTATTTTTCATAATCATCTTAAATCTTGAATGTGTCATCTTCATCAGCATCATCAACGCTATTGAACCTGAAAGTTTTGCTTCAATTATAACGTATACTTCATCACTTATTTTACTGTGTAGAGCAATGGAGGACGAGGACAACAATTCTAGTGAGACTGGCGTTCCATTAATAAGTTTATCTGCCTTGTATTAACATTCTCGGTCGTTTTCGGTCGTTCTTGTTTTGTTCGAGTTGTTCGGTACTGGTTTGCTGACTATTAGAATTATGTTCGGTAATACAGCACTGAACATAATCCTTTCGTTCAATACATAGATTCCGAACATCAATGCAGATAGTCAGTTATGTAATTTTCTTTGTTAAACTAACTTAGAATGGAAAAGAGTGAATTGGAATGGATTTAAGTTATGTATTGTTAGTAATGGGTGCCCATGTGGCATGACCATTAAATTTGAATTTGAATCTTTATCCAAATAGGTTTTGAATTTGAAATCAAACCTATTTAGGATAACCACTCAAGATACAGATATTATCAGTTTTAACTGATATGGATAGATATAATAATATATTATCTTTCTGATATATGGTTATGGGTAATCAAGTGAGAAACAACGTATAGTCTGTTTCTACCCATATACTGACTCTCTCCCAAAAACACAATGATCAAGTCTTTGCATTGTGATTTTGTGTGTGTGATATTCAATCTGTGATATCACTACACTGCTGGGTTGATTTATCAGTTTTCTGGAAGCACGTGATTTATCCAAGAAGGTTCTATCATCAAGAAGGTATGATATGATTATTTTATCCGCTGCATATTCTGTGTTTTTAGTTTACATTGGTATCAGAGCAGGTTAATGGATATTTTCGTGTTTCCTTTAATCATGTGTATACTTTTATATGTATATGTATACATTATACACATGAATATTTGTAGAAGAAATTTTTTTTTTATCAGATTAGGAGCATAAAAAATAATTTTTTTTATGTTCATTAATGTCTTTTTTCGTATCATAAATAGTTTTATTTTGAAAAAAGGAGTCCGGCAGTACAAAAATCGGACCAGAAAATACCCTGGAAGGCGGCGCGTGGTCTGCACGCGCCACCTGACTAGGGGAGCAAGGAAGCTCATGAAAAAGCGCTGAAAATTTCATCCTTGTTTATTCTGCAAAAAATGTAAGTTGCAGTTAGTGGTAATTTTCAATTTCTGCACCAAACACCACACTGAATTTTTAACTGTATTTTGATAGCTGTATTGCAGTTGACAGGATGAGTCCTTAAAGGAAGATCAGGCGGCGTTTGGAATTACAAGAATGAGAATGAATTATGAAGAATAAAATTTGCGGGTACATTGTCCAGATCGATGTAACTACTTAATCATCAGCAGTACAAAGTTAACATTAGTTGAGAACTTCACACTGTACATGAAGATTAAAATAAAAAAATAAAAAAAGAAAAAGAAATTTTAGGACTGGTCTGGTCTGTTGCGAGGAGAGTGGTCTGTTCTGTTGTGAGGAATTACACTACATGTATGGAATGTTGTAGGTTGGTTTGTGCATAGTTTGTATATACAAACTATATATAGTTACTGAATTATTTATGTGGATAGCTAAGAAAATGGTTATTTCAGGGAGGTATTCTTGAATCAGTGGTCTTCAATTGTTTGGGTCATTCTATTTATTTACACACCACCTTCCCTCCATAGGTAAACCATTAATTAATTTATTTTTTATTACAATTTTAACCTTAAGTGAAATGACTATAGAGGACAAGTTATGATACACATCATTTGTGTATTTATCATAAAAGACAAGAATCAATATAATATAAATCATTAATTTCAAACTTGTTCCTTACGTATCTTTTATGTCAAGAATCCAAAAATCCTAAAACCAAAATTAAAAACCCTTCAACAAATAATCAAAAATATAGTATTATTGAAGATTTTGATTGGATTCAATGAAGGATGCACATGACAATTCTCATTCGGAACAATGGAGCAATGAAAATGTTATTTTTTTTTTTGTTTTTGTCTTCGTTTTCGTTTATGAGTGGTAAATCGTTGTTCGGTTAACCAGAGGTGAATAATATATCATTGTTCAACAAACTACAATCAAACAAATTACATCTGTTCGACAAACTATAATTGAACAAATTACATCTGTTCGACAAACTACAATCGAATGGTTTGACTTATTATGTTCCACCCCAATTTAGAGTGTTGAACGGTTTGGAACTGATTATGTTCGACATTTACCGAACCGTTCATTAGGCGAAATGAGAACTCACCTACTGCTTTATTTGAGCACCAACGACGTCTTTACCACTGCTTAACTCTGTGTTGAGCACCAACACAGTGTTCACCGGTTAAAATTGAGAATGGAGGGGGGAAGATAGAAGAAGGTTAAAATTGAGAATGGAGGGGGAAGATAGAAGAAGGTGGGTGTGTGGGGGTGTGTGAGTGAGTGAGGGTAAATATGGGAGTTTGTTGTGGATGAGCGTGTGAGTAAGGATAAATATGTAAATTTGTGGTGAGTGATGAGCAAAATATATATTTACCAAATTATTAAAGGTGTGTTTTTAGAAGTGGTTTGTCTTGAGATAAATTATGATGTGTAAATAGGGGAGCTTCTATTTACACACATTAAACCCTCTCAATACACACACTTAATGAAGGAGGTGTGTAGAAAGTGTAGTGAGGGGAGATGTGTAAAAAGTGTATTTTGAGTGTGTAAATAGAAGCTCTCGTAAATAGAGGCATCCGTTTTTCTTTTTTTGGGTAAATTATACTAACCTCTCTTGAGGTTTGAATAAAATATAGTAAATCTCACAAGTTTGGCATAGTTACGTTGACGGGCCATTTCCCTAAATAAGCCAAATTATCAATTCAATTCCCAAACTAAGCTTAGTTTTGAAAGAATTCTCAAAATAGGTTAAAACGTGGTTCACAACCACGCTTTCAATGTTTGTCCCGTGAAAATGGCGAAATCGTAAAAACGTGTTACAAACCACGCTTTTAATTAAGAAAGCGTTGTTTCTAATCAAGTTTTTAAATAAATTTTTTTTTTCAAAAAATATGATTTCTAACCACGCTTTTAAAAAAAATCTTCTTTTTTTAAAAAACGTAATTTCTAACCACGCTTTTAAACAAAATTGTATTGTAAAGAAAGCATGATTAGAAACCATGCTTTCAACACTCACAACCCACGCAGTCACTCACAGCCACACCACAAACTCTCTCTCCCTCTCTCTGACACATCACTCACACACAACTCACATCAAAATAAATATAAATAAATTTGAAGAATTAAATAAATATAAATAAATAAATAATGTTTAAAAATAAATAAGTTTTAAGAATTAAATCCTAAATCTTAAAATAAAAATAAATAAATTTCATCCCTAAACAGTAAAGTAACGTTTGATAACGTTTACGTTTTTAGTTTATGTTTACAAAAATAATTGAAAAAAAATTTAATTGGAAAACAATTTAATTGAAAAAAATAATAATATTTGGAAAAAAATATATTTCAAATAATTTTTTTCAAATATTTTTTTCAATTATTTGAAATATATTTTTTTCCAATTACATTATTTGAAAAAAATTAAATTGTTTTCCAATTAAATTTTTTTCAATTATTTTTTTTAATTAATTTTTTTTTCAATTATAATATGTGTGATATTATTGTCATAAATAATAAATATAAATATAAATATTTCAAGTTTGAACAAACATATTTTTTAGTTTATGTTTTTAAATTTTTTAAAAATATTTTGTTCAAACTAAAGGCATTTGTAATTTATGTTTTTCTAAAAATAAACAAAAATCAGTTTATAAAATTTTGTAAACATAAATTAAAAACGTAAACGTTATCAAACGTTACTTTACTGTTTAGGGATAAAATTTATTTATTTTTAAACATTATTTATTTATTTATATTTATTTAATTTTTAAAATTTATTTATATTTATTTTGATGTGAGTTGTGTGTGAGTGTGAGTTGTGTGTGAGTGATGTGTCAGAGAGAGGGAGAGAGAGTGTGTGGTGTGGCTGTGAGTGAGTGCGTGGGTTGTGAGTGTTGAAAGCGTGGTTTATAATCATGCTTTCTTTACAACACAGTTTTGTTTAAAAGTGTAGTTAGAAATCATGTTTTTTGGAAAAAAAAAGATTTTTTTAAAAGCGTGGTTAAAAATTACGTTTTTTGAAAAAAAAATTTATTTAAAAGCGTGATTAGGAACAACGCTTTCTTAATTAAAAACGTGATTTGTAATTACGCTTTTACGATTTCGCCATTTTCACAGGACAAACGTTGAAAGCGTGGTTGTGAACCACGTTTTAGCCTATTTTGAGAATTCTTTCAAAATTAGACTTAATTTAGGAATTGAATTGATAATTTAACTTATTTAGGGAAATGACCCTATGTTGACTCCTTTGTCAATTCTTTTATATTAAAATGTATATTTTATTTTATTTATCTTTATATTTTTATACCATTTACATTGGTTCCATACCATTTAACTTTGTTAAAAGAGAGATCAGTTTAATTATTTTAAACTGTGAGGTTTGTTATTTTTTTTCCAGAGCTTAGACGAGGTCACTGTCATTTACCCTTCTCTTTTTGCGAACATTTTGCATTGCATTCGTGTATATGTTCAACAGTTTACAAAACCAACTACTGTAGAATAGAACAAAGGTATGTTCAGGCCTCATTTGGGAAGTGTCTCTTTTAGTTAAAAAATTAAAAAGTTATTAAAAAAATTAAAAGACTAACAACTCATACCAAAAAGTCAAAGATTTCTTTTTCTTTTTACTTTTTGCACATCTTTTCGTAAAAAGTTAAAAAGTCATCTCAAACATATTAGTTTTTTTTACATCACATTTTAGTTAAAAAGCTAAAAAGTTACTAAAAAAGCCTGTCTCTAAACGAGGCCTCAGTAATATGCATTTAATTTTTTTTTCCTTTTACTAGTTATTATTGAGTGGTGCTAGCAACACCCATGAATTATGTTGGACTCCTCATTTCTTTGGGTCCCCACTTATTAATTTTGAAATCCTCAAAATTTCTTTCCTCCCCCCTCATATAATACCAAAATTATCCCCCACTTATTAATTTTGAAATCCTCAAAATTTCTTTCCTCCCCCCTCATATAATACCAAAATTATCCTTATGAAAACATTTCACCCATTGAATACACACCCTCCACATCCTGAAAAAATCATCTTCCAAAAAATCTTAATAAAACTCACCAAGAAGAAGAAGAGCCAATGTGATTACTGGCTTTATTACCTCATCTACCATTATCACAGTTGGTATGTTCTCTCTCTCTCTCGCTATATATATGCATATACATAATTTCTTAGTTTTCTCATAATAATTTCTTTTCTTGCGGGAAAAAAATTATAATAATTGGTTTAGTTAGTTTTGTTGGTAGATAATATAAAATTGTGAGTTCAGTAGAGAATTACGCAACAATATTATCAAAATTACGTGATAAAGGAATAACTTTTCAACCTGATAATGGATTTGGGCTACCTCTGAAGTATTAAAAATTTTGACCATTCAATGTATTAAGAAATTTTCATTTTCATTTTCATTTTCATTTTCAGGCCTGTATTCCTAAACTTGAAAAAATGAAAACTTCTACAAGCGTTAACAATTTTGACTGTTCAATGTGTAAAGAAATTTCAATGTTCGGAGCTGCATTGTCGAACATTACTTATTTGTTCGTGAATGCCTTCCTGAACAAATAAGTAATATTTGAGCCTGTATTCCCAAACTTAAAAAAATGAGAACTTCTGCAAGCGTTAATAATTTTGACCGTTCAATGTGTTAAGAAATTTCTATGTTCGAACCTACATTCCCGAACATTACTTATTTGTGTGAGAATGCCTTCCCGAACAAATAAGCAATGTTCGGGCTTGTGTTCCCAAATTTTAGCTATATGTTCGAGAGTTCAGCCTAAAAAAAATGACGAACATATTTTATTATTTTTGCCATTTTTTTAAAGAAACTTACCCTTACAAGGCCAATCTCCTCTGAGTTAAAAACAATATTAAAGTTATGAACCTTCTTTAAGTTTTTATTGTTGTACTCCTCTCGTCTTACAGAGTTGTGGTTACCAAAAAAACCTTCACTGATTGTCATTGCCAGAGAAGTGCAGGTAATTAAATAGTTACCACTATTACCGCCGAAATATTACCGCCGAAATATTACCGCCAAAGGGGTTTCAAGATTTTGAGAGTGGATAGGTTTTGAAAGTGAGATTTGGAGAAGATGGATGGGTGGTGATGGAGGTTGATGCTCTCATAAACCTTAATTCATTATATAATGGGTGTATAAGTTTAATTGTGAGGTGGGGTGTCCTAAAATTAATGATATCCTTTATAGTAATTTTATTTGAGATTATTATTGTAATAAAAAAAATTAAAATTAAAAGATGAGTGCTGCTATTAGCACCTGCCAAAATTCTTTGGACTCCTCATTTTATAATTTTTTTTATCACAATTATACCCTAAAGTAAAATTACATTAAAAGACATTATTAAATGGAACACCCACCTATCAATAAGAACTAATACTCTATAATATTGGACACCCACCCTCACCCCCACCCCCACCAACTCCAACTATACGTATTTCATGTTTGTAAATCCTAAATCTATTACTTTTCATAACCAACTAATATAAACCCTAAATCTATTATTTTTCATAATCATCTTAAATCTTGAATGTGTCATCTTCATCAGAATCATCAACGCTATTGAACTTGAAAGTTTTGCTTCAAGTATAACGTATACTTCATCACTTATTTTACTGTGTAGAGCAATGGAGGACGATGACAACAATTCTAGTGAGACTGGCGTTCCATTAATAAGTTTATCTGTCTTGTATTAACATTCTCAGTCGTTTTCGGTCGTTCTTGTTTTGTTCGGGCTGTTCGGTACTGGTTTGCTGACTATTAGAATTATGCTCGGTAATACAGTACTGAACATAATCCTTTCGTTCAATACATAGATTCCGAACATCAATGCAGATAGTCAGTTATGTAATTTTTTTTGTTAAACTAACTTAGAATGGAAAAGAGTGAATTGAAATGGATTTAAGTTATGTATTTTGAATGGATTTAATTCATGTTATTTTAAGTTGTGAATTGGAATGGATTCAAGTTATACAGTGATGAACAAATTTTGTTCGGGCATACAATGCTGACAGGATCGTTATTGTTTGACAAAACAGTTCTGAACAAAATACATTTTTTCGGCTACACAATGGTGAACAAATTCAAAATTATCACTCGAATCTGCTGATCTCCTATCGAGATTCTTGAATTCAGGGCATTTAGATGAAAGCTTTAATCTGTTAAAACTAGTAGTACTGTTAGCCAAGGAGAACGTGAAATTGCATAATCAAACATCTTCAATGCACACAAATTCATTTTGAGGAGAGTATGGCATCTGATGCTCACAGGCGAAGGGCAACTTCATGCCATTTTAGTACAGTGTAGGCATTGAGATCAAGAACAAACAAATTACGGCATCAACTTGCTCTCAGATAATTGTTCTCAATCCACATGAATAGAAAACAACCAAGATCATTATTGTTCCACACTTTGATTGACCTTAAGATACATGTATGTACATATTTATATGTTTATAAAAGGACACCTCTTTCAGCTTCCTTCCAAGCCGTAATAGCATGTGTTTCATACCAGGATCA
This sequence comes from Camellia sinensis, assembly GCF_004153795.1. NCBI lineage: Eukaryota > Viridiplantae > Streptophyta > Magnoliopsida > Ericales > Theaceae > Camellia > Camellia sinensis. The sequence goes on from NW_021024690.1 coordinate 1,459,788, forward strand.
TTCTCACTATCTGTCGGTCATGACAACGCTTGTAGAAGTGAGGTCGGATATTGTCCCATTCCTTGCTAAAAGCTATTAACGTTCTCCAGTTTGTTGTATTGGGCTTGTTAACCATAAAAACGTCAATTAGCTTGTCACAAATTCGAGTCATTTTATGGTCATCCAAAGCCTCAATATCATCATTTCCATCACACTCGTCACTATTTTTTTTCCAGCACTCCATGATTAGATGAGGGATTAGATTCCTCAAAAAATGACACATTTGGTACTACAGTTGTATCACCAACTACAGCTGTGAGAGAAGACCGCTGCACGCTAACCGGATTACTTAGCAAGTAATAACCTAGTATAAGAAAACCACAATCAATCACAACTGGCTTCTACGTACGTCTTAATTAACCTTGTCATTCAATTAGATTTATTTTATGGAGGTAAGAGAAACAATCAAAAAGAATTTTATGAGCATGAAGAAGCACTTTGTTAGTAATGGGCGCCCATGTGGCATGACCATTTGAATTTGAATTTGGAATCCTATCCAAATAGGTTTTGAAATTGAATTCAAACCTATTTAGGATAACCACTCAAGATACAGATATTATCAGTTTTAACTGATATGGATAGATATAATAATATATTATATATCTGATATATGGTTATGGGTAATCAAGTGAGAAACAACGTATAGTCTGTTTCTACCCATATACTGACTCTCTCCCAAAAACACAATGATCAAGTCTTTGCACTGTGATTTTGTGTGGGTGATATTCAATCTGTGACATCACTCCACTGCTGGGTTGATTTATCAGTTTTCTGGAAGCACGTGATTTATACAAGAAGGTTCTATCATCAAGAAGGTATAATCTGATTATTTTATCCGCTGCATATTCTGTGTTTTTAGTTTACATGTATTTTGAATGGATTTAATTCATGTTATTTTAAGTTGTGAATTGGAATGGATTCAAGTTGCACAGTGATGAACAAATTTTGTTCGGACATACAGTGCTGACAGGATTGTTATTGTTTGACAAAACAGTTCTGAACAAAATACATTTTTTCGGCTACACAGTGGTGAACAAATTCAAAATTATCACTCGAATCTGCTGATCTCCTATCGAGATTCTTGAATTCAGGGCATTTAGATGAAAGCTTTAATCTGGTTCTTCTGGCTTGTCTCCAAAAATCCAAATGTAGAAACTGAGATTTTCAAAGAAATTAATGAGAAATCTGAAGCTCCGATCTACGAAGAAGTGAAAGACATGGTTTACACACATGCGTCACTGAGCGAGACTATGAGACTCTACCCACCCATCCCCATTGACGGAAAGCAAGTTTTAAAGAATGACGTGTTGCCAGATGGGACAGTAGTGAAGAAGGGTATGAGAGTGAATTACCATTCTTACGCAATGGGGAGGTTGGAGGAACTGTACTGGACCAAAACTCCAAACTCTGAAGATTGAGTGAGTCAGGGAAGGAGATGGATGAAAAATTAGGTGGGTGTGCATTTCATTGTGAAAATATTATGAATATGGGTAATTTTGGTAATAAGTGGGATGTCCAAAAAAATATTATTAAAATTTAGGGTTTAGGGTTGGGATCCAAAGAAATAGGGGGTCTAAAGAATTTTAGTAGGTGCTAAATAGCAGCACTCTAAAAAATTCAAAATAATTTATAAGATGCTAATAAGAGCACTTTTATTATTTTGACAACCATTTGAATTTAAAAACAGAAGTAACTAGTATTTCGGCCTCAGCTTCTCAATCAACTTTGGTAAATCATTTTTTTGTAATGACTTGAAAAACTCAAACCCGAACTTATTCGATTAATACCCCTCTTAAAGCTGATTATCATGGGACTTGTTTTACTGCACTATATTAGATGGCATGATTGTTAGAACTAAATCAAATTTGCACTTCACTTAAATTTGTTATATATTTGTTGTAATTTTTTATTTTACTTTATTATTATGAATAGCTTCAAAAATTAAACTCACATTTTAGACTAATGATGTAACACTCTATTAAATATCTAAATCAATTATTTCTCTCATTTATTTTTTAATTATTAACTAATCATCTTATTGACACCACTAAATTTAAAAAGTGAATTTAAAAAATCAGTATGTATATCATTTTTATTTATGTATAAAGGTGTAAAACTTCATTGATTATTACCAAAATTAATAATATTCCTCAATTTCGTGATAATCCTTGAAATTGGAATGTCTAACATTTTCAAAAGCTAAGAGATGATGTTAGTTGGAAAATAATGCCCTACTGAAATTCTTAGATTTTAGTCATTATGAAAATCAATGCGGTTATTTGTTTCGAGCAATACTATGAACCCACACTTATCAACTTAGAATAATTATCTTGTGGTTCAAATTTATTCTATAGATGAACCCTACATTATTCAAATTTAATCTCCACCACACAACACATTATCCAGAAAAATCTGGGTAGTTACGTCTGAGGGAGTAGTTTTTCTCATTTGTTTTGGGGCTTTGGATTTGAAATACGCCCAACCCCAAATCCCGGAGTACAAACCAACACCTAATTCTTAAACGCAACAAAATAGCAAAATAAATCTCTTTACAATCCTGAAACATTAGGAGGTAAAATGTACATGTTTATCCTATGTATACAAAGCAAATGCTATCTGTCATACCGAGCTCTCAATAACTAATTTTAAACACGTGTAATCTCAATTATAAACTACAACTTCTGGGTTGATGACAATGGGTACTAAAACAATAGGAACTCGTAAGCTTGCTATATTTCTAATCTATCAGCTAGGTTTTCACTTTCATTTTCCGCGCCAAGCTCTCCTCTAGAGATCATGTTCATAAAAGTCTTCGTGGCATGGCCAACAGCACGAGAAGTCTTCATTGCAGCCCCTGCAACAACGGGCTGCAAAGGGATTGTGGGCAGGTTTGCCCTCTCCTGAATCATCGCTGTTCATACACGCAAAGCAATTAATTAATCATGATTGGTTCTGATTATAAAAAAATATGACTTTGAACAATTTCGTGAAGCGAACAAAGTAGAAAGCACATGCATATATGATGACATACACATAGTTTGTTGGCGAGCAAAAGAACCTATTTTCCGAATTCCAGCTTCAGCCGCTTGCACAGCTTGAGCAGATTTGTTGACCCCATCAGCTATCTCTTGGCTGAAAATTCCAAAAATTCCAAACGAGAGTAACGATGATAGGTAATCAAAGCAGTCCTGTGTCCAAGAATTTTTCACAAGGTAGACATTCAAAAGATTAAATTTTACAAATTATATAAAATAAATTGCGCTTGTCAATATATATCATCTAACCAATGGGGCTAGTTTGTTGGCCCTTAGTCTTTGCATTTCACTAGCAGGTCAAGGGTTCGAGTCTGCCAATTTATGTGTTTGGAAGTTAACTGGGAATCACATTTTATTTTTGGATGCACACAAACAACGGAATGGAGACCTAGAATGAGATTCTCTTTCCACCTTTCAATTCTTGTCTTCGAAACATAGCTTAACAGATAACGTATACAAAGTTTTGGCAGGGTAAGCTGGGTGTTCACAATTTTGGTAGAGTGGGCCAAATGTTCAAATTTTTTGGAGTAGACTAGGTGATCAAAATTTTGGTGGTGTAAGCCAGTGTTCAAAATTTTAGATCAACAGTCTAGGGAGTTAAAAACTTTGTTTGCCCATTCAAAACAGTAAACCATTTTTATGGCCCCAAGTGCTGCTAATCAAGGAAATCATGGTAGAGAAGGTTGTTGTTTAAGCAGGTGTGGGGCTTCATTGTAATACTTCTAATTTTGGAGTACAATTCCTGATCAGGTTCAAAACAACACATCATACAGAAGAATTCGATATGTTACCTTAAGTCACTCAATTCTAGAGTAAGATCACTTATTTCCATGCCGGAAAGCCTGATTGCAGCCATTGTACTAGGGAGCTCCTCGCGAGCAGTGTCTGCCAGCTTTGAAAGAGATATTGCAGCTCTACGCATTGCCTAACAAACAAACAGGAAAACAGAATTAAGTCTATAGATGCCATGCTCCAAAGACAAAAAATGTAATTTATACAAAGAATAACAGAGTGGACCTTAAGGTTAAGGCCTTGTCATGCATCAATTTGTGACAAGTCACAAGGTAAAGAAAGTTGGGAGCTTTACTTTCTTTCTTTTTTTTAAAAAAGAAAAACCCCCACCATGCAGATCTTTTTTCTTTTTTCTTTACTGGGGAACTTTGTTCCTCAACATATGTCAGCCTAAAAAAAAGTGAAGCAACACTAATGATAAAAAAAGAATAGAGAGAAAAAGTTATGAGCCATGTGCACTAGTAATGATGCCTACCTACAACCTCTCCCACACCTTGCCATAGGTAGAAGCCTTGGGCAATGGGCATTGGTTACAACCAACCAAACAAAGAAGAAGCAAAACTAAAGAAGAGAGTGAACCCATGAATTTCACTTTGGTCCTTTACCTTTCAATTTCAACAATTAAATCCTTGGACTTCAACCCAAATTTCAAAGTAGTCATCCTGTCAACTCACCATTTAAAATTTGAATGAAAGTTAAGGTATGAAAGACGATAGCGGAATTTGAGGTAAAGTAAGAGAGTGAGAAGTGTAATATTTGCATAATTTTTTTTTCCCTAAATGGCATTAAAACGTGCTCACGTGGCCAGTGAGCATTCCCTGTCAATTTTCTCAAAGGTGAGTGATAGGAGGATTACATTGAAACAAGAATTGAAGCATCAAGATTTAATTTTTGCAATTAGAAAATGAAAGAGCAAAGTGAAATCCAAATGAAAATTGAAGGGTGAATAGTGTAATTTACCCTAATCTAATCCATCACAATTAAGTTTTGGTATCTGCACTATTTCACTGTGTCACTAACACAAATGCTAACATGTTGTCTCCTCTTCTGTGCCCAAGTTGAAAAGAGGCGAAGATTGAGCTTGATATTCATAAATTAATCAATGGAAGTCCAGAACATGCTTACACTGAAAATCATCGAGTTTTATGCATTTCATTTCAATGCATACAATAGTTATTCCAAATAACATTGTGGGAATCCATGGGAGTAATGTAGGTTCCAATAAACACATACTACAACCCACATATAGTTGGTTTAAACATTAAAGCAAAAAAGATTGCTACCAAGCAGAACGTTGCATAACTTACAAATAGTGTTGGTACTGCTGCAGTAACAAGGCTCATAAAGGCCACAGATGTCTGCATCCATCACATTTCAGTTGCATTAGTAATACGGAGCCAAATTATCATAACTGAGGTACTGAACTAGAACAAATTAGGACACACACACACACACACCCAAAAAAAAAAGAAGAAAAAGAAAAAGATAAGAAAAAAGACTAATCATATTATAAAAAGCAGAACACGCATATTAATGGTTGAAGTGTAAAATATGAGAAATTCGGGTTAAAATTAGAAGAGAAAGAAGAGGAGAAGAAGAAGAGAATTAGACAAATAGGTTTTGGGTATATAGCAAATCCTCCTCTACCTTAGAGGAAGTTATATTAAAAACAGGGTAAATTATACTTTTCACCCTCACTTTTCCACCTGAATTTCACTTTGGTTCCTAACTTTTTAATTGCAACAATTAAGTCCTTAGACTTCACCCCGAGTTTAAATGTAGTCCTCCCGTCACCTCACTGTTTAAAATTTGAGTGAAAGTTGAAACATGAAGGCCAAGGTAGAATTTGCCACCCCCCCCCCCGTCCTCCCGTCACCTCACTGTTTAAAATTTGAGTGAAAGTTGAAACATGAAGGCCAAGGTAGAACCCCCCCCCCCCCCCCCCCAAATGCCTTTAAAACTTGCTCATATGGCCATTATATGAGCACTTACTGTCAATGTTTTAATGGTGCGTGACGGAGGAAGGAATACATTGAAACAAAGGTTGAAGTTTGAAGACTTAATTGTTACAATTAGAAAATGAATAACGAAAGTGAAATTCTATTAAAAGTTGAGTGAAAAGTGTAATTTACCATAAAACAATAGACGATTACAAAAGTGCCATCAACATAACATAAATAAACGAAATACTCTACACTCCCTCTTAAGTCGGAGTTTACAAATCAAGCATGCCCCGTTTTGAAGACAAATGCTAAATGAAGAACATGCTAATGGCTTCATGAGAATATCACCCAATTGATCATGAGCGAACAAAGGAAGTCGAATATGTTTCAAGTCTCGAATAAAATGACAGTCAATCTCAATATGTTTAGTGCGCTCATGAAAATTAGGATTATTAAGAATAAATATTACAACTTGATTGTTAGAATACATTCACATAGAATTTAAAACAGGAATACCAAGATCCTAAAGAAGAGATCGAACCCTAACATCTCAGGAGAAGTATGAATCATAGCTCTATACTAGGCCTTAACAGTACAGTGAACAACAACGCTAAGCTTTTCATTGTGCCAAGTAACAAGATTACCTCCTACAAAAGTACAATAGCTAGAAGTGGATAGCTTCGCAGTACAATTTCCAGCACAGTTAGCATCACAAAAGCTAATCATAAACAAGGACAAAAGGAAGGAGGAGGCCGATATGGCAGTCCTCGTCCAAGTGAAGTCTTTAGTTAAGTAACACGAGATACAACAAATAGCTTCAAAATGATGACAACGAGTAGCATACATATACTAGCTAACCACACCATCATCAAGAAACAGTTCCATGTGTTCACCGTCAAGCTTAACAGTACAATCCATGAGAGTATAGGTTGAGCACCCAAGAGCTCAGTCTCAAATAGAAGATCAAGTCCATATTTCCTTTGAAATAGAGAGATGCCCCATGAAGAACAAGCAACCCTCAATCCCAACAAAATAGCGAAAAGCACCCAAGTCCTTGACTCAAACAGTGTTTCAAATCATCAATATCAATATAATCACAAGCATAGATACTAATAATATCATTCACATAAACAATCAAGACAATAGTCCCCTTGGAAGAGTAACAAAAAATGACAGAATGATCAAAAGTAGAGTGCTAAACCATACACAAGCATAGCAATACGAAATCTAGCACAGTATCGTCCTACAAGACACAAAAGTAGGAGAAAAGGTTATCGAATATGGACATAAATACTAGAGGGTACGGTGAGTGACTTACACTATGTTTGGTAACTAGGAGAGCAAAGAAAAGAAATGATTTAGTAATTTATAAGAGAAAATAAAAGAAAAGAAAAGAAAAGATTGTGACTTCTTCCCCTTTTGTTTGGATAGAAAAGAGAGATTAAAACAATAGAAGATTATAATAGTTTCCTCAACATAACATAAACACTCTAAAATTAAATCAGAGGCAAAATCAAATCAAGCAGAAAAGGTAAATTCCAAAGAAACCCACTCCCGGATTGAACCACAACCCATAATCCTTAGAGCAACTCTTGAACATTTAATACCCATTTTCAAATCATTGATATCTTAATAATTGCCCATTATCAAAGCATAATCCAAAAACTAGTTCGTACGTGGTAAACTCAGAATCAAAGAGTATAGAACTAGAAAATTGAATTTAACAACAAAAAAAAAAAAAAACAAAAAAAAAAAATTAAACAGGTACCGTGCAAGCAATGAAGGCCAGGAGAAAGAAAGCTTGATCGCTCAAGCTCAATTTGGACATTGGAAGAGACGGAACAGTGGGGCTTCCCACTTGGACTGTCCATCGATTCTGCTGTGTCGTGTCGTTCTCTTCTACATCAAGATTAGGATTCGAAGTCTCTTCTGTTTGATTCGTGGTCGATTTGGTATTCGAATTTGAGGGGATGGAGGAGGAACAAAGTGTGAGCCAACAAGAACGAGAGGGCTTGATTCGCAAAGTCACAACAGAGATGGGATTTGAAGAAGAAGAAGAAGAAGAAGAAGAAGAAGAAGGGGTTCTGAGAAAGGGATTGTGATGAGTTGGAGCGAGGCCACAGAATTGAAGGGAATGAGCAGTGAGCAGACCAGACTTCATGGTGATGATGGTTGGTTAGTTCGAACCAATTCGTCACATATCGAACGGTATTAATAGTTAATTCAAGTCGACGGATTGAGATATATTTTTTTTTAATTTACCTAAATTTAGATTTATACGGGAAAGAAATAAATTTTCTCGTATAATCCTGTTGATCAAGTTTTCACTCCTCTATACGTCGTCGTTTTATCACCTGAAAACACAAACGTGAGCTAGCCGGCGGGCGTGTGCCGGAAACCCCTCCGATGCCTAAGTCAGCAACTAGACAATAGACAATAGACAATATGCTCTGTGTATTCAGAAAGTAAACTTTTTGTGTTACCCCTCCAAAGGTGATGTTTGTGAGCTTTTATAGGTTTCGTGTGGCACAATCCTAGTAGGGCTTCTACTCCTCCATGCAGAGTCCTCCTAAGATTCATACTCTTGAAAGATGATGCTTATCCTTCAACACATCCTCACTGCTTAAACCAAGTGAGATGGTTTTACCATGGCCGAACTCCAATATGACCGAATTAATCATGGTTATGCTGAGCCACTGAGTAGGCCGAACTATCCTTAGTTCGGTTCTTCCTTTCGCTACACCTTATATCGGTTCTCCCATGTACAAAGAAATGGCGTGGTTAGACCGAGCTACCGAGTAGCAAGGTTCTGACCGTTCTAACCACAATACGCCATGACCGGACTAACTTCAAAGTGTCTTTAGACCGGACTAACTTCAAGTCTCCTCCGGGCCGGACTAGCTTCGGGGCTTTTGGACCGGACTAACTTTACAGCCTTTTTACTCAGCCCTTTGTATTGCGGCCCATGACGGCCCATTACCCAAATCGACCCAATTTTCATATAAATTACCCTCTCAATTGCCCCTTAATTCCATCTGCATAGCGTGATAGGGATTACCTGTTTTCTCAGCCGAGCTAAGGTTTTTAAGCCTTTCCAGCCGAGCCAAAACCCTTTAGCTTTTCTAACCGAGCTAAAAACCCTTTAACCTATCCAACCGAGTTAAAAAACCCTTTAGCCTATCCAACCGAGCTAAATTCACGCCGGGCTCTAGCTGTCCGGTCAAAACGTCTCTTCAATCACAGCAACTGAATCGCTTCTCCTTCCCAGGACACGTGGCACGCCCTTACTGGCCTATCGCAGCTGTCACGCCGCCCTCGTACTTTGCACAATTTGAACAGTTCCCGCCTTTTGCCCCTTCTCTTTTCACAAAACAACCCTTGGCTAGAGAATCACTTACGCCATTCATTCTTCAACGTCTCTCTCTGAACCTCCATTGCTTCTTCAACCTCTGAGCTCGTGTTCTCCATTGCTGCTGCTCTCATCTCCAGTTCTTGCCTCTTCATCTAGTAAGCACTGCACTTTTATCTTGCTTTCCTTGTTTTCGTACTTTGTTTTGAGTGTTTTTGCAAACACTTTTTCTGTTTTTTGTTTTCGTATTTGTTCAATCCATATTTTGTTTTGTGTGCTTTTTGCAAACACTTTTTCTGTTTAGCCTTCGTCTTTTCTGCAAAACATGTAATAGAACCACTCAACTTCATGAAACCTGTAGAACATCACTTTTGATCCACAACCCCAACATAACCGAACTAAAAAGTTGTTTGTGGCTGGGGCCTGCATAGCCAGGCTACCCACCGGACTAACACTTCACACAAAACTAGTAGTTTCACCAAGTCAAACCACCTTCTGATTTACTTTAATCGAGATAAACGAACCGAATTAAGTTTGAACTAAGCAAACTGGAAACCTTTGCCTTCGACCGAGCTAAGTCTTCGGGGCTAAGCCAGCTTTCCTAGTTTTTAAACCGAACTAAGAAAGCTGCCCCTATAGGTTTGACCGAAGTAACAAAACCCGTAGTTCAAACCGTATAAAACCAGTCCCACACACAACCCGATCTATCGAACCCCTTGCTCAATCCGAGCTACCAAGCACTTTGTTGAACCGAGATAAACCCTGTAGCATCCCCCATAGGCCGAAGTAGGACTTCTTTATTTTTACTTTGATTTTGTAGCATGGTCAACGATCTGTGCTTAACACCTTTGTTTTCCACTTTGCAGACTTAGGTTGCCCAGGCACTCCTCTGTGCGCTCAATCGAGCTACTGAGCACCGTTTTCCGACCGAACTAATTTATTTATAACTTAAACATAAGTGGGAAAGTATAGGTTTTTGGTAAAAACCCCTGGAGGCCTAGCCGAATCCCGAAAGGATTACAACATCCTCGACGACGTACAACTTGTCTTAGCCAAAAAAGATGTCACACCATGGGGAATGAGGGCTTCGTACCTTTTACTCTCCTTTCAATAATAGAAACCGGACTAAGATTTCCAGTCCAGCCATTAATTTGTGAATTCCTTAGACAAACACGACTATGCCCAACCCAGCTTTCCACCAATTCATACCGTATAATAATGGGAATAGTCGAATTAAACTGCTAAGCCGGTCTTAACCTCGGTCTAGCCGAAATATTCCACCAATATTCCTTAGGATCAAAAGAAGATGGATGGGTCTACTATTTAAGAATACGCTGTCGCCGAGAGAAGATAATAAAATATACACCAGATAAAGACTTAAACGATGACGATTTTTTCTGGGTATCTGGGAACTTTGAGGATCATCAAGCCCAGATTCCTGGCCGACATATAAACTGGAAAAAAGGAATCCCTGGTATAACTTACTTCGGCTATATGCATGCTTTTGTTTTACTTTGGTTTCTGGTTTCACAACCGATCTAACAGTTGTATTCTTTTTGCAGACTCAGCTCATCTTGCATCCTTGTACAGTTACCCCAACCTGAACACACTCCGTGCCGCACTACATGTTGAAGAAAGGAGTTGGGCTAAGCTGTTAAATTTTGAGCCGACCTATAGATACAGCGGAAGAAGGAAGACTAGGGTAACTGACTTTCTCCTTGAGCCATCCCCTGAACCAGATCCTGCACTTCCTCAAATTAGGCTGATCCCACTAACAGAGGAACAAGAGATGGTAAAGAAAAGAGCCGTCAGAGCACTCATCACCGAAACAACAGCTCCAGCTATCGGGGACCAAACTGAGACACCACAAGCTGGACAAACACGTGAGTCCGTGGTAGCCCTTCCAACAGCCCGGGCCTCATTATCTCGGTCCAATAAGCGTGCTCGCACCTCTTCAACCGAGCAGTGACGGTTGACTGATGAGGAGGATCACCCGCCCTCTGAAATAACACCACCAAGCCCTGAGCCTGTCCATATTGACCGAGCTAGCTCTTCTGAATGGGCACCAAAGATAACATACAAGAACCGGCCTGTTTCTAGCACCGACTTGGTGGCAGCAGACAAGGACCACTCGCTCGCTTTCAATCTTGCCAAAAGTGTGTGTTTGGCCGCTGACATAGAGCACCACGATCACCTTACCAAGCTCAAGGCCATCCGCTCAGCAACTAAGTCAATGGTGCTAGTAAGTGCTCTCTTTGTTTTGTTTGCTGAATCACGATTGTTTGCTCGGTTTTAATCATTTTTACTATCTCCCCTTTTGCAAGCCATGCAAAAGAACCTTGAATGACGACGATTTTTTCTGGGTGTCTGGGAACTTTGAGGATCACCAAGCCCAGATTCCTGGCCGAAGCATTAATTGGAAAAAAGGAGAACCCGGTATACTTACTTCAGTTTTGTTGCGTGCTTTACTATATTTCGGTTTTTCAATCTTTCAGCCGAACTAACAGTTGTCTTCTTTCGCAGATTCTGCCTATCTCCATTCTCTATACAGCTACCCAGATCTAGCGACCTTGCACGCCGCACTACGGTATCCAGAACGTAGTTGGGCCAAACTGTTAAAGTTCGAGCCGACCTATAGATACAGCGGCCGCCGAAAAGCGAGAGTGACCGATTTTCTGCTAGAGGAAGCCCCAGAACCGGACCCATCCTTGCCAGAAATCAAACTAATCCCACTGACCGCTGAGGAAGAAATGGCTAAAAGGAATAGAGTAAGGGCGCTTCTAACCGAAACTAACAGACCCGAGGTACCACCACCAAGCCAAACAACTGAGACCGTGGTAGCCCTTCCATCCCAGCAGCCATCCTCATCTCGGGCGAACAAGCGTGCCCGGACTAGCCAAACCGAGCAACGCCTAGTCGATGAAGACGAGTCCATCCTTCCACCGAGCCCTCAACCTAGCCTTCAACCAGAGCAATCTGACCGAGCTGACTCCTCCAAATGGGCTCCAATTCTCACCTTCCAAAACCGAAATATCCAAGAAACTAACTCGGTTGTTGCTGAGAAGGATCACTTGATGACTTTCAATCTAGCCAAGAGTGTTTGTCTTCCAAAAGATATGGAGCACCATAACAAGCAACTAAACACCGAGCTGAAGGCTATCCGGTCATCAACAAAATCAATGATCCTGGTAGGTGGCTCTCTGTTTTCTTTGTCTAACTTTTTTTCCCAACTGTCAGTCCGGCTAAAGAGAGTCACTACTCTTTTGCAGGCCATTCAGAAGAACAACATTGCACATAAGAAAGTGCTGGAGCCCCGCAAGACTACCAGGCAGGCCATGGCAGATGCCGAGGCAAAAACAGCCGAACTTGAGCAAGCCAAGAAGCAGATAGCCGAGCTACAATCTGAGAACGGTCACTTGACCAGTCTTGTTAGCTCGGCTGAAGCAGAAAAACAACAAATTGCTACAACGGTGAAAGACAAATACTTGCGCAAGTTGGTCAAACTTGAAGGCAAAAAAGACGTCGAAATAGCCGATCTTAAGAAGGAGGTTGGTGATGCCAACGCCAAAGGTTTCAAAGAGGCGGAGGGTGTAGACACTCCATTTTTTACCACCCTTAAGACTTGGACGCGACTGATGGTTTACATGGTGGAGAAAGGTGTGCAGGGGAAAGGTTCAGTTTCTTCGGCAAGGAGAGAGTCAAAGCTCAACTTCATACCCTTTTTTGGACCAAAACAATCTTGATCAAAAGATTTTAGACCTTAAAACCCTCTCTTTCAAAACGTTTTTGAAATAAAGTTTTTACGATGTTCCAAGGCTCGCATTTTGTCAAAAGTCGCGCTTTTCGGTAAACCGAGCAAAGACAAAGTGGAAATAAATGAAAGAGAGATGAAATCTTTGAAAAATCTTTCAAAACACCTTACGTAGGGGTTTGAAGTCGAAGAAAAGAGGAGAAGAGGGAAGAAATCCAGTTGGGGGAGAAAATGGGCATGAATCGTTAAGAAAGAGTCGAACAGCCCTCGCCGAATCGGGCCTATTCATTTGCATACTTGGAATCAAGCTATGAGGCCACCACCGTTGGAAATAATACTTCTGGGGCTTCATTTTTCACTCAAGAATCTCCTAAATCCAATTCCGGATGGGGGAGATATAGTTGATTAAAGTAGGGCATCACTCCGGTTGGACCGAAATCTCGCGGCTTCACCAAAAAGGGCATAACTTTTTCCACAGGAGGAATTTTAATGCAAGGTTTGCGCCATTGGAAAGCTAACTTCCGGGGATTCAATTTGGACACTTGAATGGCCACCATTGGACTTCCCAATCACCCACCGGCCACTTTTCTTTCTGGCAGCCCTTTTTTTTGTTCTGAAAGTAGCTAGCCGGCCACCTAGCTGGTGAAATGACTTTTTTGCCCTTTTTAGCTAGCCGGCCATAAACCCCTCCCCAAGTGTGTCCTAGAAGTGAATTTTTTTTTCCTCTAGGCCTTATGTCCGAGGGTTTGGCCTTTTGGGGGGAAACTTGATTCATTTCCCTCCATTTTTCCCCCCCTTTTTTCCCCCCTTTTCTCTATATAACAGCAGCTCCAGCTGCAGGTTTTAGGGTTACAAAAATTCCCTCTAAGGCCCTTGCATTATATCTCTCTCCCTCTCTATCTCCAAGCTTCAAACCTTCAAACCCTATACCATTTTACACTACACCTCATACCCCCACCCTTCCATCCTTCCTTCCAGCAGCTGGAGGATGTTCTTCAAGGCCTAGAAGTGCTGCAAACTCAAGCCAAGAGTTGCTAAAGACTTGTCTTCAAGGGTAAGTTCCATTTCCCTTTTTTTGGTCCATATCTTGTATCATTTCTTAGCCATACATGCTTGCTGTTTTGGGCTCCGACCCTCACTGGAGTTAGGCTTATTTTGAGCTGTTTCTCACTTTTGTTTAAGGGCCTCTCACTGTTTGAGGCCCCCTTGATGCACTTGCTTCATTATCCCTCTTGTATGCCATTATCTTGCGTAGTATTTTTGGCCTATGTATAATCTGTTTTGAGCTCTGTCATGAACTGAGAAGTAGCTTATTTTGAGCCCTTCTTCAATATTGTTGAAGGGCTTATTGCTGTTTGAGGCTTTCATTCATCACTTATTTATATCTCTCTTTTGGCCATATTTTTGCATGATTTATTAGCCTCGGATACTTCTGTTTTTGGGCTCTTTTCAGAACTGAAAACAGTCTTATTTTGACCCCCTCTTCATGTCTCATTAAGGGTCTTTCACTGTTTGAGACATCCTTTTTATACTTTGTGTTGTATCTCTCTTTTTGGCCATATTTTGCATAGTATTTTTGGCTTGTATATATGCTGTTTTGGGTCTGGCCACCAACTGTAAAATGCCATGTTTTGGGCCCCTCTTCAACTATGTTGAAGGCGCCTCTTGTGTTTGAGGCCAGCAACCTTCACTTGCTTCTTTGTCCATCTTTTGGCCCATTTCTTGCATGAGAGCTTAGCCATACCTTTGTTTGTTTTTAGGCTTTTTTCAGAACTGTAAAAGGTCATATTTTGAGTCCCTCTTCAACATTGTTGAAGGACCCTCAGCTGTTTGGGGCCAGAAGCTGTGACTTGCTTCTTTATCTCACATTTAGGGTCATTTTTGCATGCTAGTTTAGCCCTATTTTTGTTTGCTGTTTGGCCATGTTTAAAACTGGAAACATGCTTTTTTTGGGGCTTCCTTGAATCTGTCTTCATACTCCATGTACAAATAATGCATGCTTTGTATAGCTGTAGGCCATTGCGTATGCCTAATCTTGCATTTTGGGACCATTTCATGCATCGGGTGCCATTTTGCCATGATTCGGGGCTATTTTGCATCATGTTTTGCTACTGAATTTGCATGCTAGTATGCCATATTCCATGCCTTGCCATGTCTTGTTAGAGTGGCATTTTGTGCCTTAGGATCGGTCCTCGGTTTGCATGCATGAGTGCACGCATCTCGAGTGTCTCATTTTCATCTAATGGCCTCTTATGTGAGTGTGGCTGAGGTCCATTCATGTTGGTGTAAGTCCATTATGCATTGTGTATGCCATTTCATTTCATAGCATTGCGTATGTTAGGTTGTATGTTAGCGCATTGTGTATGTCGTGGTACCTCGTGCATCGTGTATGCCATTTCATAGCATTGTGCATGCTAGGTTGTATACTAGTCGCATTCATGCATGTCATGCATATTGCATTGTGTTTGGGATAGAAGTTAGCCCGAGCACGGGAAACGAGGGACGTTTCGTACTTCGAGTGACGCGTGTATCAATTCCCAGTCACCGACACTCCGGATTATCCATGATGGAGTTAGGATTTTGTTTTGTTTTCATGTGCATTCATTTCATATTGAGTTGTGCAATTCGACTCCTCGGCCATCATGCATCGATATGCGTGATTGGTGGCACGAGGATCGAGACATGCCTACATTTGTGAAAATACATTGCCATGCCCCTTTCCTGCTCTTTGTTGCAGCAAATCAAGAATTAGCAGTCTTCCGGAGCTTGGCGCGCTTTCCAAGAATAGCTGCAAAACAGAGGCTAATTGGGGCATCCCAGTGGATTTTCGTACAAAGGCAACCCGAGCATACATCATTCATCAGAGTCAAGGCAGTCCCTGGCTTGCATGCCAGTTTATAGCTTTCCTAGATTAATTTGTAAATTAATTAGGATTTTTGTATTTATTCGGGACTGTAATTATTTATTTGGGACTGTATATTTATTCGGACCCTCTGCGCGAGGGCATAACTGTAATAAGTGTGCGTGTGTGTGATGTATGTCTTCCAACCCCACGTCTTTCTCCCTTTTATTTACCAACTTATGATGGTTAGATTAGGGTATGCTGTGTGCATCACATAGTAATAGCTCTGTTTACCTTTCCAGCCCTTCATGAAATGGGGGTTCAAATCGAGGATGCCATCAGACAAGGGATCTTTGCAGAAGATAATGAGCCTTCGAAGAGGAATGTTGCTCGCCGTTCCAATGCTATTACTGATGGTAGCACAGCTGCGAAATGCTCAGAAGTAGACGCTATCACCACTTCCCTCAATGACCAAAAACTAACCACTTCAACTTGGCCCCAAGCTCGAAAATTCCATCCTCTTTACACGAGTCTCTCTCAAGCTTTGAAAAAGCTACAAGAAGAAGGGCACCTAGAACTCCTAGAACCCCAACCCCTTCCAAATCCTCTTCCACCAAGATATGACCCAGCTAAATACTGTGCCTATCATCAACAACACGGTCATGATACGAACCATTGCATCCGCCTCCATCATAAGATTCAGGATCTTATTGATGAAGAGACTCTAGCTCCACCCAAAGGACCTCAAGATAGTACTGACTTGTCACCTCCCCACCTCAACCTCATCCATACACTACCATCCACCTTCGACCCCAGCATATACATCACCCCAGCCCATCTACCCAAGCCTGAGGTGTTCATTCCAGAAAGCATGGACTTATGCATGATGGATGCACCTGGACCCCAATCATCTTAAACCCGTGAGCCCACTACTTCTGAGCTGAAGAGAATGATAGAAGATCTTCAGAGAACTGTGACAGATCTGGCCTCTGAGACATTGGCTCCGTCATCAACCGCATCACATACCAGGGAGTTCATGTCAAAAGGCTCCCCAGTCTTGGAACGGGCTGCATTTAAGAAATGCCAATCCCTTGGCAAAGTGGAGGCAGACGGTAAGAACAAGGTAGAGGCAGGCATTGGTCCCCATGAACATCTTCTGTTGGCTGTTGAGGCTTTGAAGGCTGAAGGACTAAATAAACAGCAAGTGCTTGCAATGGTTGCAAAAACTGTGGATGATATTTTTGCCACTCAAGTTGGGGGCAGTTTGAATCAAGGGGCAAGCCGGGAGAAGGGTCGTTGTATCAGAAACGTTCCTTTCAGCTATAATCCTGCACTCAGAAGAGATCAACAAACCAGGCCAGCACCTGCCAAGCACTTTGCTTCCTCCACTCGGAAGAGATCGGCAAACCAGGCCAGCACCTGCCAATCCCTTTGCTGGTGCGCCCAGTAAAAATCCACAAGCCTTGAGGTACCAACCCTGAGGTCGGAGGGTCTTCCATGCCCTCTATATGCCTTTGTCCAAAGCTCTCCAAATCCTTGTTGGACAAGGCCATCTCAAACCCCTTGAGCCTCGGCCTCTCCCGAACCCTCTTCCGGCTACACATGATACTACCCAGTACTGCGCGTACCATCAACAAACTGGCCATACTACCAACGCCTGCTTCCGTCTTCGCCATGAAGTACAGGATCTATTTGACAATGGAGTCATCCCCGCACCAGGTCCTGCAAAGTCTATCAGCACTTGATCAGTGAACTTGTAGGGGATAATGTGATGTGATCGAGGGATGAACCACCTGCGGGCGGCGTTCAGTTTATTTCAGATATGGTGTATGCAGGCACTGTTTTGAGCACTTGTGAATGCTGGTCTTTGTACTGTCTGACTTGGATATTGGGTCAGTTTTTTTGTTGTTTTGTACAGAGTCAGTCTTTTCTTACTGAGTCAGTAGGGTCTGTCTTGTTGTATCGAGTCAGTCCTGTTGTACAGAAGTCGGATGATTCCGGGGGTGTTACCTCGAATATCATTATTTTGTTTTGCGTTTGTCTTTTCGCTTCCTTGTGAGTCTGTTTCTGCCTTGGAGCCAGTTGTACCAACAGATTTGAATGAAACAGCAGTAATTTTTGCACTTCTATGTTCGCTTCTACCATGCGCCAATTGTACCAGAAAGTTTGAATGAACTGGCAGTACATTCCACCTGCTCTCTTCTGCACCCCATAATCATAGTTCTGAATGAGACGGCAGTATTTGACTAAAGAACTCTGTCTTTTCTGTGCCTTGAAATCATCGTATCGACCTAAGTTTTTCAAAACTTTTTTTTAAACACCGCGGTGAAAACGAAGAGGAAGGAATTCCTCGGGATTTGCAAAACTTTGACCATTTGAGAGAAAGAGAGGCGTGCCAAGCCCTTAATGAATGAAATCATGCTTGTTAGCGTGAGTACTGGGAAGGATCCTGGCTTGATCCAGATTGGTTCTACACTATCTTCAGCGTGAGTGATTTGTCGCTTTCTTAAAAAAAATTTCAAAAACAAAATGTTTTGCGCGGTCTTGCGAAGACCTGTGTGGAATCACTCTTGAGATTGTGCAGCCTAGAATCGCTCTCAGCCTCGAGACTCAACCCCTTCGCTTCCAAACCTTGAACTTGAAATCAGAAGGTTCGACGGTCAACTACGATGTGAGGCCTG
>NW_021024690.1:1489902-1540330 GCF_004153795.1 Camellia sinensis
CCTCTTTTCTTCCCCATTCTTGCATGCAATGGCAGCCTACCATGCTTTTGTTTTTGGCCATTTTACAGTTCTGAAAAAGTGCTTATTATGCAAAATAGGCACTACACATATGCTTCAAGAGGAATAACTAAACTAAATATTATAATATATAGATAGATATCTTTCACTAACTAACAGCAAACACACCCTCCTAAGCATATCCAGCCAACAACAAACATACCCATTCCATTTTGTCTTCTTCAGGCAAGCTAAAGAACAAATCAACCATTTCAGCATCCTTCACGATAAGGGTAGCTTCTCTCAACCTGTTAATGGTGTTTAGTGGCAACTTGAACAGTTCCCCATTAACCAGCTTCCTAGCTTGAGACGGTGATACAGCAGGCGCCAAGTCTTTGTCTTGTAGCTTTAATTGTTTTAATGTTTCGTAGTACATGATTTCACATGAACTACCCTGGTCAATCAGAATCCGCTTGACGTCAAAATCCTTGACTCGGAGAGTGACGACCAGGGCATCATTGTGAGGGCAATATATCCATTCTAAGTCTTTATCCGAAAAAGACATGACGTTTGTTACCTCTGTCTTCCCCTTCTTGATGGCAGGTTGGGCACTTAGCACATCTCTTAAGTGTTCAGCCTTTTTGATTGATCCCCTGAGTTCGCATACACGCTCAGGTTCAAAGACTCCATGTATTACATTGATAATGCCTTGAGGTGGGGCGTCGATTGGCATCCCGTTGGGGTTATTATAGTCCTGGGGGGTTGGTTGCGTCCCTCCTTCAATGTATTTATCCAGGTGATCGGCTGCCACCAGCTCCTCCAAATGCTGTTTCAATGGTGTACAATTTTCAGTGCGGTGCCCCTTTTCTTTGTGGAAGGTGCATCACGATCTTTCATCATAATCTTTCTGTGTTTCTCCTAGCTTAGCTGGCCACTTGACGAAAGGCTCATCGCGTATTTCGCTCAGAACTCGATAGATTGGTTTCTTGAATACTATGGTTATGGCCGTGCGGACCCTCAGCCATCTTTTATCCTGGTCCTCTCCGTTGTCTCGCCTGCCACGTCCGTTTCTGTTAGGTCGATGTACCGTGTTGACCTTTGCTGAGGTCTTATTTTCTGGTACTGTGGTCGCGCCAGATTTTTCTTTGGCACGTGCGCCATCCTCTTCCACCCTGATGTGCTGATGCACTCTTTCCATCAAGGCTTCCATGGTAAGGGGAGGTGTCATGGTGATCGAGTCCCTTAGTCTGTTCCCGACTAGAAGGCCTCTTTTATACTGCGCAATGACGAGATTGGTGGGGCAGTCCCCAATCTGGTTGAATGTCTCCCAGTAGCGACTATTGTAGGATCTTAGGGTCTCTTTGTCGCCCATGTCGATGGAGAGTAACTGGTCAATCTCCACCGGGGTTTTAGTGTTTGTTCTGAATCTTGTGACAAACGCCTCTGCCAATTGCACCCAAGAGGCTATGCTGCCTTCTGGAAGTTTTTCAAACCAAGTCAAGCCTAGATCGCCAAAGCTTGATGGGAAGTGGATGCACATTAGAGCCTCGTTTCACCGATATACTGCCATAACCTGGCGGAAGTGGCTTAGGTGAATGTAGGGGTCCGTCTTCTCCTCATATGTAGTGAATTTGGGCTGAAGGAAGCCTGTGGGTAGGGGCGTGTTTTCGATTGCCGGAACGAACGGCGAGGTTTGCAGCCTTACTAATGCTTTGTTCGTCGGTTCGTAGGCAGGGCGTGGTAATGGCATTCCAACCTCGATGCTTCCATACGATCGAGGAGCCAAACGTTGAAGGGCAGAAACTCTGCGAGGGTCGTGCGCCCTGGTGTCCTCCTTCCATCGTGCCTTTTCTTCAAGCATGATCCGCAAATCAGATGATTTAGGCAACTCCGTCTGTTTGGATGATGTCTGGTGCGAGTGCGAGGGTCGGTAGGTGCTTCCCTCCGTATAAGACCTCAATGATCTCGTTTTCTCAGACCTGGAGTAACGAGTTCTGGAGGTTCTAGACTGAGTATCGCCTGTCCTTAGGCTTCTACTCTCTGCTTGTGATGGTGTGGAATATCTTCCATGGTCTTTTGAGCGGCGAGGGGGCGTCTTGTTTTTGCGCCCCTCTCTTGTCGCCACTCCTTTTCCCTTTATCTGGCGCTTCAAGGTCTCTATGTCCGCCGCCATCTTCCATATTAATTCGTCTTGCTCCTTCACGCGGTCCTCCAGAACTTGAGGATCAATTCTCCGCCTTTGTTTGTCAGGACTTTGTGAATGAGAGTGATGGGGGCTATGATTCCGCCTCCCCCTAGCATCTCTCCTGAAGTTATGCCGTTGGGGCTCCAAGTGTGCCATAGGAGGGATAAAAGGTAATCCTTCACGCCTTGTACCCCCATCTCCTGTTTGCCCGTCGATGGCAGACTGTGGTAATTCTTCAATGTGCGCCATTGTTCCTAAAGAGGTAAAACTTGATCAAGAGGTTTTGTCCTGTCTGACTTTCCCACAGATGGCGCCAATTGTACAGGAAAGAAATAAACCTTCTCGTATAATCCTGTTGATCAAGTCTGCACTCCTCTATACGTCGTCGCTTTATCACTTGAAAACACAAACGTGAGCTAGCCGGCAGGTGTGTGCCGGAAACCCCTCCGATGCCTAAGTCAGCAACTAGACAATAGACAATAGACAATATGCTCTGTGTATTCAGAAAGCAAAGTTTTTGTGTTACCCCTCCAAAGGTGATGTTTGTGAGCTTTTATAGGTTTCGTGTGGCACAATCCTAGTAGGGCTTCTACTCATCCATGCAGAGTCCTCCTAGGATTCATACTCCTGAAAGATGATACTTATCCTTCAACACCCCCCTTACTGCTTAAACCAAGTGAGATGGTTTTACCATGGCCGAACTCCAATATGACCGAAGTAATCATGGTTATGCTGAGCCGCTGAGTAGGCCGAACTATCCTTAGTTCGGTTCTTCCTTTCGCTACACCTTATCTCGGTTCTCTCATGTACAAAGAAATGGCGTGGTTAGACCGAGCTACCGAGTAGCAAGGTTCTGACCATTCTAACCACAATACGCCATGACCGGGCTAACTCTGAGACCGGACTAACTTCAAAGTGTCTTTAGACCGGACTAACTTCATGTCTCCTCCGGGCCGGACTAGCTTCGGGGCTTTTGGACCGGACTAACTTTACAGCCTTTTTACTCAGCCCTTTGTATTGCGGCCCATGACGGCCCATTACCTAGCTCGGCTCAATTTTCATATAAATTACCCTCTCAAGATTGATGGCAGATGATAGATTCCTTAACCCAATCCGGTTTGCCAACACCATAAATGAGTGAGGTTATATGCCTTGTGTGTTAACAAAAAAGAGAATTACTTGACCGCAGGGGTATGGAAAAAAAAAATATATATATATATATATATATTGAGAGGGTAATTTATATATAAATTGGGCCGAGCTGGGTAAATGGCCGTTGTGGGCCGCAGTAAGAAGGGGGGAGTAAAAAGAGCCTTGGCGTTAGCCCGGTCCCCAAAAAGGCCTTGTTGTTATCCCGGTCCAAGAGAGAGTTACAGACAACCCGTTCACCACACTCAGAGTTAGCTCGGTCGTGGCATGTTGCGGTTAGCTCGGTCAAAATCTTACTATTTCTTAGCTCGGTCTAAACACATCATGGTTTGTAGAGGAGAAGCCGAGGTAAGAGTAGTGAATGAAAGAAACCGAACTGGCTTTAATTCGGTCTACTCTGTGACTTAGCATAGCCATCCTTACCTCAGTTGTATTGGGTTTCGACCATGGTAAAACCATCTCACTTGGTTTAAGTAGTAAGGGGGTGTTGAAGGATAAACATTATCTTTCAGGAATGTAATTCCTAGGAGGACTCTACAGGGAGGAATAAGAGTCCTACTAGGATTGTGCCACACGGAACCTATAAAAGCTCACAACATCACCTATGGAGAGGCAACACAACTTTGATTTTCGAATACACAGAACTTTTGTCTATTTGTCTATTTTGCTGACTTAGGCATCGGAGAGGTATCCGGTGCGCACCCGCCGGCTAGCTCACGTTTGTGTTTTCAGAGAATAAAGCGACGTCGTACGGAGGAGCGCAAACTTGATCAATAGGATTATACGAGAAGGTTTATTTCTTTCCCATACATATATATATATTATATATATATGAGTGATGCAACTGAATTTGTGGAAGGGCCTAAATATTTTTTCATGTTTGTGTATTTTTTTTCACCGTTTAACTATTAAGTAATTCTCTCTTAAAAAATGATCTTTTATTTAGTAACTATATTTGTATGAAAGTTGAGTCTATTATAAAAAATTAAGAGTACAAAATTTTAGACCCAAAATAGTAAATACCACTAAAATATAATTTGAAAAAAAATCCAAAATAGGTCATCAAAATCACCAAATCGGTACGCATATTTACTTATCAATTTGTACGTCTCGCTCAATTCACATCCGCTTACTAAGCGGGTGGATGCGGATTGATTTTTCTCAATCCGTCGCTCAATCTGCATCCGTTAACTAAGCAGGTAGATGCGAATTGATTTTTCTCAATTCATCTAAATTTAGAAGGATAATAAAGGAGAGGTCACCCAACTCAAATCGATGCATGAGCACCCTAGTGACCAATACCAACTGTTGCTATCGCAAAACAAAATGCTTCTTTTGTTTCAACTAAATAAAAATAGTTTTAGAAATTCTTTCATAAAAAATTAAGGATAAATTATAATTTGTCCCCTTTATATTTGGCTATTTTTTCACTTTGACTTTTAAATTTTTTTCTCATTTTGAAATGTTTTAAGTTTTTTTCAATTTATTTCTAAAGCTAACTTTTGTTCAAAATTTGTAATATTAACTATCATATTAGAGAAATTCTAATATATACTCATTTAAAGAGGGTGTACCATATGCACTCCTAATTATGCTATTTTTTTAGTTATGTCTAATTTTTTTCTTTAGTTATAATATTATTTTAATTATAACTCGTGAGTTCTTTAAGTATGCCTCATTTGTATTTAGTTATAATATATATATATATATATATATTAGTTATGACTTAAAAAATCAAAATTATACTATTTTTCTTTTTAGTTATAAGGTGTATATGATATACACCCTTTGAAGGGTGTGCACCATAGTATTTCCCATCACATTATATTATATTTGGATTTATGTCAAAGACGTAAGTTATATAATAAAATATTTTTATATCATGTAACTGTCAATGTGTTATTTATGTTTAATTTTGAACATAAATTAGCTTTTAGAGTAAATTGAAAAAATTTAAAATATGAAGGGTTAAAGTGAAAAAAAAAAATTGTAAGGGCCAAAATGCAAAAAAAAAAAATGGCGAAACATAAAAAGGCAAAGTATAATTTACTCAAAAATTATGTAGTAATAATTAAGGTAAATTACAATAACCTACCTTAAGATTTAATGAAATTGTAAAAATCTTCCCCAAAGATCTTTAAATGATTTAAATCTCCTTTGATATTTTATTTTCAATTATACTAACTTCTCCTGAGATTTAATGAAATTGTTATAATGACATAATCCTCTCTTAAGGTTTAATTTTCAATTACACTAACCTCCTATGAAATTTAATGAAATGGTAGAAACCTCCCTTGAGATTTTTGAAATGACAGAAACCTTCCCTTATAAGCACCATTGTTACATTCACCACCACCAACAACTCACTATCACAATATAAATTTAAAAAAAATAATTTTAAAATAATAAAATTTAAATTTAGGTGTTATTTGTCATGTGATCTTATTTGAGTAAGAATCATTTTATTTAGGTCACGTCATCTCTTCACGACATCACTTTAAAAATAAAAAAATATGCTAATCTAACACTTTCCAAACAATTCCTAATATTTATACATATCAAATAACTTATTTTGGTTTAACACTTAAATTTTTATCAAATAATCTTTGAACTTAAAAAATTTTACATTTTTAATTTTCAGTACTTTAATTTTTAATTTTCAATTATCAACAACTAGGTGTTAATCTCGTCTTTCCATATAATTATCACGTCCTTAGAATGGTACACAAACTTTTACATGTTTGTCCACAACAGTTACATCATGGTAAGAATGTCAAATGGAAAATAACCTATTTAGAAATTCTAATAACACATACATGTAAATTCAATGCTAACATGTCTGCTCTTTCAGTATTAATACATAAGGGTATGGATTGCATCCGGTCTAGATTTGAATGGGAAGATGTCTGTGTTAGAAAATTGGTTTTTTATGAGGTTTATTTTGGGACAATTTTGAGCCTAAAATTGAGTGGGCCTAAAACGTCTTTTGGTGTGAGTCTGAAGTGGTGACATGTTTCTTGCCGCATGACAAGTCACACGGTAAAGACGGTTCGTCAAAACTATTTATGAGTGAATGAGAAGTTGACGTCGTTTTTGGGTTCGTGGAATTGGACATTTAAAGAATTAAATGTAGGCTTCCTTGAAATGGGTTGTCCCACATTGAAACTTTAAAAGAGCTTGTGTATGTATATAAGCTCTAGAGTACAATACTTGGGTTGGGCCCCAAGGGGCACCCCAAGTTTATAGAAGGGAGGAGTTATGGACAAAATGAACCTTAGCCCAAACCATCACACACGTGCGCCGCCGCCGCCCATCCGACTAGCCAGGTCAAGTCAATTCTTGTATTAACTTTTTAGACAAAATTTATTTAAATTTTTTCCAGAAATTCTTAATGAAATTAAATTCAAAGTCTTCTGTCCATATTTTGCCTTTTTCTATCCGAAATATCTAACTGATTAACTGCTCTAAACTGCTGCAGTTATACTGATTATCTGCCCAGTTCAAACAGGTTCATACAGTTCGGACAGATCAACTATTCCAGCAGTTATCTGTTTGAATAGTGCTTGCACCTGTCCAATTTAAATGTGCATCTGTTCACTTCAAATTAGCACCTGTTCGGACAGAATTTTTGCCTATAAATACCAGTTTAATTCCAGTAGTTTGGGGGATCAAATATCAGTTTGAAAAATATTTTTTCTTGTTTTCTCTGTTTGCATAAATTCTTCATATTAGTCTTTAGGAAAATTAAAGAGAGTATAGAACACAAGGTTCTAGTTCGCCGGACAAATTTGTTTGGAGTGCTACTACAAATTTGTGAAAATCATTGTATCTTGGGAGATAGACGCCACTTAACCGTAAGCACCATAGCGGAGCGAATCTGTCTTAAGGACAGAGTGTCACACACTCAACTTGGTCTTTAAATATTCATTCGGTTCGGTAAAAATAAATTCGGTATGTAATTTATTTTATTTGTTTGATTTGTTTCTATTTATTTATTTTTCGTAGAAGATTATTCCAACAATCTTAAGATAGAATCGAATTATTCTGTTTACAGAATTTTTCGTTTATTTCCTTTCTTCTTTCTTCTTCTTACAAAAATTCTTTTCGGTGATTTACAAAATAATATTCTGGTTGGAAAACAAATAGTAGTAATATACTGTTTGACAGATAGTAGCAATATACTGTCTATTTTTTTTGACAACTAGTAGTAATATACTGGTGTTGGCCAACCTGTCACATTTAAATTTTTATCTCCTCCTGAAACTCTTGAATTAAACCAATTAAAAGATTGTTCTATTTCTCAATCTATTAATCGATTAACTCGTCAGTTACGTTATCTCAAAGAAGAAGTTAATTATAAAAGAATTGAACAACAATTAACCGATCCTGTTATTATTTCTCAATTAAAGAATTTAAATTAAAATTAGAAACAACTGTTTGTTCTACTTTACCTACTGCATTTTGGCATAGGAAAAAACATATAGTCACATTACCATATATTAAGAATTTTAATGAACGACAAATTCCTACTAAATCTCAACCTATTCAAATGAATCATGAATTAGTTGAAATGTGTAAAAAAGAAATTAATGAACTATTAAAAAATCGCATTATTAGTCCTAGTAAATCACCATGGTCTTGTCTTGCTTTTTATGTTAATAAGAATGCTGAATTAGAAAGAGGAGTCCCTCGCTTAGTCATAAATTATAAACCATTAAATAAAGTTTTAGAATAGATTCGTTATCCAATTCCTAATAAAAAAGATTTAATTAAGAGACTTAGTCAAGCCGTTATTTTTAGTAAATTTGATTTAAAAAGTGATTTTTGGCAAATACAAATTCATCCCAAGGATCGTTATAAAACTGCATTCACTACACCCTTTGGTCATTATGAATGGAATGTCATGTCATTTGGATTAAAAAATGCTCCTAGTGAATTTCAAAATATAATGAATGATATTTTTAACCCTTTTAGTCATTTTTCCATCGTTTATATTGATGACATTCTTATTTTTTCTAAATCAATTAGTGAACACTGGAAACATCTTACTGCATTCTTTTATACTATTAAAAGTCATGGTCTAGTCATCTCAGCTCCTAAGATTAAATTGTTTCAAACTAAAGTCAGATTTTTAGGATATGATATTCACCAGAATACTATTTTACTTATTATTCGCTCCATTGAGTTTGCGTCTAAATTTCATGATGAAATCTTAGATAAAACCCAGCTACAACGATTTTTAGGTTCACTTAATTATATTGCTGAATTTTACAAAGACCTTAGGAAAACGTGTCAACCTTTGTTTGATCGGTTAAAGGATAATCCCCCTTATTGGTCTTCTACTCATACTACTATTGTTAAACAAGTCAAACAATATGTCAAATCTCTTCCTTGTCTTGGTATTCTTACTGAAAATTCATTCAAAATTATTCAAACTGATGCCTCTGATATTGGTTATGGTGACATTCTTCTTCAGAAAGTCACTCCTCAGCCATCTGAACAAATTGTTCATTTTCATTCTGGTGTCTGGAATAACGCACAAAAGAATTATAGTACTATTAAGTAAGAGATTTTATCTACTGTTTTATGTATTAGGAAATTTCAAGATGATATGTTAAATCAAAAGTTTTTACTTCGTGTTGATTGCAAATCTGCTAAATACGTTTTGGAAAAAAATGTTCAAAATCTTGCTAGTAAGCAAATCTTTGCCCGTTGGCAATCTATTTTAAGTATTTTTGATTTTGATATTGAGTATATACCTGGTTGTCAAAATTCTATTCCTGATTTTCTTACCCGCGAATTTTTACAGGGTGGATAATTATGCCAATTCCCTCTATTTCTCACCACAAACACCAAATTAAACACTTTAAATCCCTGGTTAAACATACTGCTAGTCACCTTGCTCATCTTAAGTCAACTCATTCCCCTAGCAAACGTGCTCAGTACATTCAATACCATCGGATTAAAGTTCATCGACAACAACTTGCTCATTATATTAATTGTTTACATTCTGATACTGATCAATTAGATATCCTTAGTGGATGCTAATTCTTATTCACCTATTTCACAGATGTCTCGCCCACGGCCTCCATCCAAAGCCTTGGTCCCATCTAGTCAACCTTTTGTTCCTCTTTCTCTGGAGTTAGTCACCAAATACCATCCTATTGAAGAATTGGTTAACCGTTACCAAATTCTTGGTAACATTCCTAAACCTAGTTACACATCTGCTTTGGCTACTGATCCCTTTGCTTCATCCAGCCAAGCAGTTACTCCATACCTTCCTAATCCTATTAAATCCGCCCAATCTGATTATGTTAAATTTACCGCTACTAATCTGTTTTTGAAAGAACCTAGTCACCCAATGAGTCATTCTGTTCATGACCTGGTTAAATCTTATTTTCCTCCTGGATGACATTTTGTTCCCCTTTATCCAGAAAAGACAATCACTTTCTATAAAAACATCATGTTTAACCATCAGTCCATTGTGATTAAACCCATTTATGATCGCACTTACACTAGTAAAATTGTGTACCATTCACTGTATATTCACAATATTGTTTCCCTAGTTGAATGGGGTTCTCCTTATCAACTTCGTGACTTACCTGGTCATTCAATTCAATATAGTTACTATGATTACATTGATACTTGGTTCAAAGTTCTCTTATATCAAAATGAGTCAAATAGTCACTCCTGATTTCTCCAATTTGATCAAAAGTTCAAATCTGAATTACCTACTTGGTTTCTGCGATGGTGGACTCATTATGGCGCCATTTCAGATATCTTCCCTTCTATTCTGATTGAACTGATTAACTACTTCTCTACTGTTTTCTCATTCACTTCACAACAAAGGAAATTCCCTCTATTGCTTATTTTTATATCCAAATACAAAATCCCTTGGATATTCAAATGGTAATATGCTATTTCTGATGATGTTATTTACCGGCAACATATGGTTAAATGGTGGGACAACTTTAAAATTTCCCGCATTGTTGAAATTGTTCAAACTGAATTCCCGATTAACATTCATGCTCCTACACCGGCCATGATTAAAGCTCAATAGATCCCAACTACTTCATTAATTCAAGGAAGCCCACTTTCCTTCAGTCAATCTTGGAAGCCCATCCTCAAGTTCTTCCAAGCCCAAGCCAGCAAAGCCTAAATATGATAAATCCAAGTCCAAGGCTAAGTTTAAGCCCTCTACATCTCAGACTAAGCCCAAAGTCAAGTCCAAGGATAAGCCCAAGTCCAAGTCATCCAAGGATGAGCTCCTCCAGATGGCTCGTCTCTTAATGGCCCAGGCCTAGTCAGAATCTGATCCAAAAAATTCAGAAGATAGTTCATACAGTCCAAACTCTTCTGAAGGTTCAACTACTCAAAACCCATATGGACCCGAGTTTCAAGATGTACAGGATCCATATGCTTGGTCAGCTCTACATTGGATTTCATATAGATACAAATTAGCTTCAATCAATACTCTTTTGAGAAAAGCTGCCAATTTGCATTTATATTGATTCCTTAGTCACATGCTTGCCTTCACCAAAAGTAATGAATAGTAAAAGTCAATTTTACTGTTCACTATTCATCAATCAATCTGCTCAACAACAGTCAAAAGTTTCAATCCACTTTTAGTCAATCAGTCAAAAGTATATGCCAGCCTACTTTCTCCCATGTGCTGCCAGCTGCTTCATCAATCAGCTAGTCACAAGCTGCATAGTTAATTTTGCTTTTCTATAAATTGTAAGGTTTTAGTCATTGGTAGATAGAGTTAGAAAATTGAGTATTCTGAGTGAGAACCAACACCTATCTCTATAATTCAAAATATTTTCAAGTTATTCTTCAAGTCATGTATTTTGAAGCAACGCCTTACTTCCAGTAAACAAGTGTAAGGTATTGTAAACGAGTTTTTGTATTTGATCTATTAAAATTATTATTTGGGCAAAATTATTCTGCTTCTTCCCTACTTTCGCCTTATTTTATTTTATTTCCAAATTAATTGAAAAATAAAAGTTACATTCTTGTTTCTTTTATTTTTTACAGAATTTAATTATGTGAATTTGGCTTAATTTTCTGTATAGTATAAATTCTAATTATAATTTTGTTTTATAATTTAGAATTCATGGCTACTGAAACTAATGCCCAAACAAGTACTAGTATGGTGGCTGCAATTGCGCCAACCCCCTCTCCTGTTGTGACAGTACCGGTAAATCATGCTGAGAAGCCAGAGAAGTTCTCTGGAACTGATTTTAAAAGATGACAGCAGAAAATGCTGTTCTATCTTACAACTTTGAACCTGGCTCATTTTTTTTCGTGAGAATACTCCTACTCTGAATGAGGATGAAACTGACCGGCAAGTGGTTGCTGCAGTCGATGCCTGGAAACTTGCTAATTTCCTTTGTCGGAACTACATCTTGAACAGACTTGACAACACATTATACAACATCTACAGTCCTATTAAGACAACAAAGGAACTTTGGGAGTCTTTGGAGAAAAATTACAAAATGGAAGATGCCAGCTCAAAGAAATTTGTGGTTGGCAAATTCCTGGACTTTGTGATGGTTGATTCTAAGACTTTGATCAACCAAATTCAAGATCTCCAACTCATTCCGCATGACATTCACGCAGAAGGCATGTCTCTCAGTGAATCCTTTTAAGTTGCAGCCTTAATTGAGAAATTATCACAAGGCTGGAAGGATTTCAAGAACTACCTCAAACAGAAATGCAAAGAAATGTCTTTAGAAGAATTAATTGTGTGTTTGAGAATTGAGGAGGACAACCGCAATTTTGAAAAGCGGGCTGGTAAGCATCCTATGGAATCTAAGGCAAATGTGGTGGAATATGCTCCAAAAGCAAAGAAACATAAGTTTTCTGGAGAAAGTTCATCACAAGGCTCTAAAGGAGGGGAAATTAAAAGGTACAAGTTTAATGACAAGTGTTACATCTGTGACAAAGAGGGACATCGGGCCAAAGATTGCCGTAGTAAAGGTAAAAGCAAAAGCAAAAGAAGAACAAGTAAGAAGCCTGCTCAAACCCATATAACCGAAGTGGACAATATTTCCAATGGTGTAGATGACATCAATTTTTCTGCAGTTGTTTCCGAGGCAAACCTTGTCGGAAATCCTAAAGAATGGTGGGTGGACACTGGTGCTACTCTCCATATCTGTGCTGACAAAAAGATGTTTACATCTTATTCTACAGTGGACAATGGTGAATAACTTTTTATGGGCAACTCCTCAACTTTCAAAGTTGAAGGACAATGAAAGATTGTATTTAAGATGGCATCTGGAAAGGAACTCACTCTCAACAATGTGTTGTATGTACCGGACATTCGCAAGAATCTTGTTTCTGGATCTTTGTTGAGTAAGAATGGGTTTAGGCTAGTGCTTGAGAGTGATAAATTTGTACTTACTAAGAATGAGATGTATGTAGGAAAAATTTACATGTCTGATGGCCTTTTCAATATGAATGTAATGACCGTTGTACTCTCAATTATTAATAAAAATACATCTTCTTCTTACTTGCTTGAGGTTTCAAATTTGTGGCATGGTAGACTTGGACATGTTAATTATGGATTTTTACGTAGATTAATTAATATGGAATGTTTACCTACATTTGATATTGATTCAAATCATAAATGTAAAATTTGCGTTGAGGCAAAATTATCCAAAACTCCTTTTCATTCAATTGAAAGAAGTACAGAACCACTTGAATTAATTCATAGTGACATTTGTGATTTTAAATCAATTCAAACTAGATGTGAGAAAAAATATTTTATCACTTTTATAGATGATTATACTAGATATAGTTATGTTTATTTAATTCGAACCAAAGATGAAGTTTTGGAAACTTTCATTCAATATAAGAATGAAGTTGAAAATCAACTTGGTAAGAAAATCAAAAAACTAAGAAGTGATAGGGGTGGTAAATATGAATCACCATTTGGTGAGTTTTGTAAAGAACATGGAATAATTCATCAAACCACCGCTCCTTACTCACCTCAGCAAAATGAAATTGTTGAAAGGAAAAATAGGATTTTAAAAGAAATGATGAATGCCATGTTCATAAGTTCTAGATTACCTCAGAACTTGTGGGGGGAAGCAATACTTTCTACTAATTATATTTTAAATAAAGTACCCCGAAAGAAAATGAATCAAACACCTTATGAATTGTGGCATAGAAGAGTATCATCCTACAAATAATTAAAAGTGTGGGAGTGTTTGGCTAAAGTGGCTATTCCTAGTCCTAAAAAGACTAAGATAAGTCCTAAAACCATTGATTGCATTTTCATTGGTTATGCCAAGAATAGTAGTGCATATTGGTTTTTGATTCATAAGTCAGAACATTCTGAAATACATGTAAATACTATTATAGAATCTAGGAATGCATCTTTCTTTGAACATATATTTCCAAATAAGACTGGACAAGAGACTAGTACCAATAAAAGATCTTTTGATGCTATTACTAGTAATGATCAAGAACAAGATCAAGAACAAGAGTAAGATCAAATTGATGAAGAGGAACCTAGGCATAGTAAACGTGCTAAAACCTCAAAATCTTTTGATCTAGGTTTTCTAACATTTTTGTTAGAAAATGAGCCTTTAACTTTTAAAGAGGCTATATCCAGTCCCGAGGCTTCTTTATGGAAAGAAGCTGTAAGCAGCGAAGTTGAATCCATCCTACAAAATCACACTTGGGAATTGGTGGATTTGCTACCAGGATGTAAACCTCTTGGGTACAAGTGGATTTTCAAAAGAAAAATGAAAGCGGATGGATCAATTGACAAATACAAGGTAAGACTTGTGGTCAAAGGGTATAGACAAAAAGAAGGTCTAGATTACTCACCGGTTATTAGAATAACATCCCTTAGAATGTGTTAGACTTATTTATTTTGATGATTTATTTAATTATGTTTTAATTTATTTTTGGAAAAGAAAAATAAAATCAAAATTTATTTTGATGATTTATTTGAAAGAGAAAAATAGAATCAACATTTATTTTGATGATTTTATGTTTTAATAAAATCAAAATTTATTTTGTCCCATTATTTCTCACCTAAACCTTTATCCTAAATGTTGTTAGAATGTATTTAATATTTGATTAAATCAGGAGTTCAAACAACCCAAAACAGAGGTTCAAACAGCTCAGCACAACAGTAGCTCAAAAGGTTCAAAAGGTTCAAGTGGAAGATATTCAAATTTGTAATGATGGAGTGGAAGATATTCAAATTAGTAATGATGGAGTACAACGGCTATAAATTCAAATGAATACAATGGCTATAAACGGCTATAAGTTTCATTATATATACCAAAGCCTCTAATATAAACAAATTATAAAAAATCAGAAAATATTCTTTGATCTATAATCACTCACATCTATTCTTTGAAAAATTCTCTAAGAAGTGCTCTTCAATTTTTGTTTACATCCTCTCTCAGAAATTATACACTGAACCTTATAGCATTAAGTTCATCTTTCCTGTATGAGATTTACAGAAAAATCAAAGCTTTATTTTATATATCTATCTTTGAGAGATTTTATTGTAAGCTTTCTTTGAAAGCAAAAATACCATTTCATCTTGTAAAAGTGTTGCAAACACTGTATTCTTGAAATCTTGAGAGTGACTGTGAATCACCTAAGATTTGCAAGGGTTTGGGCTTGTGAAGTCTGTATAAAATCCATGGAGGATTGCTCCATTTGTAAAGAGGTTGCTAGCACCCCTGTGAAGCTAGAAGATAGTGAAAAATCTCAAGTGAAGCTTGAAGAGTAGATGTAGACTTGGTTGAAACCGAACCACTATAAATCTGTTTGTCTTCTCTTCTCTAATCTCTTTACTTTCCTACTACTGCTATAGCTATCTAATATTCATGTGTTAATCATTTGATTTACCCTGTATGTTAGTTATACTTTATTGTTATTTTGCTTGATCATTTACTGCTAAGTTCATCATTGTGCTTGTTAATAACTTGTTGTACTAGTAATTAATTTTATTAGGGTATTATTAATTTTATTTTGTAGAAACCTAATTCACTCCCCTCTTAGGTTACTTTTTGGGTAACAGAATCCTAATTGCTATTGCGTCTTTGTACAATCTAGAAATTCATCAAATGGATGTGAAAACCGCCTTCTTAAATGATGAGTTAAATGAAGAAATTTACATGGAACAACCTGAAGGATTTTTTGTTCTAGGAAAAGAAAAGAAAGTGTGTAAATTGGTTAAATCATTATATGGTTTAAAACAAGCGCCAAAGCAATGGCATGAGAAATTTAATAAGGCAATGATGTCAAATGGATTTAAAATTAATGAATGTAACAAATGTGTTTATATTAAAAACACAGACAAATGTTATGCCATTGTATGTCTTTATGTAGATGATATGCTCATCATAGGTAGTAATAATGAAATGATTAAAACTACCAAGAAAATGTTGAATAAACATTTTGACATGAAAGACATGGGCATTGCTGATGTAATTTTTGGTATAAAAATTACCAAAACATCGGAAGGTTATGCTTTGTTACAATCTCATTACATTGAGAAAATATTTGACAAATTTAGCAAAGATGATGATCATCTTTCTAGAACACATGTGGATGTTAATTTGTTTCTTTCTAAGAATATACAGGAAAGTATTTCTCAATTAGAGTATGGGCAAATTATTGGAAGCTTAATGTACTTGATGAACTGCACTCGCCCAGACATAGCTAATGCAGTAAGTAAATTAAGTAGATATACGAGTAATCCAGGAGTAGAACACTGGAAAGCTATTATAAGGGTTCTTAGATATCTCTGATTTACTCGTAACATTGGGGTTAATTATACTAGATATCCAGCAGTACTTGAAGGATATTGTGATGCAAACTGGATATCAGATACTAGAGACTCAAAATCCACTAGTGGGTATGTCTTTACTCTTGGTGGTGTGGCTGTATCTTGAAAATCTTCCAAACAGACTTGCATAGCTAGGTCTACTATGGAACCAGGATTCATAGCTTTAGATAAAGCTGGGGAAGAAGCATGATGGCTTCATCACTTTCTTGAAGATATTCCAATATGGCCAAAACTGGTGCCTGCTATATGCATATATTGCGATAGTCAATCAACAATAGGTAGAGCACAAAGTCATATGTATAACAATAAGTCTTGACACATACGTCGTCGACATAACACCGTGAGACAACTACTCTCTAATAGAATTATTTCCATTGAATATGTGAAGTCTAAAGGCAACATAGCAAATCCACTAACCAAAGGGTTAGCAAGAGAGTTCGTTGAGAACTCATCGAGGGAAATGAGACTTAAGCCTATTAATTAAGAGTTACCACAACGGAAACCCAACCTAGTTGACTGGAGATCTCAAGATCTAGGTTCAAAGGGACAACCGAGTTGTATATGACTCACTAGGATCACAAAGGAGTCAAACTCCTACCCATTTCTATGATAAAATAGTGATGTTTGCAACGGTTTAGGTTAAGTAATACTTTTAATGAGTCTTATATCTAGGTATACCTAGCGGAGTATGGCAGGATACTCTTCATAAGAATCACTTATGTGAGTGTGAACTGGGCCGGTTTTATGAGATTCGTGAAGGGTTACAATTCTTTAGAGCACTTATGAAAGACCAGGTTGTTCAGGGCCAAAATGAATATAATAGTGAGAACTAAACTGTGTCTGGTCATATACTGTGTGAGTTCTATTGTCTTGGTTTACACAAACGGCTGAATAATTCAAGACATCATGTTCACTGGTTAGCTAGTAAATCCGATAGTGTCTCATAAGGGAAGGTTCAAAGCCAAAAGCTACTTATCCGTTGTAGAATACTTCCAATTTCTGTACTTTCTGTATTTAGATCATGTTGTTGCATTTTCTCTCCGTCAAATTCCATTCATGTGGGGGATTGTTGGAAAATTGATTTTTTATAAGGCTTATTTTGGGCAACTTTGAGCCCAAAATTGAGTGGGCTCCAAACGTCTTTTCGGGTAGGTCCGAAGAGATGACGTGTTCCTTGACGCATGACAAGTCACACGGTGAAGACGGTTCGTCAAAACCATTTATGAGTGAATGAGAAGTTGACGTTGTTTTCGGGTTCGTGGAATTGGACATTTAAAGAATTAAATGTGGGTTTCCTTGAAATGGATTGTCCTACATTGAACCTTTAAGAGAGCTTGTGTATGTATATAAGCTCTAGAGTACAATACTTGGGTTAGGCCCCAAGGGGCACCCCAAGTTTGTAGAAGGGAGGAGTTATAGATAAAATGAACCTTAGCCCAAACCACCACACACGCGTGCGCCGCCACCGCCGCGCGTCCGACCAGTCGGGTTGGGTCCGGTCGGTTCTTGTATTAATTTTTTAGACAAAATTTATTTAAATTTTTTTCAGAAATTCTTAATGAAATTAAATTCAAAGTTTTCTGTCCATATTTTGCCTTTTTCTGTCTGAAATATCTAACTGATTAACTGCTCTAAACTGCTGCAGTTATACAGATTATCTGCCCAGTTCAAACAAGTTCATATAGTTCGGACAGATCAACTATTCCAACAGTTATCTGTTTGAATAGTGCTTGCACCTATCCAATTTAAATGTGCATCTGTTCACTTCAAATTAGCACCTGTTCGGACAGAATTTTTGCCTATAAATACCAATTTAATTCCAGCAGTTTGGGGAATCAAATATCAATCTGAAAAATATTTTTTATTGTTGTCTCTGTTTGCATAAATTCTTCATATTAGTCTTTAGGAAAATTAAAGAGAGTATAGAACACAAGGTTCCAGCTCACCGGACAAATTTGTTTGGAGTGCTACTACAAATTTGTGAAGATTATTGTATCTTGGGAGATAGACGCCAGTTAACCTCAAGCACCGTAGCAGGGTGAATCTGTCTTAAGGATAGAGTGTCACACACTCGACTTGGTCTTTAAATATTCATTCAGTTCGGTAAAAATAAATTCGGAATGTAATTTATTTTATTTGTTTGATTTGTTTCTATTTATTTATTTTTCACAGAAGATTGTTCCAACAGTTTGAGCCCTGGGGGTTGATCATATGCCTTGTTTAGATAATCATAATTATTTATTTTGTTGGGCATTTTGTATATATTATTTATACAAAAAATTAGACTGAATTGAAATCGTAACATGTTCAATCTATTGTGTTTATAAAAAAAAAAAAAATAGATGGTCTATTTAAAAAAATACAATTATCGTTCATTTTTCTTAAAAACAAATGCGATAAATTGAATACGGCACAATTATTAAATGAATTTAATTTTATCATAAATAATATACACAAAAGGCCTACGAAATGAACAATTTAAATCATCAAAATGGAATCAGTGATAGGCCACATGGGCCCAAACAACAAATTCTAAGTCCAAATCTTAGCCCCACATCATGTTCTACTGAATTTTCTACACCAAAAATCCTATTAAAATGAAGATTATAGGCCACATGAGCCCAAACAACAAATTCTAAGTCCAAATCTTAGCCCCTCTACTGAATTTTCTACACCAAAAATCCTATTAAAATGAAGATTGGAGGAATGGAAGCCAATAGAAGATTTTAGAACCTCCTAGAGAAATTGAGAAAGTAGAGGAGTCCTGTATAAATAGTAAGGGGTTGTTTGGGGTGTCCTAAATAAGTGCACTTTTTATCTTTTTGGACTAAAAAATTGAGGTTGAAAATATGGATGTTTGGGTTAACTTTTTGACTTTTTATGGAAAAATGTGTAATAAAAAATTGTAAAAATTGATTTGTAGAGAAAAATTCGAATTGAGAGTTGTGCAGCCGTAATTGTTGACTTTTGATGAATAGTGTTAACTTTTTAACTTTTTGAGTAACTTTTTGACTTTTTAACTTTTTTACAAGTTCCCAAACTTGGCCTAAATACTGATAGTTCTAGAGAGTATTTTAAAACATTCTTGTAAGGTTGTGAAAAATTTCCATTAAACATTTGCATACCTCATCTCTTGTATATTCTAGAATGTTCCTAGAAGGCCAAGGTTACCTATAAATAGGAGAGGACCAAGGTTGCCTATACATTTCACCCGTATCTTTTCTTTTCCTTTGCAAATCTCTGTCCAAACACAACATGTAATGTAATGAACAAAAAATTGATAGAAAAAGATGTGTATTAATTAAAGAGTCCAACTCTTCTTCAGTCTGGAAACGGATTAGACAATGTTTTTGGGCTGCGGTGGACTCATATTGATAATTTAAACCATCTAATGTGTAGAGCTTGTGGAGTACATCATTCTTGCAAAAAATCACGTTAATCGGACATCAATAGTTCCTTGATCAGTTTACATTTGTGTCTGCAATTTATTTTAAAAATCCTAATTGTTGTGATCAAATGGTTATCGATACCCAATTAATATAATATTTTAAAAGAGATGATATACTCAACGAACTCTATATATTGAACTGTTTGGATTGTCGAGATGAGCTTGGAATCGGGCCTACAACAACCCAATAACATTGTCCAATTCAATTTTGGACGGAAGAGAAGCTATGACCTCAATTAAACAAGTTGTAAGATTGGAGCGAAGGTAGTTGCTTCCATCAAGTTCTGAAGTTCTAGTTTTAGATTGTCCAACTCATCTATAGCAGCATATATGTGCAAGAAAAAAATGTCAAATTTAACATTAGTGCTAAAATCTAAATGGCTTACTCACCATTCACAAGTCCATTCATCTTTTCCTCACTGATTGTCATATGCACAATAGCCATCAAACTATATGCAATATTTTATGCCCTGCACAATCAACCTAATTGTACTCGACACCATCCAAAATCTTCTTCCCTATAACATTGGCCTAAACAGTTTCAAATCCGGAATGTGGCAATTTTCCTTGCATTTTGGCCTTATACAATTCCTTCATCGTCCTTTTGCACAGTTGCTTCTTTGAATTCAGAATTTGTAATTGCGGAAGCCGGCTGAGTTGCTAGTTACTTGGCTCCCCATGTTCATGAGAGACTAATAGCTCAACCAATTCTCGTAAAGGAGCATGCGAAATGAAATCAGCAGGTTCCTCCCATGCATCTTGTACCTCCATCCTTGGAGCGGAATTGATACTAAGGAACGATGATCCTAAGCATACTCTCCCTTTCCTGGGGACTGTAAAATTATTTTTTCATTATTTTTTAAAATTTTAAACTATAAATTAGAATTCAATATACAATCGATTAGACTACCTTTTAAATCATTGTTGGCATAATCTAATAAATAAAAGGTAAATTATATTGACTTTTCATGAGATTTGGTGATAATACAGCAAGCTTTACATTTTGACATTGTTATACCAATGGCTCTTTTAATGAGGCTAAAGGAATCAGAGCTAATATCGTAAAAACATAAAAATAAACCAGATATAACATTT
The DNA here is from genome assembly GCF_004153795.1 of Camellia sinensis. Taxonomy (NCBI): domain Eukaryota; kingdom Viridiplantae; phylum Streptophyta; class Magnoliopsida; order Ericales; family Theaceae; genus Camellia; species Camellia sinensis. The sequence goes on from NW_021024690.1 coordinate 1,510,600, forward strand.
ATTTCAGTTTAAAAGATATGACAATATTATTTTTTCATCTATATGACTAATAAATTATTGATGAAAAATGCGTCAAATATTATGTGAGTTAAACTAAACCTAAGGAAAACCCAATGTAGTTAAGTCAAATTTATAGAGTTTATTATATTTTTTACAAATTTTATGAGAGGTTAATGTAATTTACTCTAATAAAAAATATACAAAAAAATATACATAACTTTTTTATTTTTAAAATAGAAAATAAAAAGAAGTAAAATATATATCTTTTACATATACAATGGACTTGATGAAATTGATACTATAAATCATATTGTAAAATAGTTGGAGATCATCTCATTAAACATTATAAAATTATGATGAAAATATAAAATTAATAAGTGATTTTCATAAAATTATGGAATTATTTTATTACATATTTTATAAATATGCATAAATATATAGGTACTATTTTGATTCTTAAAATATTGGGGACCATCCCCAGCCCAATCCCTCTGTGCGTCCTCCTCTGGGCACTGCTGATGATACTGCCAATCTTCAACCAATTCATATTCCACCGTGAACTGCCCAATCTTCTGGTGGTGTTTACAGGGAGAGGATAAAATGATCACTTAAATTCTAAGATAATATCAAACGCAATAAATTTGGCATACCACATAGCAATAGACTTCGCATTGCTAACCATGGAATGCAAATATCATTTATCAAATTATTTTTCATCGCATTTTGTACTGCCTACTCATAGGACCCAACAAGACTTATAAAAAACGACACCAAGGAGAGGAGAATAGAGAAAGATTCGAGTAGAATTATGCTAATTTATTTATGCAGTGTATATCATAGTGTTGATACAATTCAAAAAGAAGAAAAACTTAACAGTTCCTATTTCATTTGGTTATTGATTACATTTCATTTACATGAAGTAAGACAAATTTGTCAGTTGTACAATCTCAACAGTATTGTTCTAAGCTCAATCCAGACCCAGCCATAGGCCACTCTGTCTACTCATCAATACCTTGAACAGCATCCTGTATATCACAAATAACACAAGAAATTAAGCCACCACAGGACCCCAATTGTTAACTTTCATTTTGGGGGGTGGGGGGGTGGGGGAGATTGATGCAAATCTTTTTCTAGTATTGTTTGACAACTTGCAGGTTAAATCTTGCTAGTAAGTTCAAATTCACAAACTGGAAATATTGTGAAGCAAAAAGAAAAAAAGAAATTTACTTGCACAACCTCTGCTAATTGGTCCTCAGCGTGTTAACTTTTGATTTGGTAAAATAAGTTGATTTAGGATTCATACAAGTAGATTTCAATTTCTAGTGTGATCATATTATTATGATTCTGAAGGTGCTCATGAAACTACTACTATATTTAGAAACATCTATTTTTCACATAAAGAAATACATATCCACTTTCCAAGTACTTCTATGCAGACAGAACTTACAGGAAGTTCACATAGATAATTATGGGGTAGATTAGTTGTGCCTGTTATTTTAGAAAAAATGACCATCCAGCCCATATATATATATATATAAACAGTTGACAGAAATTCTTGTTAAAATCCTCCTCATGAATCATTTTTCATCAGTTTGTGTATGAGGTTCTTTGGCCATAAGAATTCTTTACGGGACGAAAATAAAAAGTAAAATGTTAAAACCTAAAAGTAGCGGAAGAAAAAATAATCTATGCGACACTGGTTGAGGCTTGTAAAGTGAATTTAGAATATCAAATTTTTAATAAATAAAAGTTGGAGCCAGCTCTTTCTTTTATAACAAGGTAAAGAGAGATATATAGATTCATTCATTAGAAAACAATAATCAGATTAATATATGTAAATATGAAGAAAATACGGGCAGAGGCATTACCTTAGCTAGCCTTGTAACATAAGCTGCAGCCAGCGCTGTTGCCAATAGTCCTACGCCAAGTGTAATTAGCTGACTGTTTCCGCCGGGTAAACCCACATCAGATTCTTCTTGCTGTAACATCCCAAATTCAATATTGTAAGGCCCTGTTTGGGATCAGCTAAAAAGCTGCCAAAAAGCAGAAGTCTGTTTGGGAAGAACTAAAAAAGAGCAACTAAAAAAGTCAATTTTCCCACACACAAAAGAAAAAAAAAAAAGAAGACACTATTTTAGCATTTCCTAAACACATCAACTATTTTAGATTCTAAAAAAAAAATAAAAAATAAAAAAAACTAAAAAAACCAATGCCCACTATGGAATTAGATGACTTTTCTGTTAATGGAAGACCTGGGATAAGGAAGTCAAAGAATTCTAAATGTCAATAAGTAATAATTTTCAATAATTGCATTTGTTGCATTTTGCGATCAAACTCAAGCCCATGCCCCTAACAATACGACTTATATCCAACACTTGCAAACTTTTCATGGAACCATATGGAGACTTGGGAAATGATATTGTTAAGAAAAATGAGTATAACCCCTTGGTAATTTTTGTCGCAATTTCATTCCAAAAGGTTTGTAATTTTTATCCATGAGCAAGTTCAATAGTGGAAAATTCAAGATAGCGGTTCAATGGTAATGATGTGATTCAAAGACACATACTTCTCCAAAGTTAAAAAGTAAAATTATGCATAAAAACAACATGTCATTTAGATTTTATCTTTGTTAGGTTTTTGGGTTGGGTTAATTTCAGATAATTTAGTTTATGGACAATAGGATAAATTAACTAGTGGGCTTGACATTTAGAACCCATAAACTTGGTTATTTGCATTATATACACCGTTTTGGAATCAAAACCCTTTTCTCTAACAGTGCCTGGTGCGTTCGAACAAGGCCGGTTCATTTGAATGCATGAGTGCATGGTCGGTATGATTTTCCAGTGTTTGATTCATTCAAACGCATGGAGGTTGAAATTTGAACGAAAGTGAGTTTTCCACCCATGACTAACCATTTGTTTATCTTGGATGAATCATCTATAAGAACAGGAGGATGCAATTAAATTAACCAGTTTCATTAAAACAATGAAACTGGGTTGCAAATTTTCATGATGTTTCTTCCAGACTATTCTAGATGTCCAAATTGTTCTCAAGTTGCATATTGGCAGATCCCAAGTTTTCTTAAGATGCTATAAACTTCCACAGAGTTTCCTTCATTTTTTTTTTCTTCATCATTTTTTTCTCAGATAGAAAAAATAAAATAGTATTCAAAAATTTTCAACACAGGGAAACGATGTTATTGATTAACTGCTTTGGAAGAAAATTCTCCATAAAAATAATATATGAGAGGGACTTGTAGCACTTCTTTCTTCTATGCTTTACGGTAAAAGGGAACTCAAAGTATTTCCCTAAAGAGAGAGACAATAGGTTACATAATACTTTAGAAATTTATAATGAATTCATAAAGAATTTACAATAGAAGGAAAAAGCAATGATGAACTCACAATTATTGCTCGCCCAAATGCACCAGCACTAACATAAGCCCATGTTCCTGGAAGCATCCCCAGCCAACTGCAAGAGAAATATTGGTTACAGTTTTTGTATTGAACATGGAAGACAATTGAAAAGGACTTGGAAGTATGAATGTAGACTACGGAGTTCTGTTTTGAATAAAATTTGGCAGTTCCTATAACCAGGAAGCTATATGGCGGTCTGTATATGAATCCAGAGACTTCATATCAATCATTCAGACGGTTGCCAATTTCTGAATTTTGAGAATTACAAAAAATAAAAATAAAATAGCAATCCATTTTTTTTTTAACATTTAAGAGATTGCAGCAAATACTGCATAAATCACACAAGGTATTACATACCTCAGAAAAAAATTAACTAAAATTGGACCTATTTTCAATGTTGAAGAACACAAAAAATAAATGGAAACATTTAAAACCTTCCTCAATAAGTTGAAACAGCAGTATTTTACTTACTGGGTAAGAAAACGAAGAACAGTTGAAACAGGAGAGATTTGAACAACTTAGCTTTGATAATTATCATTTCAAGGGAAAAGGTATCCTAAATACCAGCTAGTGAAATACACAACAATCAATCACTTAAATTGGATACACCAATCAAAAGGCAATCCAACTGATAATAGCAATGCATAAACCAATATAACACTATATATGTAAATATATTGAATAAACAAGAAGCAAACCTTCCCAACACATATGGAACAAACTTCACTGATGTAAGTCCATATAAATAATTTCCAAGAGAGAAAGGAAGCAAAGGGCTCAAACGGAGAAGCGTAACAACTCTAAAACCATTTTCTCCAATTGCCTTGTCAATCGCAAGAAATTTCTTGTTTCCTTCCACCATTTTAAGAATACGATCACGGGCAAAATATCTGGCAATTAGAAAGGCAACACTTGCAGCCACCTGAAAGGGTAAGAAGATACAAGTTCAAGTACACCCCATTTCCTTAAATTTGTTCTTTCATACTGGCAAAACTTCCAACTTACCGTTCCACTGATAGAGACAATGATAGTGCCAATTATAGAACCAAATAGCAGACCAGCTGACATGGTTAACGGGATAGCTGGTATTGCAAGGATCTAGGACAACATATTAGTCAAAGTGTCAGTAAAGTTGCATTAAAAAAAAATTCATACATGAATTATGATGGGAACTCTGCACATGTTGGATATTGTTTATGATCAAAGGGACTACTTATAGAAATTTAAGATAATTCTCACGTTCATATGTAGATCTGCTGAGAATTTGTGACTTGAAATAAAATGATAAATGATAAATGAAATTCATTCAACTGTTTTTAGCTTGTGATATGAGAAACAAAAACACATAGTGTTTACTATTTTTAACATGAACCTCCTAAAGCATGACATGATGGATGTTAGTGACAGATTAATGAAGCCTTGTAAACATATTATGCTTTAGAGAGAGGGCAAGTTCTTACTTCTAAGCCAGCATACACTGCTACAAATAAAGCATACCCAGCTGGCCCATAACCTGTTCATTAAGAAAACTTTTATGAGGGGGGGAAAAAAAGAGAGCATAATTCATAAAGAAGCAAAACTTGAAGCATACTATTGCAACTATAGATTCCACTTTAATATGAAGATTCCGATTGGAAGGTCCATGATCTAGAAATAAAATGTAGCATAGAGTTTCATGACACAATAAATCAGATAAGGAGTAGTGTTCTTTGCAAAAGAAGAATATAAAATAAGCAGAGCTGTACAATTTAGGAGTATGAGGAAACAAGATTATGTGAGGATGTAAACATGAAGCTTATTTTGCTCAAAAAGCTTTTCCCTTTGAGTTCCACCAAAAGCTTAGAGAGAGAGAGAGATCGTTCTTGGTTGACAATATTGATAATTTTTTCTTCGATTTGAGTACTTTTCTCTTTATTGCACATTGGCTTATAAATGGGCCTTGTCTTCCAAATAAATTACTAAAAAAGATAAAAAATAAAAAAATAGATAATTGTTTCACACAACAAGGGGCCCTTGTCCTTTTTGGTACTTAGAATGCATCTTAATCCACTTCATAGGGCACTCGGCTTGGTATCACACATTTCACACGGAAAATAAAAGAATAAAGATTAAATCTTTACAGAAGAAAAAGACAAAGACAAAGAAATGAAAGGAAGAACTTCCCAATTGAAATGTTATCTCAAATAGGATTTTCCTCTTCCAAAGAGAAACTTACGCTATGTTTGGATCATGGATTTTGGTAGGGATTTGGAAGGGGAAAGGAAAAATTGAGGGAAATTGAGAAAAAAAATTAGCTAATATTTCCTTTACATTTTACTCGTCTTTCTTTCCATTTCCAACTCCCTAGTCAAATCCTTAATCCAACACAATCTTAGGAAGCCCAACAACACTTAAAAGAGACACATGAAAAGAAGTTGCAAGCCTAAGCAGTGTGTTTAAATATAAATCATATACACACTATAACAAGCTACAAGTAATTCATGCACACCAAACCACACGATTAGAACACTTATCATTTTCTTCAAGTGAAACAACACAAGAGGGTCTCTGAACAAGAACATAAATAATGCTCTATTTGGTTCATTGGAATAAAATGGAATGGTGATTCCTTAGACTTTCTTATGAAATGACCATTCCCTTAACATAGTGAAAGACAATTCTATTTGTAATGTATTTGTCATTATATTTTTAGTCTAACCAAACATGAGAAAGAATATTTTGATGAAATGATCATTCCATTCCACTTCATTCCAATGAACCAAACACTACCTAAGAGTATAGAGTTTCTACAAAAACAGTAGCTTCAAGGCAGCAGAAAATCTAATTAATAATTTTTCACAAAAATGAACCCACATAATACAAATTCTCATTATACACCCAGCCGATTTTCAAGAAAACTAATATAATTTCCAATTCATCATCAAAGGCCTTCTAAAATAGAGAAAAGCTACTCTCCTAGACATAACTACCCAGATTTTTCCAGGTAGTGTGTTGTGTGGTGAAGATTAAATTTGAATTGTGTGGGGTCTATGTGTAGAATAAATCTGAACCACAACATAATAATTCTGGACAATTTCGGGTTGATAAGTCTGGTTCGTAGTATTTCTCACTAAAATATAACGAAAGAAAGCCCAAAATGAAAACATGATCTGTTAACGAATATCACTCAACAACACCCAAACCAAATGCTCACCAGGTCTCAAATGGATCCCAAACATTCAAAAATGGCTTCCTTGTTAACCCCTATATCTATATTATTGTATAGTGTTTACCACAAATCCCTAAAGATCTAAAATGCTTAGAGAAATTTACAAAAATTAAACTCAGTAACACTTAAACCAATCTATACAATCCACACCAAGTTCTCAGAAAATCAGAAGTGGGTACGGGGATTCATGAAATTATCTTCAATGAAATTAAAAAGTACAACACAAGAACAGCAAAATCAATGACATACTTTTCAGTATATCTCAAAAAAGTGCTTCACCTTCAATAGAACCAAAATTTTAATAATCCTGAGATGGGTCTTAAATATCAAGAAATTGCGTTCAACATAAGCAAATGAAAAAAAATTAATTAATTGATAAACAATTCTACAGCAATTTCTCAAAAATGTCTCACATTTAATTTTTCCTACATTGGAACCAAAATACCACCAATACAAAGAAAATCCACACCTAATTCTCAGAAATTCTCAAATGGGTATTTTGAATTCTTCAATGCAATTAAAAATCAATAAAAGAACAGCAAAATCAGTGACATACTTTCAGTATATCTCAAAAAATTGCTTCACTTTTAAGAGAACCTAAATTCTAATAATCCTGAGATGGGTGTCAATTATCATGAAATTGCGTTCAACATAACCCAATTATAATTAAACAATTTCACACCGATTTCTCAAAGTAGTCTCATATTTAATTTCCTACCATTGAAACCAAAATACCACCAACACATAAAGAATCTACATCTAATTCTTAGAAATTCTCAAATGCGTATTCTTTAATTCTTGCGAAACTACCTTCAATGAAACTGAACCAATTTCCCAAAAACGTCTCATATTTAAATTTATTTATTTTTCCTACATTGAAACCAAAATACACCAAAACAGAGAAAATCTACACCAAATTCTCAGAAATTCTCAAATGGGTATTTCTAATTCATGCGAAACTACCTTCAATGAAACCCGAAAACTGCGTCAAGAAGGCATTGATCTGGTCCTTGTAGATGTACCCAACAGCCCCAAATCCACCAACAACACCCACAAGCAACAGACCAGCCAAAAGGGTACCTTTAACAGCAGTCTCACCTTCCAATCCTCCATCATCACCACCACCACCACTATCCCCACCTTCGTCACCATCACTCTTTGGGTTCAGATTCAAGAACCTCCTGAGGCTCTGTGGGGCGTTATTAGGAGCCTTCTGGAGGGTCTGTTGTTGTTTCTTTGTTTCTTTAAGGGAAGAGCATGGTTTGAGGAAGTGGAAGCGCTTGGGTCTGAAACTGAAGAGGAAAGAAGAAGTGGAAGTGGAGAGAGAGAAGTGGAATTTTGGTCTGAGAGGTTGTTGGAGAGGAGGAGGAGGAGGAGGAGAGGAGAGGCACGGTGGCCTCTTCACTGGGGTGTGCATTTTAGACACTGTGAATACTAGTAGTAATCTTGTTTTTGTGTAGGATAAGAGCTGCTTTTTTATTTTTGTGTTGGTTGGTTGGAATGTGCCATGTAAATTGAAACCACCACTGAAAATGTGTGAAGCCTATTTGTGTTGATGAGGAAAGATTTTGTGGACAGCAGCACATGTTAGTTGTAGTAATAATAATAATAACTCAGTGAAAATATTCTATTAATGGTGTGAAAAATAAAAGGATAAAAGTTAGGGAAAATTAATAAATTTTTAATTTTTTTTATAATTTTAATTATTAATATTTATAATTTTTTTCATTAATTTATATTTTTTTTTTAAATTCACATATTTTCTTTAAAAGTAGACCAACCTTTTTTTTTTGTGTGCATAAATCATCACATGGTACCATGCGATTGTGTGTTTGTTTAATGATATTTTGTAATTGGATTGGATTGCCTTTAGTTGGCTTAACTCATAGGCTCTTTAGATCGGTTTGTTGTGGACTTATCTTAATAATTTAAATCGTTTATCTTGTAAAATCTATTAAGTAAATTATCGATATTAAATATCAGATTAATTAGAAATAGTCACGTGAATTGATCAAGTCTCATGTTTAATTTTAACAAGATTTATAAGATGTAACTTATTAAATTTGTTCATGAATTTGAACGAATTTAAATAGTTTTCAATTATATATAATTGGACAAGCACAGAAGCAACTCGAAGTCACTTTCCTTGTAAGACAATTAGCAATTGAATACCATTGAACAATGTGGGACATACCATTAGGCACGTCTAACCAGAGCTTCTAGGCACATCGACACCTAACTTTTAGTTAAAATTTCTAAACCAAGACGTGACGGTTGATGACAATGTGTGGTTCAGATCATCAACATGAATATAGATTAATCTCATGTAATACTCTAACTTTATTTATATAGTTTAGATATTTAATTTTAATAAATTCAAATTCGATGTAACGAGGGTGGTTATTTATGGCAAACATAACGGTAGTAAAAGGGGGGGATGGTGACAATAGTGATTATAGTAGTGATAGTGAAATGATTGTGATACTTACGATTATGATGCAAATAATAGTGGTGGTGGTGATGATAATGGTCATGATAGTGTGGGTGTTGATTTCCAACCACACTGTCAAATAGGAACTCAGCAGGAGAGCACAGGCAGAGTGGATTACGCCCGAACAACCTGTCACAGAAAGATAAGACTCCGGCAGTGATTCGTCCACCCGGGGCACTCCGACGATCAAGTCAGTATTCAATTATCTCTCAAAGATAGCAAATAGTGTTTAACTCACTAGCCAGAATACAAAAAGCGTACTTTAGATACACGAGGGTGCCTTACTTTTATAACCAGTACTAACCTGATCATTGTAGAAGCCCAACTTCAACGGATTCTGGCTCAATACTCATCTTGGACTCCTAGCCAGATAAAGATAAGCTCCCTAAGCGTTTTATCTTCATCCAGACTGAGGTCCTCTCCAATTCTAGGATTCCTGTCCTTTATCCGCTCATCTTGAATTCCGGTATCTCCAAAGATTACCTTAACGTTGTGACCAAGACACGTGGCACCTCGACTGACACTTTGGCGTCACCTTGGCCACGTGTTGCTATTCACAAAATATGTCCCCACAATTGCCCCCTAGGTTCTATTACCTCGGCATCCTGAGGTGATGGAACCTATATCGTTTGTCCATATAGCACGTTGGTTAAGATGTACTCTATCCTTCATGACCGAGATCACCATATGTCGGCCTCATATAACCAAGACTTTGCAGTCTACTTTATCAATGACTACGAACCAATAACCAATTTCTTCAAGTTTTTTAACCAGGGCCGTTCCTCTAGCCGAGGAACTCCAAGAGTTCTATCTACGCATGAGCTGTCACGCACGGTTTTCTCAACTGTCTCCGCCACGCGTCCTTTTTTCATTGATTCGTACCTAACACGCGCCATCAAGTCGTGTCGCTTCTGCGCATGCCGCCTGACAGACACGTCGTCCAAGGCACATCATTATGGTTTGCCGCCTTTTTGCTTTTTAACAAAACATCTCCCCCTCTCTTCATCTCTTCACTTTACATTCTTGCATTCTTTCTACGTTTCAAGATTTTCTATTTCTTAACAAATCCTCTACCTCCATTGCCGTTTTCATTGAGCTCTCTGCAACTGTACTCCATTCATCTCCTCTGACGAAGCTTTCACCGTTCTGCTCCACTCATTTCTGCCTTCTGACTCCGGCGAACCTCAACCTCGGACCCAACTGGTGAGCTCTTTATTCCTTTTCAATTTTCAGCTTCAATCTTCCATGATTTTGAATACGTTTCTCCCTTTATCACCTGTCCATTTTTTGCTATTGAATCACTCGGGTGTACTCCATATTCCTGATGGGGATTCCATGCCCTTCCCAGTAGTGGCCTTTATCTAGTGTGGACTCCGGTTCCCTCTAGACATCCTTTTCCGACAAGTCCTTTATTATTACAAGCTTAACCCGATGCAACTGGCCATTAACTCCTATAGAATCATTAATGGTATAATTGCTCTAGCTAGCCGAGAAAACGCTAGGATAACACTAGCCAATATCCAATACTGTTATACCATGTGTGGCCTGAAACCCAAAAAAGCTACGTCTATTACCTCAGGCCGAGTTCCACAGCCTATAAACTCATAGCCGATCTCCCAGACTCCAACAAAGGTACTGGAGATGATTATTTCATCGTCTCGGGTAACTGGGAGTTCTCACCTAATGACGATCTCCACCTCTATCCTTTGAGCCAAGCAGTGTTTAAAGAGGGTGATAGTAAGAACCAAGTGTCACTTTACATGCTTTTAAAGTCTTATCACTTTATTCCCTTTATATGTTCTAATGTCTGATTTTTGTACTTGTAGCTCTCCCTTAGCCATCAAAAGATTTTCGCAAAACCTTCTTCCCCAGCAAAGACTTTAAGAAGCTACTGGGCTTGCTAGTTGACCAACACAAAGCCCTCACACTGCTCAATTATATACCGACATACAAATCCGTACTGCCCGGCGTCCCCAAGAAGAGTAAGTCTCCACATTCAGCAACAACTCCCCTTGTCACTTCATCACCACGGCCTGACCAAGCCTCAACTTCTGATCCAGCGGAGCAGCCATCAACATCTGCTCCACAACTGATTCCTCTTGCCCAGTGCAAACGTCGACGCCGAGCTCCAATCTTCGCTTCTGCCAGCAGAATTCATAGCCGAAATTGCCAATCCTTTGAGGCGTCGGCTTATGATCTGACAAACCCACCTACTGCACTGCCAGCAATCCGCTTCGCTACCAAGGTTACTGTTGTTGCCACCGTCAAAGAGATGAGCCTTGCAAAGATCATTCCAGATGACCTTTTAGCTGACTTCCCGGGGGTGGTGTCAGTCCACTCCTCCAGTCTTTCCCAAGCCCAGCCAAAACCCAAGGCAAAGAGGGTTAAAAGGGTTAAAAGGGCCAAGGCCAAGCCCAGCGCCACTGAGGTGGAGTCAGAGGACATAATACCCATCTCAAAATTGGCCGAAGTAGAGCAGTCGGCTGAGAAGAGGCTTGCCGAAGCCGAGGCATTCGACCAAACCCAACTAAAAAAGCTAAGGTCCAGCGGGTCTTCTGAGCCTTCTGGGTTTCTCATCCCTTTGGACCCCGACTGTTAATGTCGGAGACCGACCTCTTCTTGCCGGGGATAGTGCCCTCGACAGTTTGGAAGTTAGAGCCACCATTTCCATTGCCGTTCTTCTTCCAGCCGACATCAATCAGATGCTGAGCTCTTGAAGTATGAGAACTATGCGATGATGATGTAGTATTGCGTCTTGGTAAGTCTTGTGACTTCTTATTTAACTTTTAGCTCTGGTCTTCATACTTAACTAACTTCCTTTGCAATCTTGCAGGCTATCTAGCAGGGTCACTCCCTTGCAGTCAAAGACCAATGAATTTAAAAAGGAACTGACCCAAAAAACCAAGGAGGTAGCCAAGCTACTGTCCTCTTTGAACAAAGCTGAGCCCCGTATCTGAGGCCTTCTTGACCAGGCCAAGGTTATTGAGTTGGCCCTAAAAAATGTCGATGACTGCGCCGAGGCTATAGAAAATGTAGCCGAGGTTGCTAAGGCCGAGGCAAAAGAGGCCAAAAAAAGAGATGCCGAAGCCCAAACTCAACTTTAAACGTCACTGGCTACGAAGGAGGCCGAAATCAAGGTGGTCGACGAAAAAGCCTACGCCGAGGGGGCGGCCGATATACGTGACGAGTACAAAAGGCCAGGCATGCAACAAGGGTTACACCCTTGGTTGGATGGCTGCCTTGAAGGAGTTGGCAGTCCCTGAAGGTTCACCACTGTATGATGCCAGCTGACTTGTTTTACCACTCCCTCCTACTCCAAGCCAATTTGAGGATGAGGTTGAGACAGAGGAGGATGTCGAAGCTGATAAGTCTGGTGGAGTTGGTGCTGCTGGGCCAAGTCCCCAACTCTGAATAACCAAGTCCTAGACTTGACTTAGGATGAGGAAGACGAGGTCTCAAAAAGTGCCTCCCCTAAGAAGACTACGTCTGAGGTGCATACCACTGAGAAGAGCCTCGATCAAACTCTTCTTGAGATTGATGCCGAGATCGAGGCTGACAAAACTGCCGAGAAGATCGCCTAGTTGTCTTCTGAGCCCGAAACTTAGCCAGCCGATGACGCCGAATAGTCTACTTAGAAGCTTTTCCTTATTTCTACTTTGTAATAGTTTCCGCTGTAGTCTTTGCAACAATGTTTTAATTTCAGTTTGGCTGATGTGTTTTTTTGTACTCGAACAAGTTTACCTTTTGAATGCAAATCTGATTTCTCTTTCAAAGTGTTGTATGCCTTCCTTTCTCTCATGTATGCTTACAACTTTCATACTTAGAATAATTTGGTATGTCTTCAAAGTACACCTTAACTATGCAATATCCTCGGGGTAAAGTACCTCGGATATATCTTCTGATTATATATCTCGGCCTTGGCTTAACACTTAAAAAAATTTTGAAATATTTTTACGAGTGTTGTTTCTTTAAACTTGCCACTTCACTCTCACTTACTGTCTTCTATCAAGACTTCTGTCTTCTATCCTTCCCAAGTTTTGGCCACCTGGTCATCTCAGCAAGTATGTATGTTGGGTACCTTTTCCAATATAACCTCGGCTAACTTCAACTTGTAAATTTTTCTGAAATTTTAGCAAGTGTTAAATTTCGACAAGTCCAAAGCACTTCGAAGTTTTAAGCTCATTCATCATTCTCCAGCTCTCTGCCCCTTAATGTGAACCTAAGTTTTACTTATGTTCACATTAAACGCATATTTCTTTCTCCGAAGTCGGATTCAAACAAAGACTAACCGAGGTTCTCAACCTTGGTTTCTCTGTTAGTGCACTTAGTTCCATTCCAAGTTTAATCCTGCCGATGTGGCAAGTCTAGTTTCAATTCAACTTAGTTCAACTCTATTATATGCAAGTATAATTCAACTCTGCCATATAATAAGTTATTCGTCATGTTTCAATCAGAAACATCGCTAACTTAGTTCAACTCTATTATATGCAAGTATAATTCAACTCTGCCATATAATAAATCTAAGTTACTCATCATGTTTCAATCAGAAATATCGCCAACTTAGTTCAACTCTATTATATGAAAGTATAATTCAACTCTGCCATATAATAAGTTTAAGTTATTCGTCATGTTTCAATTAGAAACATCGCCAAAGGACTGGTCAGTCCTATTACACAAATTTCACATTCTTAAATAATCAGGCTAAAATTTTTTATTACTACCTGGACTAAGAAAATTATGACATAAATTTCGAAAAATAAAAAAGTCTAATAGTTGAAAAACTTTAAGTTGCAAGTGTTCCAGGGTCTTGGCAACTCTTTACCTTCACTGTCTTCAAGCCGACATGCCCTATTGCTGGCGATCGAGATGATTCTATAAGGCCCCTCCAATTTGGGCCCAGCTTTCCCTCCCTAGGATCTTTTTTGTTGCCGACCACTTTCCTTTGTACTGGGTCCTCAACTTTGAACTCTCTTGGGTTAACCTTTTTATTATAAGTCCTAGCAAATTGTTGCTGGTATGCCCCCAGTCGAATTGTTGCTCTCTCCCTTTTCTCCTCAAGTAGGTCTAGATCTCGGGCCAGGAATGTCTCATTAGTTCCATTCTCTACTCCTTGGGTTCTAATCCTGGGATTTCGACTTCCAGTGGGATAACTACTTCTAGGCCATAAGTCATGGCAAATGGGGATTTCTCAGTTGATCTTCTCGGTGTAGTTTGATATGCCCAGAGTACATTGGGCAGCTCTTCTACCCATTTTCCCTTTACTGCTTCCAGCCTCTTCTTGATCCCTTTACTGTTTCTGCTTGTTATTATTGTCATTGGGATCCCAAACATGGTGATGATATTCTTCCATATGAAGTTTGACGTAGCGAAATACACGGGGACTAGATATTGTTCTAGTAGACGAAAGGGGCTCTCGAATTTACGAGAAAAAGAGAACCTTGAATCCACAAGGAATAGAAAATATCTTAATATTATTGATTGAATGAAAAAAAGTTGTCTTTGCCATAAGACTTACATAACTATTTATAATAAACTAAACCTAATACTTGTAGGAAAAGTAATTCTAAAATAAACTAGGAAACTTAAATCAACACAAATTAGGAAACCTAAGAGAATAGGAAAAATTCTAAACTATTTAAAATCCTAGTCAAAGTCTAATTCCAAAATAATAAAATTAAGAAACCTAATAATTTTAAAATATTTATACTAAATTAGAAAAATCTTATAAAATAATATATCAAAAATATTAAAACTAAAAGATAAAAATTCTTAAAATTTTGTCCTACATCAGACTCCTCTTCTTTGAAAGAACTCGTCCTTGAGTTCATATTAGAGATCTGCCATCTTCCATGCCAAATAAAGAGATATTTTGAATATTTCAGTTGCTTGCCCATCTTCTAAAAGTTGTATGTAGAAAAGTTTTCTTTCTGAAAGTTCTTCTCTATATGCTTCAACTTGTGTAGAACTTGCATGCTCTCTTGATGTTGCACCATCTCAGATTCAATTGATCATTTAATTATTAACCTTGGAATATCAAGTGTAGCATTAACCAATTTCTTTGTTCCATGCAACGGTTGTATTATCTCTTCTTCCATTTTCTCTTTGTTACTGGGCTCAATCAGATCTTCTTTTTCCTCAATATTTTTATAATTTATTTGTAAAACTTTCTTCCTAATATTCAAATTAGCATGTGTTGATGCATTATCAACACTTGAACAAAACTTTGTATCTTCTTCATTAGTTTTACAAACAATCTCACCACAAATAATATTTGGATGCGAATTCTTTTCTTTCGCAACAACAATTTCATTGCAAATTTTTACCAACTCCATGGAAGTATCTTGATTTGTATATGATAATATATCTTCATGATCATGAAAGTAAAATTGATGCTAAAAACTTTTTCATTGTTAACCATGAATGAATTTTGTCTTTACCTTTGCAAACTCGATAATCTTGTAATCCATTCCACCACTTCAATGCAATTTTATCAAGTTTGTAGGATGCGAATATAACCTTCTTTTCATGAGGAATCTTCATGAATTCAAAGAAATTTTCAAGATCAAGCAACCAATTAAGAAAATTTTCTTTTGAAACTTACTTCACTACAATAAAATGCACCTTTGGCGACCAAATTGGCGACTAAAAAAAATTTAGTCGCCAAAAGTTGTGGAATTGGCGACTAAAAATTTTTTTTGGTCGGCAAAAGTAAAATATTTAGCTACTAATTTTTTTGGTCGGGGTATATTGGTTATTGGCGACTAAAAAAAATTTAGTCGTTAAAAATGCCAGAATTGTCGACAAAAAAGAATTTTAGTCGCCGTATATTGAGTTTTAGCTACTAAAACCGTTAGTCGCCGAATGGAAAATAAAAAATTATTTTTTTACCTTTGCCGACCAAAAATTTGGTAGCCAAAAGTCTCTTTTCAGCGACAAAAAAGAAATTTGGTCGCTGTATATTAAGTTTTGGCGACTAAAATTATTTAGTAACCGAATGAAAAATAAAAAATTATTTTTTACCTTTGGCGACCAAAATTTTGGTAGCCAAAAGTTTATTTTCAGCGACTAAAAAAAATTTTAGTCGCCATATATTGAGTTTTGGCTACTAAACTCATTTAATCACTGAATGAAAAATAAAAAATTATTTTTTTACCTTTGGCGACTAAATTTTTGGTAGCCAAAAGTTTATTTTCAAAGACAAAAAAGAATTTTAGTCGCCAAGGAAATAAAATTTTTGGAGGGAGACATTTCAAATATTTTGGAGGGATTTATAAAATACTTTTAGCGACAAAAACATTTTAGTCGCCAATAACCATTTTATATATCTCATGAGTCACGCCCTCACTCTTCTCTCTCATCCTCTGTTTCTCTACCCAATCCAAACCAAACCCACCTTTTCTCTCCCAAAATTTCTTTGCTAAACACCTCATTTCAAATCACACCTTTGAATCTATCTGCTTCTACGATCTTCTGTGTTCACATCTACACATGCATACATCCACATTGAGAAGCTAGTTTCCCATCAAAATTCTCAAGTATGAGAACCAAAAGAAGCAACCAAAACAGGTTCATGCGATATCACAAATCTGTGAGTGAGCCACACAGATTGCAGATCCACACCCCATCTCTGTCTAAAACATTTCCCATAAATTCGCCAGGGATTTTCTCCGGTGCCCTATAGTAAGGCTGATTCCTGATCTTTTCCAGGACTTTGTAAACAGGGATCCGGAACACTGTGGTGACTGCCTGTGCAGCCTTTAGTCCTGTTTCTTGTCTATTAAAATTTGTATTACCTCGGCCTCGCTTCGGCGAGTCGTTCCTCTTCTCTTGCTTTGACGCCTTTGTCTCTGGCGTCTTTTCCTCTGCTCTCGCATATTTCTCGATTCTGGCCATAAGTTCCTCCATACTTTTTGTCAGCGTCTTTGCTAGTGACTTTCGAAGCATGTAGTCATCGTTCAGACTGTTCTTAAAAGATATGACCGCCAACTCTTGGTTGCACCCTGGTATTCGGTTAAACACCTCATAGTATCTCTTGGCATAAGCCCTGAGGCTTTCATCCTCGCCAATTCTCAGAGCCATCAGGGAATCAACCCTCAATGGCTGCAGTTTGTTTGTAACAAACCTGGCCACAAACATCTCAGTCAGGCTCTCCCAATTTTTCACAGTTTCTTTTGGCAATTTGTAAAACCAATCTGATGCGATTTTCCCAAAGGATGAGGGGAACACCTTGCAGAGTAATGGCTCGTTCTCGGTATACAGTGCCATTGAGTTCAAATATAAGCCGACGTGAAAATTAGGATCGGACTTACCGTCGTATATTTGGAATCTAGGCATGTGGAACCTTTTCAGGGCTTCAAACTTATCCAATTCTACTGAGAACGGCGTTCTCAACTTGACTGGAGATATTACCTCGACATCTTGTCGCTTCCTCTGGCGGTAATCCCTCAAATCCTCCTTAGTCCGTCCAGGAGCTCGGCTATCAACGAATTTCAACCTTTTTGGTGCGCTGCTCCCGGTGTCGTTATGAGTCCTCTTGGACCTCCTTTCATTCATCGTATCAAAACAAAGCTTCTTCCCTTGAACATGCCGATGTTCTTTGACGTAGGTTTCTTTGGCACGATGTGTCTTCTAAGACTCTCCTCTCATCGATTTTCCTCGGCCGATCTCCCGTAAAGGCCAATGTGAATGCTCTTTTGCCCTGTCATGCTGAGGAACTGCAGGGATTACTTTCTGTCCCCTTTTCTTGGCATCGTTCTTGGCCGTTGGAATCGGCGTGTCCTCTAATGAAAACGGTGGCTGCATGGCGTTGTCCTGCATCATGAAGTTGACGACCGATTGCAGGTTTGCCAATTTGTTTGCCATTTCCTTTATCTCGCCGTCTCTCTTCAGGCATCTATCTTTCCATACCTGGAGGTCGCTTTCGTTGTAATACCCGCATTGACATGCTTTCTTCGGTACATCTCCTTCTTGGCCGACGTATTTTTCTCCGAGATTCTTATCCCGAGATTCTTCATTACAGCTGTCCTTCTCTACGTTAGGATCGGCGTTTTAACCACTCCCATTAGGGATGTCGCCCCTAATCTTTTCTTTCTGTCTGTCGTTAGCCATCTATTCTCCTTACGTTTCCCACAAACAGCGCCAAATTGTGGGTGTTGATTTCTGACCACATTGCCATACAGGAACTCAGCAGGAGAGCGTAGGCAAAATGGATCACGCTCGAACAACCTGTCACAGAAAGATAAGACTCCAGCGGTGGTTCGTCCACCCGGGAGCACTCTAACGATTAAGTCAGTATTTAGTTATCTCTCAAAAATAGCACATAGTGCTTAACTCACTAGCCAGAATATAAAAAGCGTACCTTAGACCCACGAGGGTGCCTTACTTTTATAGCCAGCACTAACCTGATCTTTGTAGAAGCCCAGCTTCAACGGACTTTGGCTCAATGCTCATCTTGGACTCCCAACTAAATAGAGATAAGTTCCCTAAGAGCTTTATCTTTATCCAGACTGAGGTCCTCCCTAATTGTAGGACTCTTGTCCCTTATCCACTTATCTCGGATTCCGGTATCTCCGCAGATTACCTCGGCCTAACTGAGATTACCTCGGCGTCATGACCAAGACACGTGGCACCTCGGCTGACACTTTGGCGTCACCTTGGCCACGTGTTGCCATTCACAAAATATGTCCTCACAGATAGTAGGGTGATAAATGATGCACAGTGAACATATAATGGTGCATGTGTATGAACTTATATATAAATAATTATAAATTCAATCGATATTAAGTAAATTTTTTACTATAGAATTTATTTTTTTAAGCATGTATTTTAAAAATCAATAAATATTATTGTTTGGTTTCATTTTTTCGAATTTACTTTTTAAAAAATTAATTTTTTTTGGTCTCCGTGTTTTTTTTTTCACTTATTTTTTTTAATATTTTAAGCAATTTTTTTAAATTTTTAGATACACATAACATAAATACAACTAAAAAATATAATATTTGTGAATTTTTTTTAAAAAAAATCACTAAATATCAAAAATATAAAAAAATACAAATATTCAGTACATTTTCGTATTTTTATATATTTATTAATTTTTTAAAATATTTTTTATAAATATTTTATTTTTTAGATACACAAGATACATTTAAAAAAGTAAAAATTACTTAAAGATTTAAAAATATTCACTAAAAATAAAAAATAAAAATGAAAAACAGATAATGTCTATTTTTAAGTGTCGTATGAGATTTCTTTCAAACTTGAAACTCAATTATCAATGGGGGTGCAAGAAAGATGCTCGATGAAATGCCCCAGAAAGACGAATGTGGTCGAATTGAATCGTATGATTTGATTGTAATGTTCAAGTATTATTGACAAACCTTAGTAGGCATGAAAATCTCAACTTTAAAGCATTGGCAATTATCAAGATTTGTTCAAGTGCCCACCACTATTATCAAACATGTACAACAATAAATGCACTACAACTCAAAAGAATTATGAAAATGCAATTTATGCTCATAAAATTCATGAAGTTCAAATATAGTCAAATAATAATACAGATATAGATAACAGAATAAATAGATACTCATTTTGTTCATTGAACAATTTAATCAACAGTTTTAACTTGATGTCAAAGAGACAAGGCCACAGGCATAATCACGCCATAAATTAAGACCTTCATCCCTGTAACTTCTAAATGCGAGGGTCTTTCCAGTCTTGACATTATAAGCAACATAAGGGCCTGGTTTAACTACAAAGACAACCACTTCACCGTTGTTCACCCAAGCAACTGGTTCAAAATATGTTTCCTTACTATCTCTTTGTCGTCGAGAGAACAGGCCATTAAACATGCGGCCTAAACTGCGTTTTTTAAACATTTAAGTCAATTTTGTAGAGCTTCGTCCATGCACCACTCTTGATGTTATCAGACAAGACCCAAACATCGAATAATAATCCAGGAGAGAGCCGATCTAAACAAGATATGGATTTTCCCTTCTCTACATAATCGACTTCTTTAACTCTAGTTGTAACTGCTGGACTTGAAAACACAAAAGAACTTTTCAGATTCCATGTCCAAAATAACAACATAAGGAGTTTGCCCAACAAATAAATCCTCCTTTAGATAGGGTTGCAAATAAACAGAACTGTTCGTAAACAAGCTCGGTAAAAGGTCGTTCGAACTCGATTCGTTCAATATATATATATATATATATTTTTGCGTTTGAGCTCGAGCATGAGCTTGTTAAATTTTTAATATATAAGTCCAAACATACTAAAACTCAGATCGTTAGTTAGCTCGTTTAACATTTATTATTTATATATTAAATAATATAAAAATGTAAACAAGCTCGGTAAAAGGTCGTTCGAACTCGATTCGTTCAATATATATATATATATTTTTTTGCGTTTGAGCTCGAGCATGAACTCGTTAAATTTTTAATATATAAGTCCAAACATACTAAAACTCAAATCGTTAGTTAGCTCGTTTAACATTTATTATTTATATATTAAATAATATAAAAATATGTATAAAAAATAAGATAAATATATTATTTGTATATTTAAAAAATATAAATGTAAATAATAGTTAACTATAGATAGTACATTTATATATAGTGGTGGTGAATATTATTATTTTGGTAAAATATTAATTTTTTTTAGTATGTTTATATATATAGATATATTTTATATATAATTGTATAATTAAAGTTTTAATTGTAACTTTAGTCTCATACGGAAGTATAAATTTATAAATTTTTAGCTCATTAAGACTCGTGAACAGGCTCGGGTTCGAGTCATGCCTAAGCCAACTTGGCTCGAGCTCGGTTGGTTAAATTTTTATTGAGTTCGATTTAAATTCGTTAAAATCTTAATAAACAAACATTACGACACATAAGAGCTTTAGAGATAAAATGTTTTGGTCTCTAAGGGCATCTCTAACTATTCATCAGAATTTTTATCAAATCTGAGTAAAAAAAAAAAAAGAATTCCTCTATCTGATATTGCCTGCTCCAACGGAGGAATTTGTCTTTTCATCAAATCACCGGTCGACCGGGTGAACGACCGGTCAGTCGACCAATCAATCTAAAAAATTAAAAACCTGGTTCTGAAACGATTGGTTGTTGTTGGTAGCTTTGGTGATGCCCCAGTACCACTACCTCTTCCTGATTTATACCCATTAACACCTGGTTTTGAAACATTTTTTTTGCTGATACAACCACCCATTTTTGCAACCTATCTCTTCAACAAAACCCAAATCAGAAAAGAGGGTGTACACATATGATTTTCTTGTAAAAGACCAAATTGATGATTTTTTTGTATAGACAAGGAAAGAAAGATGAGAAATGGTGAATGAAAACCAACAAGATTACCTATTTAAGCAAATCCCAGATCAGAAATAGGTGATTGAATCTAAACGTTTGAGAGAGAGAGAGGGAGAGAGAGAAAGAGAGAGAGAGGATTGATCCAAATATATTCAGATCAGAAAGTTAGAGAACATATTTGTTTTGGTTACAAATAGGTAATCAAACTTGAGTAAAAAAGATGAACTCTTTGCAAACCAAAAAAAAAAAAAAACTTATTTGGCATGCCCCAAAATGATTATGTGAACTTTGCATTCTTGTAACAAGTTCACTATCTTCGCAATGTTCAACTAATAGTAGCCAATTTGTGAACAATTAAAATCAGTATGTACACATAATTCATACCTGAGGTTTCAATTAGATCAAATGATACAGCTGCTCTGCTGTATTCATTAGGGGGGGACACAGTTAGAGAGGCAATGAAATAGCTTTATTTTGTTAAAGAGGTGGTTGACCTGGGAATTGACCTCTCAGTGTAAAATTTTCACAAAATTTTACTTGAGGTGGTCATTCGGGAGGACGTCCGGCCAGTCGTCCAGTGGGTCACACTCAACTGCTATACATAGTAAATTATTGAAAGGTGTAAGACATCTTTAGTTTGGTGAAAATTTTGAAGTATTGTCAATTTGATACTGTTTTGGTGAAACCATTGGAGCACAAAAAGTACATATTTTTCACCAAATTTGAATTTGGTGATGCATCTGATGAACCGTTGGAGATGGCCTAAAAGTGAAAATTTTGTGGCAAAAGACATTTAGGGACTAATTTCTATTGTCATGAAGATAGTCGCTAAAAGATCGTTCCGAAAAGTCAAAAACAAGGCTTTTAGCGACAAAATTTTGAAAATGTTACTAATAAATAGACTTTAAAGGACAAAATAATTTGGTCTCAAAATAGTTTATTTTTTGAGTCAAAAAATTTGGTCCCAAAAGGATAATAATTCATCATTAATGTCTAATTTTCGTTGCTAAAAATATAGTAACAACACTTTTCGCAACAAAATAATTGGTCTCTAAAAAATAATTCTGTTTCTAAATTTTAGTTTCTAAAACCTTAATTTTTTGTAGTGAAACGCAAACATACTAAACGTTGGTTCAACTCGACTCGTTTGCTGCCCCACCTTCAGATAATGGATCCAATCCAAATATTCTTCCACGATGATCATGTAATTTTGGACTATTAATAAGTTTCCATGCATGATCTTTACCCAGAGTAGGTATTGCACAATTTAAGACTGAACTTACTGGTGAAACTATAGGAGCACACCACTTTATATTCACTCGTTGAATGAACATGTGCAAATGAGTAACAACAACCATACAAAAAGGAATTCAATGAAGGAACCGATATACTTTGCTTCATGAGAGGATTACTAAGAGGGGAGATTTGCACCTGACTGTACGGCCGAGCTGAGATAACGTCAGACGTGACGGACTGCGTAGCGCTGAGCTAATCTCTGTTGACATGGCCAGCGGCCTGCCTTGCACGGTTGGAAATATTGACCGGTCAGGTACCAACTGGCATAGCTGAGCTGCGTCTTGAACATGTTGGGCAGAGCTTAGGTTAGCGGATGCTGATCGGGCTAAAAGGTAACCCGAGCTAGTCCGTGGGCGTGATCAAGGCCGGTGCACTTTCGATCGGTCAGTCGATATAAAGTGGCTTCGTGCGACCGAGATTGAAAGTAGACCGGTTGGAGGTCGGCATGCCTCGCAACCGGATGGTCATGATGAACCGACAAATGATGGTTCGGCCGAGGTGGGCAGGCTTTCGCCTGATTCCAGGTTATAGGTCGGCAACACATAGCTCGGTTATGAGCATGTAATGGCGACTCTCCAAGTGACAGGTCGGGCGTGGTACTCCGGTTAAGTATGCCACCTGGGCCAATGGCGTAAAGGAGAGGACGTTCGCTCCAGGCACGCCTCAATACCGTTGGGCAGTTCTGTGTGTACTGGAGGGAGGACTAAGCCTTTACACGCGTAAGGTGGTGAGAGGCGAGCACTGCCACCTGTTTAGGGAAGGACAGCAGAGGTAGTGCGCGCACAATCTTGAGGCTGCATGGCCAGCCTAGAAATAGGGAGGAAGAGGGGCGTTGGAGGTAAGCGAATTCATCTTACCAAAAATTCTCTCCCTGATGGCCTTCTTCTTCAGCTAGTGGTCTGACTTGATCGTCAACCGACCCGCGCCCACCCCTACCGCCGGGTAGCTCACCATTTTTGTGTTGCAGAGATAGACGCCGTTACAAGAAGCTTGACGACCAAGGAGTACGGAGAACGGAGGATATTTCACCCCCGTACAATTACAAACATGTATTGTCTTATCTCGTTCATCCGAAAACAATACTAAACCATCACAAGTAACCAAAACCTCATTAGGAAATGGAAAACTTATCTCCTGTCACTATAGCATTTTTTTTCCCTAACTTTACAAATTGGGTAGTATTGAGAGGCAAATCAGGTTAGATGAACAGGCCAGTAGTAGTAGAACAATGGAGGTGTTCCCTAATAAAAACAGGGCTACAGATTATGTTGTACCATTGTTGACAAACGTACCTCATTGAATTGTAAAGAATATCTACCGGAAGCCAGACAAGGATACAAAATATAACTTGTTCAGGAAGAGAAGGTACGATACTGTTTTTTTTCTTTTTATAAGAATAGGAAACGGTCTTATACTTTGTGTGACTAACTCTCCCATTTAGAACTTCTCATGAAGTCATCTAACAAGTAGACACAAACCTGTGAAACAAGTTACAAGGTCAAATCAAATTGTATAATTTGATTGTAATGCTCAAGTATTGACAAACCTTAGTAGGCATGAAATCTCTACTTTAAAGCCATGTTTGATTCATAAATTTCAGTAGAAATTTGGAAAGGGAAAAGGAAAAGATATATGAAATATAGATGACATATAGTTATATTTCATTCATATTTCACCTACATTTTCCCTTTCCCTTTCCCTTTCCAAATCCTTACCCAAGTCTATAAACCAAACAATGTAAAGCATTGGCAATTATGAAGATTTGTTCAAATCCCCACTGGTATTAAACATTTACAAGAATAAATGCACTAAAACTCAAAAGAATAAGAAAATGCAATTGATGCTCATAGAACATAGGAAACATTAAACTGTCAACCCAAGGTGAACTGGGATAGTTTCACACTTAGCTTTCACAAAATTCATTTAGTTCAAATATAGTTAAATAGTAACACAGATATAGGTAACAGCATAATAAATAGATATAGATTTTAATCATAGAGCAATTTAATAAACACTGTTTTAACTTGATGTCAAAGAGCCAGCATAATAAATAGATATTGATTTAGATCATAGAGCAATTTAATAAACACTGTTTCAACTTGACGTCAAAGAGACAAGGCTGTAAGCATAATTGCGCTAGAAATAATGATCTCCATTGCAGTAACTTCCAAATGTGAAGGTAGCCTTTCCAGTTTGGGCATTATAAGCAAGCCTGGTTTAACCAAGAAGACAATCACTTCACCGTCGTTCATCCAAGCAATTGGTACAAATATGTACCCTAACATATATTTGTTGTGGAGTGACCGTCTTCTTAAACATGCAGCCTAATCTACATTTTTGAACATTAAAGTCAATTTTGTAGAGCTTTGTCCACTCATCACTCATGATGTTATCAGACAAGACGCAAACATCGAATAATGTTCCAAGAGATAACCAGACTGTTGGCACTAAAATTTATCTTCTCTGTCGAATAAGCATAACAAATACAGAGAGTTGATCCAGTGGATGCTAGGAGTAAAGATCACGAATTTATAGTAGGAGGTGGATCTTAGAATACAGAGCAACTGGAAGAAGTGAAACAGTTAAAGGAGCAGATGTAGTAGTTGCAGTTTTTTCCTGTCGATTTATCTAGTAATGCAGTAGGATGTGGCCAAACGTGGCCCAGGTGTCAAGCCATAAAGATAGACATGCAAGGGATGCATGATACGTGTCTTATTTGCAAGAGAAAGAGAATGCTGCAACAGAGAAGTAGTTACCAACGGTTATGGAGATCATAGACGGTTATACAGAAAGTGGAGGTAACTTGCTCCAGGATGAGACATGCGGCAGCAGAGAAGTAGCCAAACCAGCAGCATAAAGGCTGGAAATTTGAAGAAAAGAGATCTTCAATCAAATTCACAACCTATGTGAAATTAAGAGTAATTTAACTTAGTTAGCAATAGCTTCTGTACTTAGGAATAGTCTGTTTGTAATTCAGCCTCTGTGGCTAAGTTTTCCTCTGTCAATTGTTATGTTCATTAAACTTGAAATTTAATTCTTGTAATTAAATGGCAAGTTTACTTGTTCTTCAATTGATTTTTAGTTTATTCATACTTGTTTCTTCGCATTACAACCTCCAAAGAAGTCCTTGAATCTGTCAAGGCATTAGGACGTTCAAACCACAATTGTTTGTTCTGTTGTTGTTTGTGAAAGTTTAGTTATTCTGTCGAATCTCCTTTGTCGATTTGACCCAAACCAGATTTTGCTAACATATTTTGGCACATCCAGTGGTACTTGTCTAATTTGGAGTGATGGTTAGGAAGAAACAGCATGAAGTCTTTAAAGACCCTGAGAAAAGGGTTGATGGAGAAAAGTCGGATTGTGGACTTGAAAGAATGCAAGAAAACTTAACTGATGGCCATTCGGTGGCTAGATAAGAGATAGGCCAGGGAAATGGCCAAAATTGGCCAATCTAGTTGCTCTCCTATTGACCCAAGAAGGGCTCTTCTGCTGCACACTCAACAAGCAATTGGTTCCATGTCTGCATGTGAGAACCAAGTGATGATTGATGACTTGCTAGCTTTGTTTGAAAAGCCAACATCAAGCCCGGCCAATCAAGAAGGATTGGGGATGAGACTTAGATAAATAAGCACAATCTATACCTCTTGTGGCTCCTTAACAACATGAAAATGTAAGTGAACATGTATCATTCTATAGACTTCCCACATTCCAAGAGAGATATGAGGAGGGAATGACCATAAATCTTGTGTTTGAGAGAGAGTACCCCACAAATTCAGCATTTAATCACAACTTAAATAATATGAGAATGAGACCTAAGAGACAACTAAGGCCACAAATGTATGGTACTCTTGCATATGGTATTCCTGCATTTGATGGGCCTGGTTATCAGGCTATGTTAGAACAAAGAAATAGGCTAATTAATCAAGTGAGGCCTTAGAATGCACGAGATCATGCCATGCAACAACCATATTTTGAACCCAACATGATGCATCCAAGGCCTAGAGGGCCTAGCCACCATTTTCTTTACCTCCAGCCAGAAGTTCAAGGAGGGGGACAACAACAACAATATTTAGACCCCTAGATTAATAATAGGCAATAGATCATGAACATCATACAAGAAATTTATGGTCCAGGCTTGAGAAGGCCAGATGGACCAATGTTTAGGAGTCCTTATCTTCCATGGATAGAAACAACCCCCATTCTAAGAAATTATAGGATTCCTGAGTTTACTTTATTTACAAGGGAAGAAAGGCAATCAACCATAGAGCATGTAGGCCGGTTCATACTCCAGTGTGGAGAGCTTGGCTATGATGACAATTTAAAATTAAAACTCTTTCCTTATTCTCTGTTGAAAGTGGCATTTACATGGTTTATTAACTTGCTAGAAAATTCTATTCATACTTGGCAAGAGATGGAGAGTCAGTTTCATGTTCAGTTCTTCAGAACTGAGCCTGAAGTGACGATGGTGGATTTGTCAAAATTTAAACAAAGGCTAGGAGAAAGTGCAGAATAGTACATCGACAAGTTTAAGAAAGCAAAAAACAGATGTTTGTGTACATGCCTTAAATAGAAGTTATAAGACTAGCCTAGAATGGTTTAGATTTTGAACTTAGGAAAAAAATTGAAGGCATGATGTTTAGGGACCTATTTGAGTTGTCTTCAAGGAAAACTAGTTATGAGGCCATTCTTAGAAAAGAACAATAGAGAAATGCAGCCTCATTAGGGACTTATTATCAAGAGGTTGAGTTTGACATGGATATCGGCATAAAGAAAGCTGTGAAACATTAAGGAAAGCTGACAAACCTGTGAGCATGCCAGCAAAGAATGTAGTTGTATCACATAGGTAGTACTCTTTCGACTTATCAAAAACAGATGTATTATTTGATGAGTTGTTAGCAAACAAGTTTTTAGTTTTGACTCCTGGCAACAACATTCCCAAAGAAAGGGACATGGTTGGCAAGGAGTACTGTAAGTGGCATAATTCTTTCAAGCATTCCATTAATAATTATGTTACGTTTCAAAATTGTGTGTAGGACTTAATTCAAAAAGGAATGTTGAAATATGCTGAAAAAGATAAAGGGCTCATGGTAGTCGACAGTGACCCATTCCCAAGCATGGTGGAAATCAATATGGTAGCAACTGACCTACAATCGAATGATCAAAAGAATGAGGGGAAAAGCCTTAGAGTTCTCTTGGTAGAGTTAAAAAAGCTTCACAAAGAGGGAATGGAGAAGATGGCAAAAGAAGCAAAAGGGAAAAAAGTTCAGGAAGAACCTAGTGAGAGGTTCATTTGTTTTAGGTGTGGTATTGAGAAAGAAAAATTCCAAGGCCATTGTGATTGATGGAATTCAAAAAATTGGAAAGAATGTTGGCCTGAGGTTCAACACTATGGGTAGTGGTGATCTGCAGATTTTCGACAATGAGTGTCTGTTCTATGATGGGACAGATCCATGAATATTTGTTCCTGCAGAGAACTATGGTAAGGATGATGCTCTGTTCTTGTTCCAAGGAGCTCCTGTTCATCCATGCTTTGGTGGATCAAGTAATGTGAGGGTTATGCTCAAACAACACAAGGGTTCTAAGCCCTATGGAAGTCCAAAGGTTCTAACTAGGCCATACAATGGCCAGCAACATCAATTTGGTGCATCACATAGTGGCCATCATCAGACCAGAAGGCCATATGGAGGGCAGTAACAGTTTATGAGACTATTTGGAGGATTTCAACAGCAGCATCATAGCTCAAGAGTGAGGCCAGAAATGCAATTAGTTCAGCCAAGGATGGTGAAGTCTTCAATACCATCTCATCTAGGGTGGCAAGAAGTGTCTCACCCAAAGTTCCCCATGAATGGTTGGAGACCAATGGGAGAAACAAGAACTTAGAAAAGGAGAGAACAAAGAAGGTTCCGTGCTATGATGTCTATATCTGCGGGGGATATGCCAGTTAGAAGACAGGATCTAGTATGGACCAGAGATGGATTGGTTTCTGCTGCTGGAGGGAAGGGTGCAATTTCTAGAGCTCATCTAGTACAACCAGTTCAGATTTTGAAAAGGAAAATAGAGCCAGAAAAGACAAATGACAAACTTGTTGGGAAGCTTTCTGAAAAGGCTTTGTTGAGGCAGAAGCTGAAAGAGTTAGAAAATGATCTAATGTCTGATGAAGATGATAGTAATGAGAAAGATATGGCAATGAAGGATGATCAGGACCAGGAAATGGTCACTGATAGCATGAATGTTAATGAAGGAGTTAGAGAAGATGAAGCTAAATCAGATAGTTTTGGTGGTGACTTTAGAGAGAAGTTGGATGCCATTCACTTTGGTTCTTTACCTCTATCTAAGGAGTGCAATATAATTATGGCCATTCCTCAGAGGTTTCAGGCCAAGCCAAATCAACCAAATAAGTTGGCAGGTGATGTTGAAGATTTGATTGAACCAGTAGTTCAGATAGCAATGGTGTTGGAATGGTTATAAAATTCTGGATAAAACCAGAATTTTTTCCTAAGTTCGGTCTATTTTTTAGGTGGGCCCTGAGTGTCAATTTACTCGGGTCAAAGTGGTAACGCGTTCTATGCCGCGTTGTGATTCACGTGGTATATTTGGTTGCTCAAAACCATTACCGAGTGAATGGGAAATTGAAGCCAAAGTGTGCTCCATGGAAATGGAGTTTTGGTGGAAATTCTTTAAGGTGGTAAATTGGCTTGTCCCACATTGATTTGGTGGGAAGTTTTGAAAGGGTTTATAAGGCTTAGGGTGAGATACTTGGGGTGTGCCCCAAGGGGTACCCAAGTGTTTTAGAGCGAGAGGTTATGGGCTAGGCCCATTGGACCCAAAAATCACCCCACGCGCGCCGCCGCCGTCGTCGTCCGTCCGGGCGGGCTGGCTGGGCTTGGGCGCGGGTGCGTGGTATGAGGTTGGGTTAAGCTTGTCCGACCCAATACCTATCTTTTTGGGTCAAAAACATTTGAATTTAATTTTATTTTTTATTAAAAATAAAATCCAAATT
>NW_021024690.1:1556508-1569632 GCF_004153795.1 Camellia sinensis
CCATTAAGGCCTTTATATGGGGTGCCAGTGAAAAGGGTTTGGTTGATAATGGAGCCATTGTCAACATTCTTCCTTCTAAGACACTGAAAGCTATTGAGAAATCTGTCAATCACTTACTTCCTACTGATGGGAACATAAGTATTTTGATGGTGGATCATCTAAGGCCAGAGGAGTAGTGGCTTTACAACCTCAGGTTTGTTCCAGGTCAATGGGAACAACTTTCCTTGTAATACACTCCACTTCTAACTAATGTGCTACTAGGTAAAGATTGGATACACTTTAATGGTTGTGTACCTTTTCTCTACATCAGGCATTGATCTTCTTAACTAATGGTAGGGATGGAAGTTTTCTGGGCAGATGCAAATCCCTTTGTTGTTGATGTTAATAACATAAAAGTTGCGTTGTATGATGAGGATTTGGGTCCAGTTGTGATTGATGAGGAAGAAGTTAATCCCAAGAGAAAGAGTCTGACAAATGAGGAGTTCAAGGCCTTTATTGGGGAAGGTTTTAAGCAGATGGGCTAGGAATTGGCCAAACCAAGCCTAATGCAGAATCAGAAAAGGTTTGTGATAGAAGAGATTGCTGAAGATCAAGAGTAATTCAAGTACAAAGTGATAGAAGAAGACAAGCTGGATGAGGCAGCTAATGTAATTAGATCTACTTTTTCTAGGCTCTTTTTATTCTTTTTAGAGAGTAAGTTTAGCCCTAAGTGTGTTACCCAATTGTTCTTGGGCAGAATGGTTATGGACAGTAGTCCTTTGAGTTATAAGAAGGTGCAACTGGAACATTTGAAGGCTGCTCCTGCTAAGCTTGATGACCTCAAGGCAAATGTTAGGATCCTTTGAAAGAATATAACTTAGGGAGTAAGGGCTTGTAAGAGGCCCATCTATGTAAATGTTAATCTATCTAATGAATGTAAGAGCAAACTAGTTAATTTGCTTTCTAAATATGTGGATTGCTTTGCATAGAATTATGAAGAAATGCCTGGATTAGATAGAGCATTGGTAGAGCAACTCCAAATTAAAGGAAATTTCCTTCCCATAAGCAACCACCAAGAAGGATGACTATAGAAGTCACCTTATTGGTCAAGAGGAAATTGAAAGGTTGCTCAAAGTAGGTTTTATTTAGAACAGCCAGGTATATTGAGTGGCTGTCTAATATTGTCTCTGTTATGAAGAAAATGGCAAGTAAGAGTGTGTATAAACTTTAGAAATCTGAATCTAGTAACTCCTAAGGATGAATATCCTATGCCGGTGGCTGACTTGTTAATAGACTCAGCAGCCAAGAGTAAGATTTTGTCCTTTATGGATGGTCATGCTAGGTATAATCAGATTTTTATTAACCTATAGGATACACACAAAAACAGCATTCAGGTGTCCTGGTGCTTTAGGGACATTTGAATGGGCAGTCATGCATTTTGGATTAAAAAATGTAGGAGCAACATGCCAAGAGGCAGTGAATTTTATTTTCCATGATTTGATTGGAAAATATTTAGAAGTCTACATAGATGATGTAGCTATCAAATCTGACAGTTTTGATGAAACATTTGGAACATTTGTAGCAGACATTTCAAAGAATGAGAACTTACAAACTCAAAATGAATCCCTTAAAGTGTGCATCTGGGGTATCTGCTGGACATTTTTGGGCTTTTTAGTACACCATAGGAGGATAGAAATGGATGCTAATAAGGCCAAAGCGATTTTAGAGGCAAAACCCCTAACAAACAAAAAAGAGCTGCAAAGTTTTCTTGAAAAGATTAATTTTTTGAGAAGGTTCATAGCTAATTTAGCTAAGAAAACTTTAGCATTTTCTCCTTTGATAAAAATCAAGTCAGATCATGAATTTAAGTGGGAAGCATGCCATCAAGAAGCTTTTGATTTACTCAAAAAGTATTTGGTAAACCCTCCAGTGCTTTGTAGACGTCCCCGAACGCAGCCCGGGAGGATCGAGTCCCCGTTCTGTTCATTTGGGGTCACTACAGCTCAGGACTCTCAAATCATCACGGTTCTAAGTCTGAACCAAAGAGTCCAAATCCGGCAAATCGTTTTGAGAAAACAGATTTTTTGAAAGAAGTGCCAAACATGGACTGCTTTGCCAGATATAGAGTCGCCACCTAAATATTTTATTTTGGGAGAAATTTAGGAAACCCTGACTCGTTTGCCTAAGGTCACGTGTCCGTCATCACCAAAGTTGCCTCGGCTCGGGACTTGGTACGATTGGGGAAGGTCACTTCGTGAGCACCCCCGCTCGCCCGATCAAAGATCGGCCTCTACTAATCATGATATCTAGTTTTGAAAACATTGTGTGTTCTTATCTCGGTTATTAGCCTAGATTTACTATGTGATGCGCACAGCATACAAGTATAGACTGGATCGCCTGAATTGGAACAAAACATTTCAGTTGTTTTTTTTTGAAAGATGGTTTGCTACTCACAAGTAGGCTTAAAGATGCAGATTTTGCCACCCTCAGGTGGGCTTAAGAAAAGATGTTTGCTGCACTATCTAGTGGGCTTAAAACTCACAGTTGATGATTTGTTCCAATCCAAATAACCCAACTTTCACCCACAGGCATTCAGGCAGTTATATCACATAAGCAAATAGCCTCATGGTAAGCATGCTATTCATGGCAGTCACTCACACGCATGCAAGGATGCTAAAGCATAAAACTTACCGAGTACTCCAAGCCAAAATAGAAGTTAATTAGAAATCCATGCATGACCCTAATTATACAGAAATGCCTAATGCAACACATGCAAAAGTGCAACTATAGTAGGCTCGGCTATTCTAAACATGGCATATGAAATGCTACAACTAACATGTATTCAATTTGGAATTAAAAATACCATGCAGTTAGTATGATGCGCCGATCCCGGTGCATGCAAAACAGATGAATGAATGCAAACATGCTATCATACTGTATGCTAATTGAAATATGCCCTAATCTAACCATCGTAAGCAGGTAAATAAAAGGGAGAAAGACGTGGGGTTGGAAGACATGCATCACACACACGCACACTTATTACAGTTGTGCCCTCGCACGGAGGGTCCGAATGAATAGTACAGGTCCATAATATACAGTCCCGAATAAAAATAATACAGAGTCCAAATAATACAGATTCCTAATTAATTTACAAATTAACTAAGAAAAATAATAAACTGGCATGCAAGCCAGGGACTGCCTTGACTCTGATGAATGGTGAATGATGCATGCTCGGGTTGCCTTGCGCGGGAATCCACGACGATGCCCAGATTAGTCTCTGTTTGCAATTTATTCTTGGAATGCGTGCCAAGCTCTGGAAGGCTGCTGATTCTTGATTTGCTGCAACAGAGAGCAGGAAAAGGGCATGGCAATGTATTTTCACAAATGTATGCATGTCTCGATCCTCGCGCCACCAATCACGCATCTCGATGCATGATGGCCGAGGAGTCGAATTGTGCAACTCAATATAGAATGAATGCACATATAAACACAACAAGACCTAACTCCATCATGGATGATCCGGAGTGTCGGTGACTTGGAATTGAGACACGTTCCGTCACTCGGAGTACGAAACGTACCTCGTTTCCCGTGCTCCGGCTAACTCCTATCCCAAACACGATGCCATATGCATGATATGCAACTAAGATACAACCTAGCATACACAATGCTATGAAATGGCATACACGATGCACGAGATAACATGGCATACACAATGCGCTAACATACAACCTAGCATACGCAATGCTATGAAATAAAATGGCATACACAATGCACAATGGACTTACACCAACACAAGTGGACCTCAGCCACACTCACATAAGAGGCCATAAGATGAAAATGAGACAACTCGAGATGCGCGCACACGTGCACGCAAACCGAGGACCGACCCTAAGGCACAAAATGCCACTCTATCAAGACATGGCAAGGCATGAAATATGATATGCAAACATGCAAATTTCAGTGCTAAAATATGACCCGAAACAGCCCCGAATCATGACAATATAACACCCGATGCACGAAATGGTCCCGAAATGCAAGATTAAGTACATGAAATGACTTGTAGCTACCTCCAGCATGCATTATTTGTACATGAAGTATGATGACAGATTCAAGGCAGCCCCAAAACAAGCATGTTTACAGCTTTAAGCGAGGCGAAACAGCAAACACAAATAGGGCTAAACCGATGCGCAAAAATGGCCCTAAATGTGAGATAAAGAAGCAAGTCATAGATGCTGGCCCCAAACAGATGAGGGCCCTTCAACAATGTTGAAGAGGGGCCCAAAATATGACCTTTTACAGTTGGTGGCCAGACCCAAAACAGTGTACAAGAATGCTCAAAATGCTATGCAAAATAAGGCCAAAAAGAGAGTTATAACACAAAGTATAAAAAGGATGCCTCAAACAATGAAAGACCCTTAATGAAACATGAAGAGGGGGTCAAAATAAGGCTGTTTTAAGTTCGTACCAGAGCCTAAAAACAGGAGCACAAGAGGCTAATAAATCATGCAAAAATGGAGCCAAAAAAGGGATATAAAGGCAAGTGGAAGATATAAGCCTCAAACAGTGATGAGCCCTTCAACAACATTGAAGAAAGGCTCAAAATAAGCGACATTACAGTTTATGACATGCCTCAAAACAATTTACACATAGGCCAAAAATACTACACAAGAAAATGGCATACAAGAGGGGTAATGAAGCAAGTGCAACAAGGAGACCTAAAACAGGTAAATACCCTTAAACAAACATGAAAAATAGCTCAAAAGCCTAGTTCCAGTTAGGGTCGGAGCCCAAAACAGCAAGCAAGTATGGCTAAGAAAGCATGCAAAATATGGACCAAAAAGGGGGAAATGGAGCTTACCCTTGAAGACTAGTCTTTGGTAGCCTCTTGGCTTGAGATGCAGCACTCCTAGGCTCTAAAGAACAACCTCCAGCTGCTGGAATGGAGGATGGAAGGGTGGGGCTATGGGTTGGTGAAAGAATGGGTGTAGGACTTAAGAGTTTGGAGCTTGGAAATATAGAGAATGAGAGATACAAGGCAAGAGGCTTGGGGGAAATTTTGTAACCCTAATAACAGAGCTGGAGCTGCTGTTATATAGACAAAAAGGGGGGAAAAAGGGGGGAAAAAATGGAGGGAAAACAATCCAAGTTTCCCTCCAAAAATGCACCCCCCCGGATACACAATCTGCGGGGAAACAGAATATACAACTGTAAGGAATAGGGTGCAAGGATCATGACCGGCCAGCTATCTAGGGTTTAGGTGGCCGGCCGGCTACCTCCCATGGCCGGCCGGCTAGGGGTCAAAAGGGTCAAGAAGCATTAGTGGCCGGCCACCCCAAAAAGAGAGCCTTTGATGTGTGCACAACGCAACCCTATGGTTAAACACTGGAAATAGTGAATCAGGAGAGAGAACAACCCACTTTTCAAAGGGGTTCAAAAGGTTCAACAACAAATATTGGTGGCCTCCCAGATGTGTACATCACAAATATGGGGTTTAGGGTTCAAGAAAATGGCCCAAGGGTGGTCAACATTGGCTTTGAAGTGAGGAAAAACGGGCGACGGAGGGCGATGGAGGAATAAAACTGGTTGTCTGAACAATTGCTGGCCTCCCACCCTTCTACGGCCTTCTTACCAATGAAACAGAGGTCCCTGCCAAAAACGAACCAAAACCGACGCAAAATGAGGGTTCGGGGGCCGAAACGCGTAGCCCGAGGCCCCGAAAACTGGCTATTAGGCACCGGGAGTGGTGTTCGACCACGAAGTCAGTCTCTCGGACCACAGTGTCCCTCAAAAGGGAGCAAATAAGAAGTATGCCAAAAATCGGAGCAAACGGAGATGGTTAAGCGGTCCCGAACCGAGGCGCACGGGCAACGATTCCGAAAAATCGGAAACCGGACTCCAAACGGGAAAAATGGCCTATGACCATGAAACGTAGCCTACGGCCACTGAGAGATGATCTACGAGACCTCTCCCTCTCTTTGGGAAGAGAAACAGAGAAAACCATGCCTGGTTCGCAAACCGAGGTAAGGCGTGAAAGAGTCCGAAAGTCCGAAGGCAAGGCTCGCAGCCGAGACTCCGCGACTTCCGAACGAGCACGATATGCAACATCACCAAGCGCTCAACCGGTGACGTCTGAGTCTTAAGGTCGGTCAAAAATGGGGTGTCTACATGCTTATGGCCCCAATGGAAGGAAAGCCTTTGAGGTTGTACATCTTAGCTTTTGACCTGTCGATTGGTTGTTTATTGGCTCAAGAAAATGATATGGGTCATGAACAAACCATTTACTACCTAAGTAGAAGGTTAAATGATGCCGAGACTAGGTATAACTCTATCGAAAAACTATGTTTGGCACTTTACTTTACAGCCATTAAACTAAGGCATAATATGTTGCCCACAAAAGTGTTTGTGATAGCACAAACAAATGCTATTAAGTACATGTTATCTAAACCAATCTCGAGAGGAAGACAGGATAAAAGGATCTTAGCATTAATTGAATATTGTTTCAAGTATGTGCCACAAAAAACAGTTAAAGGGCAAGCCTTGGCTGATTTTTTGACAAAACACCCTTACACATCTGTCAATTTAGATTTATATTAAATCAATATGGTGGAGAGTGAACCTTGGAAGTTGATGTTTGATGGTTCAAAGACAAATGAAGGAGTGAGAGTAGGTTTTGTGTTGATTGCACCAAATAAGCAAATATACCAATTTGCATATCAGTTGGAAGCACAACATATTCAGTCTTGTAATCAAGCTCAGTGTGAAGCTTTGATAATTGGCCTAGAGTTGGCCATAGAGTTCAAAAATAGAAGTCTTAAAGTTTTTGGGGATTCACAGTTGATCATTAAGCAAGTCTTGGGAGAATTCAAGTGTGTAAGTGGTGCTTTAGAGGAGTATCTAGCTGAGGTCAAATGGTTAATCAGTTTCTTTGACCATGTCACATTCACACACAAATATAGATTAGAGAATAAAGAGGCCAATGAGATGGCTCAAGCAGTTTCTGGGTTAAAAATACCTAAAGGAGCTTAGGAAAAGGTGATTTGAATTAAGAGAAGAAACTTTTCTGCACTTAGGAATAGGTGTAGAAATTTCTTGCCTATTTTTACTTTAGATGTGACAGAGGAAGATTGAAGGTTTCCTTTAATAAGATACCTGTTGAATCCTAGTGAAGGGAGTAATAGGCAAGTAAGATATCTAGCCCTAAATTATGTTGTCATGGGAGATGACTTATTTAGGAAGGCTCATGATGGTTTGATTTTACTTTGTATTGGTAAGTCAGACCAAATAAAAGCCATGGCTGAAGCACATGAGGGAATCTGTGGAGCCCATCAGGCTGGTGATAAAATGAGATGGTTGATTAATCGGTATGGTTATTTTTGGCCATCCATTAGAAAAGATTGCATAATGTATGCAAAAAGATGTCAGAATTGCCAGACGCATGGCAATATTCAAAGAGTTCCAGCCATAAATCTTCAGTCAGTAGTGAAACCTTGGCCTTACAGAGGATGAGCCATGGATATGATAGGGAAAATTTTTCTAGCTTCTTCAAAAGCACATTCTTACCTATTGGTGGCTACTGATTACTTTACCAAATGGGTAGAAGCAATACCTTTAAAAGTGGTGACATAGACTCAAGTTATTGAGTTCTTAAAAAGGAATATGATCCATAAGCTTGGTTTACCCCAATCTATTACTGTCAATCAAGGCACAGTGTTCAATGGGGATGGGGTTAAGGAGTTTTCCATAGAATATGGCATTCAGATTTTAAACTCCTCACCTTATTATGCTTAGGCAAATGGACAAGTTGAGGCAACAAACAAAATTATGAAGAACACTTTGGAAAGGATGATTGAGGATAATCCCAGGGATTGGCATAATCTCCTGTCAGAAGTACTTTGGGCTTATAAAAACTCAAAAAGGAATAGCACAGGAACAACTCCATATGAGTTGGTGTATGGGCATGATGCTGTGTTGCCTCTAGAAGTAACAGTGAGGTTCAATCGACTGGCCAAGCATTTGGATATTCCTATGGATGAATATGCAGAAGCCATATCGACTGAGTTGCAAGACTTAGAGGAAAAAAGAATTATGGCCTTTAATCACTTGATAGCTCAGAGAAGAAAGTTGAGAGAAGCTATAACAAGAAAGTGAAAAGTAAAGTGTTTTCTAAAGGAGAATTAGTGTGGCAAACCATTTTACCAATTGGTTTAAAAAGCCCAGAATATGGCAAGTGGTCTCCATACTGGGAAGGTCCATTTAAAATACATAAGGTCCTTAGAGGAGGAGCTTATCTATCATCTTGCTTCTTTGGAAGGTGAACCACACATAAGAGCTATTAATGGTAAATACCTAAAGAAATACTATCCAACTATGTGGGAATGCATGAATAAGTCATAAAAGCATAAGAGTGAGTATATGTAACAAGCCAAGAGAAACCAGAGTAACTAAGAGAGATCTTTCATTAAAGTTGTGTCAAGAGTACAATCAAAATAAATACATTTGGCCTAATCTTTTTGAAAGTACATTGAAAGTCTATTCCAGGCTTGAAGGGCAGTTTGGTGCCTAATTTTATTTTGCCTAAGTTTGGCTTAAGCCTTCTTAATCACAAGTGGGCCACCTTCTTCTTGAACAAGAAGAATTGGAATTTGTTGAGAAAGGTTGGCTTGTTCTTGTTCAGTAGTAGCTTTCTGAGCCCTCACAGGAGCTAGTTGAGCTTCCAGTTGGGCCTCTTCTACTGTGAGATTAGCAAGTTGAAGACTAAGGGCTTGTGATTTGGTGGAGGCTTCAGTCAGAGTAGTGACTGCTTTTTTCATTTGATCCATTTGAGTTTTAGTAGTTTTTGGCTCAGAATGAAATTGATTGATAGCTATTAAGTATTATGAAAGTTCGGAAAGGAAGTTCTGGAAAGCTTACACTTGGTCTGGATCAAAGAGCTGAGGCACTAGAGGTGCAATGGCCTCTAGGTAGTCAGTCAGAACTATGGTGTGAGAAAGAGCCAGATCATCCAAGGGTTGGTCAAGTAAGTTGAAGAACTGATCCACCAATTTTTAATCTTCACCAGTCAGTTGTTTTACTCTTTCTTCGATAGAAAGATTGGCAACAGTTTCTTGTACAACAGAAATGCCAAGAAGCCAGTCTTTAATTGTGGAAGGAGAGACAACTGCAGGCTGTGACAGTAATAAAGTGAAGTTAACAACTGGTATAAATTTAAAAGAACAAAAAGTAACATACAATATAAAATAGAAAGTAATTTGAGGTGTTGTTACTTCTGTCGAAGGTATGGTGGCAGCTCCAATATAGGGAAGGATGGAGACGGTCAAGGCCTCCTTTGAAGGATTTTGGGTTGGTGTGGTTTGTACCTCCATTTTAGTAGTCAGTGATATTTGAGAAAATATAGTGGTCTTGCAAGACAGTATAAAGAAAGATTATTAGGCCACATAGAAAATATGAAAAGATAAGATGTATATTAGTGAGAAAAGTATTACTTGTATTGGTAATGTCTGAGCAGTGGAAGTATTGGTGGCTAGGACATCTGGGTTTGGCTCTCTGATAGGGCCATGAATGTAAGAAGTTTGAGCCCCCATGTCCAAAGTGATTGGTTTGGGCAAGCCCCTTGACTCATAGGAATTTCAGTATGGACTGGTAAGGGGGCATCTACTGGTGAAGGTGGATGGAATGAAGGTATTTGGATAGAGGTAGTGGGGGAGTGAACAGGTTGTGTAAGCACCTCATGAGGAGTTCTCATGTCACTTGAAGTTGATTCATTGTCCAATACTTTAGTGTCAGCTCTGTCAGCCTCGTTCCCTTGGTTGTAGAATGAAACATGACTGTCTTGATGAATGTTATCATTTGTTTAGAGACAAGGTCATAGACAGGGGGACTTTTGTCAACCAGAGCTATATGGCTATCAAGGTTGTCAATTAAGTCAATGAGAGTCTCTTTGACATGGCCCCAGTCAGCTGGAGTTTTTCTGGTATGGCCAAGGGTTTCTGATTCTTCTGAGGATGAAAAGGCCATACCAGGGAAATTAATGATTTCATTTGTTCCATGGTGCACCCCTATGAGAGGGAAGGCCATTAAGTCTCCTAAAGCTATTCCCTGAGGCCTGTACTCTCTTGACTAATTTGGGCTAATTCAGGAGCCAATTCTCTTAGGCCTGTACTCTCTTGACTAATTTGTTCTTCATGATAGAGATGTTGGTGTTCTGGGTTTGGTTGAGGAGATGACAGTTTGGTCTGGTCTACAAGCATAGAAAGGGAATTGATCTGAGTTTCAGGAAACTCTTCATTCTCAGGCAAAGAAGGGGGCAGATTGGTCTGGGTTTTAGGCAATTCCTCATAAGAAGAAGGAGATGCAGCTGGAGAGAGAAGTCTTCTCCTCTTGTATGTTTGAAAGTATGTCAAAAAGAGATGAAGGAAAGTGGAATAGAGTGTCAGTACATTAAACATAATGTGTAGTAGTTTAACAAAAGCTTGAGTGAAAATTATACCATTATAAGAAAGGAGGAAGAACTACTAAAGGAGGAAGAGGCTGGTGCAACAAGAGCAGTGGCTTGAGGAAGAACTGGTTGTTCTTGTTTTCTTTTTGACCTCCTCTCAGGGGCTGCACCTCCCTCTAATCTTGGCTGGGAGGATAGAATTTCCTGAATTTCCTCTTGTCTATTCTTAGTTCTCCTTTCAATATCAACACCTTGGTTGTAAGGTGTGAACCCTTCACAGCTAGTTATGTTCAAAGGATTGCCTTTGGGTTTCTTTGATGGGTTCATTGGAGCCTTGCCTTTGTCTCTAGGAGCTAGAACAGCCTAAGTAAGCATCTCTATGGCGAAATGAGTGACCTTGACAAGAAACTTTGCTGCATGAGAAACATGACAAGTTAGTACCACTGCACACCTAAAGAAAGCAATTTTAATAATAGGTAGAAGTAAAAAGGGAGTACAAGTGTTTACCAATGCTTATTTCCACTTATTTCCTATTGTCAGGATGCACATTCTAGAGGCAGACTTGAATTTCCTTGTCAAAAATTAATGCACTCATGAGAAGCCACCATTTTTTGAATCTTATAATGAGGTAAGGTGTGGTGTGGTGTTGTAGTAGTAGAAGCTAAACTGATCAAATAATTTTTGATTCTCAGCTAAGAAAGCCTCACATCTGAATGGTCTTTAAATTGAAGTCTAGCCCCAACTTGCTCATGAATTGTGGGGTGAAAATAAGGGCAAGGAACAGTTTGATATAAATCCATTTGCCTGGTCGCCCATTGGCAAGGGTTATAGCTCTTAAAGCTGCAGTTTGGGAATCTACTGGTGGAGATAGACCCTCTCACTAGAATATATCTAGAAGTAAGGATTCGAGCCCAAAAACTTCTTTGTTTTTGTCTCCAGTCATCATCTAGGGTATGGGGCTCAGCATTAATATATGTGAGTCTGGATGAAGTGAAGTGGAAATGTTGGAAGGGGATGAAAAGTTGAGGATTTGTGTCAATAGGTAGTTCATAGAGAGTGGTGAACACCTTGGTGAAGGAATTGGAGGTAGTTGGTCTAAATGAGAGAAAAAATCAGCATAGCTTTCACATACTGAGAGGTATGGAGTTTGGGTGGTGGGCCTGATCTCAGGAAAATAAGTATAAAGCCAGGCTTGAAAAAGCCAGAAGGGGCCACCACAGTTATGATCAATTTCCTTATTAACTAAAGAGAATAGACCTCCATACAAGGTACCTAAAAGAAAAGGAGTAAAGGCCAGTTCTATGCCTTCTTGAATTCATGTGGCAAGAGCTAAGTATTCCTTGGTAATTTTAAAACTAGGAACACACAAGAAGTGTTGAGAAAGCCACAATAGGTAAAAGGCTGTTCTTTCTTCATCTAAGGGTTTAAGGCCAAACTTTTGATATTTACTTTGAAATTTTCCATAACTAAGGTCAGTATCAAGTTTGATAGGTGTTTTTGGGGTTAAAAGTGTACTGATATGTTGGTCAGAAATAGGGAGGCCAGTTAAATGAACGACATCAAGAATGGTGGGAGAAATCATACCACACCTCAGGATAAGGAAATTGTAGGAGACAGACCAAAAGCAGGCAGCAGCACTGATGGCCCATTTGTCCATGTCTAGGGCAAAGGTTGACACTCTAATAGCATCATAAATACCTAAAGCCCTCCAAAGATCAATATCGTATACCATCATTCACTGGACCCAAAGTCTCTAGTCAAGGTTAGGTTTTTGCCATGAGCGCAAAGGGTTAGGACTTGAGTCCCAATGATGCCAGGCCAGCTTTGCCTTATTGAAGAGCATCATTTCGGTTTCTGCGATAGGATAATAATGAATAAGTTCATTAGGAATAGTTGCAGTGAAAGTAGGGCCCAATTCCCCTTGTGCAGAACTATCGCGGCGAGAAATAATACAACTGTTGAAGATGTGTTGACGGATTAGCTGTTGGAACTCAGTTGGGAAACGTTGCACAAGTACCGTTTTTGCTTGTTTCTTTCCTTTGGTTTGAGCTCGTTTGGGTGCCATTGGAGTGTATGAGCAAAAAAAGGGTTTCGAAGTAGGAAGTTTAAAGAGGCAAAGAACAGAGTAAGGTAGAGGGAAAGTGAGTAGTGAAGTGATGATTTGAATTTTGACATTCAAATAGCTTATGATGGACCCTCCTGATTGAGTTTTGGTCTGTTGACAATTGGGCTTAATAGTTGGGCTTATTTAATTCGTGTTTTGGATCAATTTTAGCATCTAGATGTTATTATAAGTATTTGGGCTTTAATACGTGGGTTTGTTTTTATTAGCTTGAATGAACTGCCCAAATATGCAAGTGTCCAAACCTTATTGTGTCCTTTCTGACATTCATTCAAAACAAAAACATCTTTTGTTTTGTTTTAAATGAGGGGGGCATTGTTGGTGTAGACGCGCCCGTGGGCCTCATGCTACAGTTCGGACTCGATTTGTGTCACGGTTCTTAATCTGAACCAAAGAGTCCAAATCTGACAAATCGTTTTGAGAAACAGATTTTTGAAAAAGTAGTGCCAAACATGGACTGCTTTGCCAGATACAGAGTCGCCACCTAAATATTTTATTTTGGGAAATTTAGGAAATCCTGACTCGTTTGCCTAAGGCCACGTATCCGTCATCACCAAAGTTGCCTCGACTCGGGAACTTGGGTACGAT
>NW_021024690.1:1571072-1582688 GCF_004153795.1 Camellia sinensis
AGATGTGAGCCTCGGAACGTTGTAGAAACTTTATTTCAAAAAATATTTTGAAAGAAAAGGTTTTAAGGTCTAAAAACCATCCAAAATAACTTTGGTCCAAAATGGGGTGTGAAGTTGAGATTTGTCTCTCTTCTTGCCACATGCTAATGGGATTTCAGCACTGAAATGTGGGGGAAAACAGCCCCGAAATGAGGCGAAAGTACACCCGATGCATGGAATAGTCCCTAAACATGAATTTTTGCACCCGAAATGGCCTATAGCTATATCAAACATGCACAACATGGATATGCAATGAATAGACAGTAGCAAGGAAGCCCCAAAATAAGCATTTTTTCAGTTCAAAGCATGGCCAAACAGCAAACATAAATAGGGTAAAACTAGTATGCAAAAGTGGCCCTAAATATGAGATTATGAAGCAACTCACAGCTGCTGACTCCAAACAGGTTAGGGCCCTTCAACAACATTGAAGAGGGGCCCAAAATATGCACATTTACAGAACTGTAAAAACCCCAAAAACAAACATAGGTATGGCTAAGCTCTTATGCAAGAAATGGGCCAAAAGGTGGCCAAAGAAGCAAGTATACAAAACATTCATCAAACAGCCAAAGACCCTTAATGAAACATGACAAGGGGGTCAAAATATGGCTGTTTTGAGTTCGGACCTCAGCCCAAAAACAGCAACATCAGGGGCTGCCAAGGCATGCAAAAATGGGACCAAAAAGAGAATATAAAGGCAAGTATAACATGGAGGTCCCAAACAGTAATGAGACCTTCTTCAATGTTGAAGAAGGGCTCAAAATAATCCTATCTACAGTTTATGTCATGCCCCAAAACAGATTACACATAGGCCAAAAATAACATGCAAGATTAGGGCCTAAAGGAGAGATAAAGAAGGAAGTGCTAGCTACTGTCCTCAAACAGCAAGAGGTCCTCAATCAAACA
The DNA here is from genome assembly GCF_004153795.1 of Camellia sinensis. Taxonomy (NCBI): domain Eukaryota; kingdom Viridiplantae; phylum Streptophyta; class Magnoliopsida; order Ericales; family Theaceae; genus Camellia; species Camellia sinensis. The sequence continues at coordinate 1,572,015 of NW_021024690.1, forward strand.
TGAAGAGGACCTCAAAATATGATAATTTACAGTTTGGGTTGGAGCCCAAAAATGCAAGCAACTATGGCTTAGATATGAAGTAAGAAAAGACTAGAAAAGGGAAGAAGAGGACTCACCCTTGAAGACCAGCAAACCAGCACCTCTTGGACTAAGTTTAGGTGCTCCTAAGCTCTGAAGAACAGCCTCAAGTTGCTTCAATGGAGTAAGGATGCCTTGTGCTATGAGTTGATGAAGAAATGGGCCAAGAACAATGCACTTTGGAGGCTTGGATGAGATAGATATGTGGATTATATATGTAATGCTCCAGCTGGTTTTTTTTCTAACCTAGTATAAGGAAGAGGAGAGCTTCCTTTTTAGAGTCAAGGGAGTAAGACTTCTCTTAGAAGTTTCAAAACCAAGAGCCAAGATCCTCCATACACGTGTATGGAGGATCCAGTCTGTGCCCTCCAGCTGGCACAGCTAGAATCCACTCAATCTGCAGAATGCTCCGGAAGGTCGTCGGCTAGCAAAAATGGTCGGTCGGCTACTTTAATCTGCCGGTCGGCAATCTATTTGGCCGGTCGGCCATCTGTTCTGGCCGGTCGGCCATCTATTTGGCCGGTCGGCATAATGTTTGGCCGGCCGGCAGGAAAAATCTGCTCTGCAGGTCCAACTTCAAACGGGCATAACTTCTTCATATGAACTCCTTTTCAGGTCAATATTGTGTCCAAATTGAAGCCCCGGAAGTAATCTTTCCAATGGAACCAGCCTTGCATCAAAATTCCAACTGTGAAAAAAGTTATGCTTGTTTTGGTGAAGGCTGCTCAGTTTCGGCTCAACCGGGATGATGCCCAACTTCAACCAATCATATCTCCGCCCTCCGGACTCGGATTTAAGAGATTCTTGAGTGAAAAATGAAGCCCCGGAAGTATTCTTTCCAATGGTGGTGACTTCATAACTAAAATCCAAGTGTAAAGATAGATAAGCCTGATTCAGCGAGGCCTGCTCGACTTGCTTCTACCCGGATTCATGCCGAACTTCTCCCAAACTAGTTTTCTCCTCTCCTTTCCTCTCTTCTTCAACTCCAAAACCCTAAACAAAGTGTTTTGAAGGATTTGCCTCTCTCCTTGCCGAAGAAACTGAACATTTGCCCTGCACACCTTTCTCCGCCAAGCAAAACATCAGTGGTGCCCAAGTCTTAAGGGCGGTCAAAAATGGGGTGTCTACAGTTGGCACTAAAATTTATCTTCTCTGTCAAATAAGCATAACAAATGCAGAGAGTTGATCCAGTGGATGCTAGGAGTAAAGATCACGAATTTACAGTGGGATGTGGATCCTGGAATGCAGAGCAACTGGCAGAAGTGAAACAATTAAAGGAGCAGATATAGCAGTTGCAGTTTTTTCCTGTCAATTTATCTAGTAATGCAGTATGATGTGGCCAAACGTGGCCCAGGTGTCAAGCCATGAGGATAGGCATGCAAGGGATGCATGATACATGTCTTACTTGCAAGAGAAAGAGGATACTGCAACAGAGAAGCAGTTACCAACGGTTATGGAGATCATAGGCGGTTATATAGAAAGTGGAGGTAACTTGCTCCAGGATGAGGCATGTTGCAGCAGACAAGTAGCAAAACCAACAGCATAAAGGTTGGAAATTTGAAGAAAAGAGATCTTCAATCAAACTCACAACCTATGTGAAATTAGGAGTAATTTAACTTAGTTAGCAATAGCTTCTGTACTTAGTAATAGTCTGTTTGTAATTCAGCCTCTGTGGCTAAGTTTTCCTTTGTCGATTGTCATGTTCATTAAACTCGAAATTTAATTCTTGTAATTAAGCAGCAAGTTTACTTGTTCTTCAATTGATTTTCAATCTATTCATACTTGTTTCTTCGCATTACAACCTCCAAAGAAGTCGTTGAATCTGTCAAGGAATTAGGATGTTCAAACCACAATTGCTTATTCTATTATTGTTTGTGAAATTTTGGTTATTCTGTCGAATCTCCTTTGTCGATTTGACCCAAATCAGATTTTTACTAACACAGACAAAACAAGATATGGATTTTCCCTTTCCTTTATAACTAACTTTTTGATCTTTATTTGTAACTGCTGGACTCGGAAACACAAAAAACTTTTCAAATTCCATGTCCAAAGTAAACAACAAAAGGAACAAAACCAGTTACCCAACAACTAAATCCTCCTCTAGATAATGGAGCATATCCAAACAATCTTCGACAATGATCAGGTTCTGGAGTATTAATAAGTCTCCATGCATGATCTTTACCCAAAGTAACTATTGCACAATCTAAGACTTCAAACTCACAGGTGGAACTATAGGTGCACAACACTTTATATGCACTCGTTGAAAGGACACGAGCTAATGTGTAACAATAGCCATGAAAAGGGAAATTCAACGGAGGAACCGTTACCTTTGCTTCACGAGAGGATTAGCAACGTGTAATGTCTTATCCTGTTCATTCGAAAACAGTACTAGACCATCACAAGTAGCCAAAACCTCAGTAGGAAATGGAAAACTTATCTCGGTCTCTATAGAATTCTTTTCCCCAACTCTGAAAATTGGCCAGTATCCAGAGGCAAACTGGGTTGGGTGAACAGGCCCGAAATAGTAGAACGATAGAGGTAGTCCTTAATAAAAAGAGGGCTATGGATTATATTGTACCACTGCCGACAAACGTATCTCATTGAATTGTAAAGAACATTTGCCTGAAGCCAGACAGGGATGCAGAATATAACTTCTTCAGGAAGAGACGGTATAGTGCTGCTTTTCTTCTTGTTTTTATAATAAGAAAAGGAAACGGCTTTATACTTGGTGCGACTGACTCTTTCATTTAGAATTTCTCTTGAAGTCATCTAACATGTATACACAAACAAACCTATTAAACAAATTATAAGAGATTGCTGAATCTATGTATTCAAAAAGGGAAAAAATAAAGCCACCAAGCAGACCAATTCAATCAATATAGCACCAAATAACAAGTTACAGCAACATGATCCTAAAAGATCAAAAAATAAAAAAATAATTCAATTAATTCAGAGACATATGCCAACAATCAACCAAAATCAACAACGACAAAACACAAGAGCATCTCATTCTCCTAAGCCAAGTAGAAAATGGACCAGAAAATAGTAAAATTATGTTTTGTCATCACAAAAGACAATGACCCTATTTGGTGCAGCTTATTGATCTGCTTGTAGGTTTGTTTATTTTGGAAATGTGTCAAAATGTTTAGTGCAACTTCTACTTATAACTTATAAGTAGACTAGCATGTTGAGATTTATGGGATCTGTAGTATTTTTTTGATAAAACTATTGAAAAAATATGAAGAAATACTATTATTCTTAAAGAACTTGTAACAATTTTACTTGTACCACACGCTCTACAGAACTCAAATAAAATAACAACTCCCCTAACCTTAATGCAGATTAAGAACAAACATATAAGATTTATAATGTTCACCAATATTGCAAATTAAAACATAAGAGTAGGTCAAAAAAATTATAAACACTAACAAAATGCACAAATCAAAGCCTAGGTTCATTCAGATTAGGGATAACTCGTGCCTGAAGGCACGGTCAATAATTTTTTGGTACCACACGTGCTATGGAATTCAATTGTAATAAATCAATTTAAAATGAATTTCACTGCACACAATACAAAACTCAATTAAAATAAATCAATTCAACGGAAGGTCAATTAAAATAATGACAACAATTTCACTATAGAACTCCATTAAAATAAATCAATTTAGAATGACAACAATTTCACTATGCTATAGAACTAAATTATAATAAATCAATTCAAAATGACAAACTTCACACATAAGAGGAATGGTGAATGAACATTTTGCACAAAGAATAATCATTGCTGCTTATTAAAAACAAAAAAACTAATCATCCAGTTAAGAATGAAAGACCAACCACTAAATTGAAATAGTCAAGCAACACTTTTTTATGGGTGGGAAACTATGCTAGGGAGTTTCACAGCCCAGAGCCATAACAAATAGCAAAATACAGAAACCAAAATATCATGCAAAAGTCATTCTAATTGATGCTATTATAATAGGCTTCTCATATAATGCAAAAGTCATTCTATTTCATTATACAACTCTAACATCTACCGAAACCACTCGTAGGAAAGCTACAAAGACTTCCACAATACCACAATTCAAAAGAAAGAAAGATTAAGAGAGAAGATGAGGAAGGGGGGGGAGCACAAATACCAAAAGATCCAACAAAAGACCCATAAAGTAATAGACCCAAAAAATAAATAAATTTGCTAAATTTTTAAAGTAATGAAACTGATATAATATAAAAAAATCGTTTAGAGTTCATACTTGATTATATTGAAAACCCATAATTGATGACCTACAATAAAAAGACACAACACAACATGAAAATGGCGGAAAGAAACAAACTGAAATTTAGGAAAACTAATTATTAAAGGGAGAAAGGCACTCCCATATTTATTAAATGGAAAATCTTAACAAAGAAATTGAAATTGTTTCCTAAAAAATGGGCAAAGTAAAAGGCTTCCAGAGCCATCCAATAGATAATCTACTTCTGACTAAATCCATTCCCAAATATACTTTAATCCCAACTTATACCAATGCCTTATAGATAAGTGTAACTTTATGGTGACTGTTGCATAGAAGAACAATTTCAATCCAATAAAACATAGTCCAAGAAATATAATGTTGACAAACAAAATTCCTAGACCAACCTCAATGTAAAATGCAATTACTCCAATCCTTCTTATTAGTCCTAGCAATAGTATGTCCCAAAAAAAACCACCACTCTTCAGGCTATCAAATATCAATTCAACTTACCCATTAAAAATCAACATATGTATTGATAAAAATCAGTATCCAATTGTGCATGTAGTGACAAAAACCCAATAGGTTTTTATGTGTGAAAATAATGAGAGAAAAAGAGTGTTAACCAAAACCAATAGAGCACACTAGTTTAAAAAAAATAAAAATAAAAGATTTAAAAAATAGCCAAATTAAAAAGATTTAAAATCATCCAATTGCCATCAACTGTTGCTAGTATAAACCCAATAGGCTTTATAGTATCAATACCATACACCACATCTACAAAGAAGGGAACTTGTGTGTTGATGCTTTGGCCCAAATTTGAGCGAAGCAACCTGAAGACATCTTGGTGTCAATGAACACCAGTGGAGAGGAGAGGGCTTAGCCTGTTATTTTCTGTTGTACCTAAAAAAAATAAAAAGAAAGAAAATGATCTTAACAAGTTTTTCTCCTCTAGTTTTACTACCTTCTTTGAAGTGCTTGACAAAAATGAGCACACATGTTTTCCTGGCCAACAAACCATGTTTTAAAAATAATCAACTCCAAGTAGAAAGAACAATAGGACAACAAAAGCCAATATACTATGTTATGTTGTGTCTTCTTTGCTTGATAAAAATAAAAGAAAGACATCCTAATCAAATAATCATTTCTATTTAATCCATTTATATCAATCCATTTAGCCAAGTCATCATGTTATATGAAATCCATTTAACCAAGTCAACAATATCCAAGACACATGTACAAAACATAAGTTGTAATTGAATATACCAATCAAGTAAAGGGTTGAACACATGACTTTCAGATGTAATTAAAGCATGATCTATTTTTATAAACATTGCGAGTAAACCCAAGCAATTCCCCCCCTCCCCCCTACCCCCAAAAAAAAGTAAACTAACCAAAACCAGAGCTCCCCTGTTAAACAAAAAAAAAAAATAAATAATGGAAGCAATAATAGACCAAGCAACCATATGACATATTGTAGTGCACCCTAAACAAATCTTATGCAATAGGAAATAAATGGATTTGTTTTTTCATCATATTTTAGTAACTTAGATAGACAATATTAGATCTTAAAAATTTATTTCCCCATTAAAGAAATGCTATTAAAGAATTTATCTCCCTATTGAACAATTTCATTCCTAATGGAAGCTAATTACCTTAATTAAAGCATTAGGATACCTTTAATGGGTTAACATTGTGTAATGAAATGCTAAGAAGTGAGCAACCAAACAAACCACTAAGAAGTGAGGCAGTGACTTGAAGAATAAAAAAAGGTTTCTAACAAATTTCTATCAAAATGGTGGTTTTCTACCTATCAAATGATGTTGAGTTTTCATTTTCTAGAGTTCCAAGAATTAAAAACCTATAATACCAAAAATCAAATGTTTTATTTTTCACCTTTGTGGGTAACAAACAGAGCAGAAAGAGAAGGAGAAAGAGATTGCTTTGGTGAGAATTAGTTCAGTTCCTGCTCTAGAGTCAGAAATTTTTGTTTCGTAACTGGTAAAAAACAATGAAATCAACAAAGAAAGAGAGCGAGGAATTTTAGAAATTAATGATTCAAGACCCATTGAGGGAAATTTTCTGTTAGTAACAATTGTATACTCAATGAGAAGTGAAGAAAAATTATATAATATCTCCTTTATGAAGGAAAGAAGAACTCAAGAACAATTAAACGATAAAAGTTGAAGGACAAATTTTAAATACGCTAGAAACTTCAACTGAAGAATTTAAGGAAAAAGAATTCAAGCACATCAAGAAATCAATATGTTTGCAACACTCAAAGACAATGACAAGGAAAATATTACCTTCCCAGCACAATGACAACAATTCATTCCACTCTCAAACATGAAACCAAAATGAAAATGAAGAAACTGTAATTGCATTCTATAATTCTGCTCTTATTCATAATTTCAAATAGGTTTAATTTTCAAAGGACAATGACAGGAAAAAAAACATTCCCTTTCTTTTTGAATCGCACAGCAAATATACTTCATTTGAATGGTACAATTTTTTTTTTTTTTTCGAGTGCGTGTGAGTTTAACATTTAAAAAAATTTATAAATGACTTTAAACATGCTTCTTTAACACTAATTATTATCCTTTAAACCCCTCACCCACTTTCATCAGGTTCACTTCACACTACAAGCATCTTTGGACCTCTCTATAAATGACATGTGAATCGGAAACATTTATAACATTGACTTGTAATTTAAATCAAAAGTGATGTGAGCTATTTTTAAATACAAGTTTTAAATGAAAAATAATGAACCCATAAAAAAAATAGAGTGGAATGGGGTTATTTGGATTTAGCCTCAATGGTAACTCAAGAAACAAAACTACCTAATTGTATAACAAATTTTAAAATTTCTTAATTGAATTGGTTGATTCAAATTCAACCAACCCAATTCCATTATTTCTATTTGAAAAATTTTAGGCTTATTAGCCCAAAAAGTCAAATGAAAAACTTGGTGCACCAAATGGAAGATGAATAATTGTACAACAGTCAAATAAAAATAATATTGGCCCAAAACAACAGTCAAATGAAAAACATACACCAAGAAAAGTACATGCCCAATCCATGCATAACACAATTAGAAGATACATAACCCTGTTTGTGGATATTAATTTAACCACTAATCAGAAAAGAAACATTGCCTTGTTTTGTAGCTTGAATTTTTTATCTACCTGCTTTGTTTCATTATCCCAAAAACTTCTTGATTACGTCATGAAAAAACAACCATACCTACTGTGTGGTTAGATAATTTTTAGACACCAAGAAACAAAAAAATTAGGCAATAATTAAAAGTTTAACGATTGATTTCATTTGGCAATGAAATGTTATTTCAAATTAGTTGCTACCAAATCAGTAATTAAAATTCAAAATTTATTAAAATAAATAACTTGTCATGGATAGAAAATGCTTAACGTGCTACAATCAAGAGTAGACAAATAAAAAAGATAAACATCTAAGAAAAAAAAAAGAAAAGGAAAGGCCAAACCATGTTAGAATAATGTATATTAAAACAATCACATTAAAATGATAAAATTAGAGATCGGAGCACAACAATTGTCCAAATTGAACCTCTTCTCTTTTCTAACCGACTCAATTTTTTAAGAGATGAATTAAAACCAAAATCAAAAACCCGTTATAATCATAAAATACTATAGTTTCACCATTTATCACTGGAAAATCTAAACATAAATTATGCCAAAAAAAAAAAAAAAAATCAAAGAAACCAAAGCCATTTTATAAGCAATAATGAATTAATTATTTTCATGAAGGCAATTATGGTAATTTATACTCCCTTAAAAAGGTTGCAAAAAAAAAAAAATATATAATCTCTGGCCATATTACACATAAATGTTTTAAAATGCCAAGTCTCTGAAATTTTTCTTTTAATTAGGAACTTCTCCAATATTACAAAGAAAAGTTCTTTATAGAAAGAAAACAGAGCTATCCAGAAGTGAGAGCCAAAAACAAATAGAGCACAAGGGAAGTAAATAAACTTAAAGCACCCAAATATTCATATCACTTCGGTACAATAAACCATTTTGGGGAAGTTTTGGATGAGGTTCACAATAAATGTTAAACTCGTTAATCAGCTGTTACAAAGCAATACCACTTATAGTGATTATGGTCGGTTTTATAGGGCAACAAATTATCATAAACTTATCATAAAACGGGAAATGTATGGGAATTCAAAAAATCTAACCCAAACACATTGAAAATGCAATGAAAGTTTAAATAAAAATTGTAAACTGATTAAAAGTCTAAACTCTAAAACTATCAAGTATTCCAAATAGTCCAAATTAAAACTAGCATGGGAGCCAATAATTAAAAAATCAGGAATTATCAAGTAAATTAAGTAAATTCAGCCATAGTCTTTACCTGCATGTTCAGATCAGATTCATGTTCAAAATCTGAATAGGGACTTTGGATGTGTTGGTTGTTTGGTTAACACACAATTTCCTCCTCCGTTGTCTAGGCTAGGAACTGCAATGTTGCAAAAAACAATGCCAGTGGAGTTTTATCCTTTCGTAAATTGCGTCCGCAAATAATAAAACCAAGAATATCAGTATTGGAGTTGGTCATCATTGTTGCATTGTCATATTATTATTATTTATTATATTATTATTATTATTATTATTATGAGGAGGAGGAGGAGGAGGAGGAGGAGGGATTATTGTTATTCATTATGAGTAGCTACTTATGGAATTATTTCGTTTGGCAGGTTTGCGAATGAGTTCATTTTGGGTATATTGTTGTATTCTTTGTATCAAATGATGATAGGAGTGCAAGCGGGAGCTCCTCAGGTGTTGGAACGTTGAAGTCTATGATAAAACCTTCATACATTAGTTACATGCTTCATGCATCATTTTGATTTACAGAGTATATTCCTTCTACTTTTAAATGCTTTGTTGGGTTTTCCATCTATGTTGCCATATAGGTGGGGAAATTTTAAATGAACTCAAAAACTTATCAACTACCTAAGGAAGTTAATTGCTGAGTGATTCACTGACACCTAAAGTGTGAAACAAAATTATATATATTTGTGTGAATATATAGATATGGGTATTTTTTTTTTATTTTTATTTGTTATCTTTTATTGGAGTAAAAGTGGTTGTGAAAAATAGTTGTGTAAATGGTGTATTATGTTTCTTTTTATATGAATTCAATAAAATAGTGTATACTGTTGTCTTGGTTATATTTTCAATGTGCTTTAGTGGCCTTGTAGAAGAGACTCATAAATCTAAATAGTACTGAAAAAAACTTTTCCTTTATAACATGAATCATCATATACGCAACCATAAACTCAACCTAAACCATTTTTTTATATTTATTATATTTCTGAATATGCACATTTATAGAGGTGGTACAGATTTGGTGCATAATTCTGAATTATATGCAATTATATATTATATATATATATATATATGATATATTATATTTCTTAAATATGCACATTTATTAGAGGGTGGTGACAGATTCGTGGATATGACAGAGTTGGTGGTTATGCTGTAGATAGTAGTGATGTATATAGTTGTGGTCGGTGGCGGCATTGAGAGTAGTGGGGATGCCGCATGGTTGGGTGGTAAGGTAGAGCAGGGTGACGGCTACCAAACATTACCAAAGAAATAAGAACCAAAAGTGCCGAGGGTTACAGATAAACTACACCATGAATCAATGAGGCACCAAAGCGAAACGAAGAGAAGGGGAGAGGCAGAAAAATCGATTATTACCTGTGCTAGCTGGAGTTCGAGAGCAGCTAGAGGGGAGGGTTGCGATTTCGATTTTCAGAACCTGAAGCCATCGAAACAGATTCTAAGTTGGAAAAAAAAATACTTTCCAGTACTTTCCATTTAAAAAAAAATGAGCAGAATGTTGAATACAAAAATATAAAATAGAGCAGATTGTTGAATCCAAATTAGAAAACCGCAACAGATTCTAAGTATGGAAAAAAAAAAGCTTCATTTTAACAAATACCCATTTATAAAAAATAGATCAGATTGTTTGAATACAAAAAAAAAAAAAAAAAAATCCAACTTGAATTACAAAAATCAACCTTTGAACAACAGCAGATTGAATACAAAATAAGAACTACGATTCTAAGTTTTGGAAAACAAAAACTTCCTTTACAAATACTTTTCCATTTATAAAAATAGATCAGATTGTTGAATACTAAAATAAAAAAAAAATCAAACTTTGAATACAAACTTTTGAAATTAATGTTCGGATTAGAAAATAATGTTAAGGATTAGAGAGATACAAACCAAATCGAGATGCATAAATGAACTTTGAATGAACAATCTTATCTCTTGTTTTTTTTTGTATTTTTTTTTTTTTTTTTTTTTTTTTTTTTTGG
>NW_021024691.1:9102-56623 GCF_004153795.1 Camellia sinensis
CATGAAATTGGCTTGATTTATGTGCTATTTAGGATTTTTAGAACATTATGGTAAGTTTAATTAGAATTCAATTCAGAACGATTAAATTAGAATAATTAATGTCAACTAATTAACTAACTCCTAATTAAGCCTATATAAGGCACGTATTGTACCTCCACTCATTATTTTTCTTCATCTTAACACATCTTTGAGCGTTCACACACAAACCAAATGTGAAAGAGAGAGAGAAAAAAGGAGTTTAAGCTCAAATCAAGAAGATTGCTAGAGAACTTAGAGATTTTGGCATGGAACTTCCAACAATTAATCATCTAGAGTATCATTGATAAGCCTAGGTAAGAATTCAACCTTTAGATTGTACAATTATGATGTGTAGGACATGAACTCTAGGTAATTATGTTGGATAATACAAGAATTGAGTTAGAAATGAAGATAATTGAACCATATCATGCATGCATGCATATATCATAATATTTTGAGTAGATTTCTAAAGAATTTTCACATGCATGTGTCTATCTTAACTTGGTTTTGAGAAGTCATCACATTTCTTACCATTTGACCTTAATTGATCATGTTTTGGAAAGTCTAAGTTCAAAGTAATTCATGCAAGTCATGTTCATGGCATATTCATAAGTTTCTAGTTGACTTTTGAACAATTGGCATGCTATTGGGCCTTGATTTTACGAAATGGTTTTGAATTCAAGATGTTTTCCAAGTTTAGACATGTTTTCTCAAGTTTTGGGGCCCAAAGATTGAGTTTGAAGCATTAAATTCGAGTTTTGCAGCATGGAGGTGAATTTGGAAATTCCATAATTCGACCTCCTACTTGAGCGACAAACCTTGCGCTCGAGCGACCACCCTGTGATCTTGCACTTCACACTCAAGCGACCAGAAGTTCACTCGAGCGAGAAATACAAGCTCCCAGAGGTTTTCACATTTTACAGACCGTTCGAGCGACAGAAGTTGCGCTCGAGCGGGGACCTCAGTCACACGATCGAGCGACTGTCGAGCGGTCGTCAAGCGAAAATTTCACACAACCAGTACTTTTTCAGAGTTTACAGACCGCTTGAGCGAGGGAATCTGTGCTCGAGCGACACCTCACATGTTTGCATGTTCGCTTGAGCAAGGAAAGTTGCGCTCGAGCGTGACCCTTGTTTTCAGCAAGTTTTGTTAAGAGTTCCAAAGTGCATCCTAGGCATTTCTAGACCATGATTAAGACACAATAAGAGGTTAAGACCTAGAAACACACCACAATGAAACGAAAGAAGTTAAGTACCAATCAAGTGTGTGTTTCATTATGTGTTTCTATTATATGTGTGTAGGTCACGCACAACAAATTATCTGATTTGTCTGTTTTGCAAGTGGAGCCATCTGTGAGTAATAACTTTGTAAAGTTATGTTCACGTTAAAGTATTTTCTTATATGATATGAGAAGAAATGATCTACTTTCTGAAATGTTATGTTCTGTATCAATGAATGAATGTCCAATTTTTGACAAGTATGCGTGGCATCCTTAGCATAAGGCCCTTACCCTGGGGTAATAATATCGTGGTCTCATGGCCTTTACCTGGGGGTAATAATATCGTGGCTCAAGTATATTACAAGTACCCGGTACCGAAGTTTCCTTATAGAACTAACAAGCATGATAACGCTATTGGATGTACCATGTATGACGAAACATGAACTCTGATTTCTGTATGTAGTTTGAACAAGAATATGAATATAAATCTATTTCTGATATGAACTTTGATTTCTGAATCTGTTATGGACATCGTTCATTTAAACCTTTTACTCTGTTATTGTGGGAGCCAGAAAAATATAGGTACTAACTTATTGGGCCTAACCCAAACAAAGCCTACAATGGGTCCAACCCAAACAAATATCACACCCCCTATCTATATAAGGGAAGGGGCATCCCAAGTGGAAGGTATGTTTTGAACTCTCTCAACAGAATACACACCCCTTCAAATATATATACAATTTACTTCCTTGATTCAAGGACTAACTTCATCATCGAAGAGTCCCTGGCCGGCAACCCTGGTTGGGTGGCACTAACTCTGTTCATCTTTCCAGATCTATAGAGGTGAAGCTCTTCTCTTCGTTGGATCTCTACAACATCCATGTGAGAGGATATTTCATGGTCTCATAATTGGCGCCGTCTATGGGAAACGTCTGAAAGAGTTCAATGAAAGAAATAACAAACATGTGACTGTAAGTAAAAATCCAACACCACTTTGATGGTGATCTCTGTTCTCTCTAAGTAAATTTATCTTAAACTTATTTGCAAAATTGGTTCTTTGTTCCTAGTACATGTTGATGAAAAAGTGTTAAATCAGAATAGAATTCATGGGTCTACTTTTACATCTCTGTTTTCTCTCTCTCAAAATGGGTTTCACATTTTTCTTGGTGCACACATCTTTTCAGCAATTCAATAAAGTTGCTCGACTAAATCCATACGTGGATCTGTCCATTTATTTATTTATTCTTTGTTTCTCAAAACTTAGCTTCAAGTTGATGCTTGACATGTATGCACGTGTACCTATGCTAGAACTTTCTGTAGAATCCAAGGCTGGGTCTTCAATTTTTTCTCTCACTAGAATTGGACCACAATAACTTGGAGTGGATTAAAATTTCTTATTCGGCACTTTATTTGGCTTGTCTATCAACCAACTCAGCAACAGTAACTCTTTATTGGGTTATTTGTCAACTCTCTTGTTATTCTAAATCTCATTTCTGAAAGCTATCTCTATATTTGCAAAGATACATTTATATATATATATATATATATATACATGGATACAAATATTTGCATATGCATCAGACTTGTTTGTTCGGCTCACAGACAAGGTGTTATAGGCCAACCATGGCTCTCTCTAGCACTATTATCGGCAAAGGTGGAGTCGTGCCGACCAAGTGCTTCAGCATGTCAGCCAAGGCGATTTGCCTTCCAAATGTCTCGGCAAGACAAACCCAGTGGGGCAGGACCCACCTCCTGGATTTCTTTTATTTTTTGCTCTGTAACATCAACGATTAACTCATGTTTGTAGTCTTTGCATATAAAGTTATTTATCACCTTGATCCTTATGGCCATTTCTTTTTTAGGTGTTCATTTCAGTTTGTCAAGAAAAATTGCAGGGAACATTTTGGCAACTCGGCTACCCACTGTGGCAAATTGCTTGAGGTTGGGCAAGCAATGGAATTAAGAAAGTTATAAAGGGTTAATCACATAATCAATTGTCGATCAAGCATTTCAGTAAACGGCAAGATAAAAGACCAAGAGGTACCACAGAAGTGGAAGAGTCAATGACGTTGCGGACTTGCCAATCATGAATTGCAGTGCTCCATCTCTCGAATAACCAACCAAGTGCTATCAAAGAGCAGAATTTACGAGCTGCGGACCAATTGTTTCGGCAAGCTAAAAGACGCCGACTAGTGTTTCGGCACGCCAAGATGAGTGTCAATCGGCACCCATAGTTGGGCCTTGCTCCTCTAAGAATAGTTCTCGGTAAGTAACAAAAAGTGAATTGGAAAATGATTTTTAATACGTGCCAACCAAATGCCGAGCAACTCTCGCCTGGGGTGATCTAGGAGTTATGCCCTGAACACATAAGACCTTGGGGCGAATTGATTGGCAGCTAATCACTCGCCAAGTTTCAATCCAATCAAGAGTTTCAATACATTGGCACCTCTCCGCCACTACATACTGCTCTAACCAGCTTGGGAACCCGCACTTCGGTGACATCGCTTATTCGGCTACCATTGCTTATTCGGGAATACTACTCGGCCAAATACGTCCACTTCAAAGCATTAGACATATTCGGCAACACAATGCCTCGGCACTAATATCTCAGCATAATACAAGCATCTCAGCTTGCTGAAATTCACATCTGATAATACTAGCGGTTTTGTGTCAACTCAAGGAGTCCAAACCTACTAACCTGAGGAGCCAAGACGTAACCAAAGGCCGCCGATAGTTGCGAAATCGACTAAATGTCCAGAAATTGACATTTTTCAGTGTCATCAAACTCAATCTCTGAATATACCAATGTGAAGTCCTCATGAAGACGAGTCCAACGCCACAAACCGCGTCAAAATCGGACTTAAAACGATGCAGATACAAGGCCTCAAAGTCACGAGCTCGAAATTAGAACACTCTGCCTTTCACGACATGCAGCATGAAGGTGATGAAATAAGGAATTATCATGCGCTCCTCGGCACAACATGCTCCATTGCATCTTACTGCATTCCAGTTAATCGGATGGTCCAATAACTTCGAGGATGCCTACCCTCTAGTTTTTCGCCGTGTAGAATCCATTTTTGAGGTCTAATTTTGTGAATTTCGAGTATTAGCTTAGGATCAATCAACTGGAAAATTGGGGACTTTAAATGACAGTTCAACGGCCAAATCATGTCCGATTAACATGCAATTTTGACAACAGGCTCTAGGAGCTAAGCCATAATTATCCATCTTCACCAATCATTCATGCCATCTACTGTTAGGGCAAGACCCACAACTTGAATTTCTTTTACATTCGGCTATCACAACTATACATATTCGGAAACTACCAACGAACCAACTTGCATCCACAGGGCCAACGAACAATTCGGCAACTTATTGACTTATTCAGCTCATTGTTTACTCAGCAAGACTACTCGGCCGTAAGACTACTCGGCCGCCCATACGTCAACATCAGAAAATCCCGTTCCGTTATCTACGTTATTCGACTCACAACATTATACGTCAACTTATTCGGCAATAGAATTCATTGGCATTATGAACGTTGCATGCATATGATCAATTCGGCTTATAACTTAGCAAAAATTACACCACAACATTTCTTATTCGGCACATTCTTTGACAAGTTTACAATATTATTCCGCAACAATAATCGACAACTTTGTGACGTATTCGACACTAATACTCGGCATAGAACTAGCATCTTGACTTGCCAAAATCCACATGAACATACCACAGGATTCGTATCATCTCAAAGAGTCCAAACCCACCAACCCGAGAAGTCAAGAAGCAACCAAAGTATGCCAAAAATTACGATACGGCTCACATTTTTCGCCAACTGAAATTTTTGAAGCTGTCAAACTCAGGTTTTGCCCATACCAATGTGAAGTACTCATTGAGATGAGTCCAACGCAACAAATTATATCAAAATCGGAGCTCAAACGAAGCCGTACAAGCCGCTCAAAGTTTGCCCAAAAAATGAATTCTTTCGTTGGAGAACACGATCCAGCAAGATATGAAGAAATAATCATGAGCTTCTGTAGACACCCCATTTTTGACCGTCCTCAAGACTTGGACGTCATCGTTTGAACACTCGATGATCATCCATGTTCGTGTTCGTTTTGAGTTCCCGGAGGTCTCGGCCGCCCACCTTGCCTCAAGATCTCTCGACTTGTCTGTTTTGTGCTTGGTTGTGGACCAAATACTTGTGTTTTTGTTTCTAAGGGAAGAGGGTGGCTTGTTTGCCATATCCTCAACCAACCGGTCAAGGCTTGAGGCCATTGGCCCTGTTTTCTTTCCATCGGCCAAAGGCATTGGCCGATCAGCACTGTTTTTGATCGGTCGGCCACCTTTGTTGGTCAATCGGCCATATTTTTTGGCCGACCCCTTTCTATCTGCTATTGACAGATATTTTGTGCCAGCTGGAACAGGTGGCACGCACAATTCCCCCCCACCATACACGCGTATGGAGGGATTTGAACCTTACTTAGCTTCTCCAAGAAGCTTTGTAAAATTGGTTTTCTATAAAAGGAGAGCCTCCTCTCCCTTTCCAGGGGTTCTAGAAATCTGATATACAAGTTAGATATATCTCTCTCTATATCTCCCTCTCTCTAGATTTGTGTGTGTGTTTGAGCTCTAAAGTGTGTTTTGTTCTTACTATTGCACACAAACACCTAGAGTTACACTATCTTTGGTTGCTGAGGCACTAGAAAGTTGATATTAGAGTTCTTGGGCTGTTTTTGATCCAAGAAGATTGCTGGAGTTGTGTTCTTGATGTTGTTCTTCAAGGGTGAGTCAACTTGCTTTTGATACCCCATTTTGGCTTAAGCTTTTACACATATTTCTGTATTTTTTTAAGCTTAACTCTAAACTACAAAAAGTTCTAATTTTGTATGCTTGTTATGGTTTCTTAAGGTCACTTTTTGGTTGGGGGTTGTCTACCCCCTCTTAGGCCTTGTTTGGCCTTGTTTTGGGCCTTTACTTTTGAGCTTTGGGATCATCTTATTTTGACCTTCCCACCACTGAAATCCAGACTTCAGTGGTAGAGAAGTGGTTTTGGAGTCTTGTATAGGAGGGGGACACCCCCTTCTCCTTATGTCTCATATGCTTGCGTTGTTGGCTTATAAGAGTAGCATGTTTACTTAGCATGTCTTGGTTCTATTTTAGCACTTTTTAGTGGCTTTTAGGACCTGCCTTAACTCTATTCCATGTTGGTTTGATGGCATCTTGCATGCTTCATATACTTGTAGAGTAATCTTGCATGTTTGCATAACATGCATTTTGTGTTTGGACCACTATTCTTGCATGTTATGGCTCAACTCAAAGGAGCTTTTAGTCATGTTTCACCATGTTTAAGCTCTGTTTGGTGTTTTCTTGATCATGCATGCATTGTTTTGCATAGTCTTGGTTCATTATAGCTTGTAAGTTTTGTGCCTTGAGTTCATTAGCATGTGTTACTTGAAACATTTTCATGATTTGGCATCATGTGAAATGTAATTTCATTCCATGTTTCATGGTGTAGACACCCCATTTTTGACCGACCTTAAGACTCAGACGTCACCGATTGAGTGCTTGGTGATGTTGCATATTGTGCTCGTTTTGAGGTTGCTGAGTCTCGGCTGCGAGCCTTGGCTCCAGACTTCCGGACTCTTTTGCGCCTTGCCTCGGTTTGCGAACTAGGCTCTGTTTTCTCCGTTTTCTCTTCCTAAAGGGAGGGAGAGGTCTCGTAGATCATCTCTCAGTGGCCGTAGGCTACGTTTCGTGGTTGTAGGCCATTTTTCCCATTTGTAGCCCGGTTTCTAGTTTTTTGGAGCCGTCGGCCGTGTGCCTCGGTTCGGGACTGCCTAACCACCTCCGTTTGCTCTGGTTTTTGGTATACATCTTATTTCCTCCATTTTGAGGAACACTGTGGCCCGAGAGACCAACTTCGTGGTCGAACGCCATCTCCGGTGCTTAACAGCCCATTTTCGGGGCCCCGGGCCGCGCGTTTCGGTCCCCTGAACCTCCGTTTTGCATCCGTTTTGGTTTATTTTTGGTGGAGGCCTTATTTTCATAGTTAGGAAGCTTGAAGGAGGGTGGGAGACCAGCAATTGTTTCAAAAGCCAGCTTTTTTCCTTTATCGCTCTCCGACGCCCATTTTCCTCACTTGAAAGCCAATGTTGACCACCCCGGGGCCACTTCCTTGAACCCTAAACCCCATATTTGTGTTGTACACACCTGGGAGGCCACCAATATTTGGTGGCCGACCAGTAATTGTTCCTGACCCTTTTGACCCCCTCTAAAAAATGGTGTTTTCTCTCTCCTGGTTCATTTTTTCTGGGTTTTAACCACATAGTTGTGTTGTGCTCATCTGGGAGGCCACCTTTCTAGATAGGCCGACCGGTAATTGTGATTGACCCTTTTGACCCCTGGTCGGCCGACCAGGTGAGGTGGCCGGCCGGCCACCTGAACCTTCTGAACCTGGTCGGCCAGAATCCCCTCACCTGGTTCCTTCCAGCTGTGTATTTTGTTTCCTCCCAGACCCTGTATCCGGGGGGGTGCCCTTTTGGGGGGAAATTTGAATTCATTTCCCACCCTTTTTCCTCCCCTCCTTTGCCTATATAACCAGTCCCTCAGCTGCATTTTCAGGGGTTACAAAAATTGGTTTGAGACTCTTGCATTCAATCCCTCTCTCTCTCTACTCCAAGCACCAAAACACTCTTAATCGTACACCATTTACCCTACACCTCATAGCACAAGGCCTCCATCCTCTATTCCAGCAACTTGAGGCTGATTTCCAGAGGTGAAGAGCTCCCAAACTTGGCCTAAAAGTTGTTGAAGCTTGGTTCTACAAGGGTGAGTCCCATTTTCCCTCTTTTGTGCCTTATTTTGCTTTGTATCTAAGCCATACTTGCTAGCATTTTTGGGCTCCGAACCAAATTGTAAATAGTCATATTTTGAGCTCCTTTTCATGTTTGATTAAGGGTCTTTCTCTGTTTGAGGCTTCCTGCTATCACTTGCTTCTTTTTCTCTCTTTTAGGCCAATTTTTGCATAGTATTTTTGGCCTATTTGTGAGCTGTTTTGGACTTTTCCATAAACTGTAAAGCAGCTTGTTTTGAGCCCCTATTCAACATTGTTGAAGGGCTCTCCTCTGTTTGAGGCCTCCTGATATCACTTGCTTCTTTATCTCTCTTTTAGGCCAATTTTTGCATAGTGTTTTAGGCCTATTTGTGAGCCGTTTTGGATCTTTCCATAAACTGTAAAATATATTTTTTTGATCCCTCTTCAACATTGTTGAAGGGCTCTCCTCTGTTTGAGAACAGCAGCTGCCACTTGTCTCTTTACGCTTCTTTTAGGCCCTTTTCTTGCATGGTAGTTTGGCCTTGTTTGTGATTATTTTCGTGGCTTGATGTAAAATGTAAAGTGCCTTTTTTTGAGCCTCTGTTCAACTTTGTTGAAGGGCTCTTTGCCATTTGGCGCCAGCTGCTGTCCCTTCGTGTTTAATCTCTCTTTTAGGGCCATTTTTGCATGATAGATTAGCCATATTTGTGTTTATTTTTGAGGCTTGTTATAAACTGGAAATACACATGTTTTGGGACTGCCTTGCATCTGTCTTCATGCTTCATGATAAAATAATGCATGCTTTGTATAGCTATAGGCCAATGCGGATGCCTAGTTTTGTGTTTCGGGGTCATTCCATGCATCAGGTGCCATGTTTCCATGTTTCAGGATCATTTTACATCACATTTCAGTGCTGAAACTTGCATGTTTTCATGCCATGTTCCATGCCTTGCCATGCTTTGTTAGAGTGACATTTGTGCCTTAGGATCAGTCCTCGGTTTGCGTGCATGTGTGCACGCAACTCGAGTGTCTCATTTTTCATCTTATGGCCACTAATGTGAGTGTAGCTAAGGTACATTCATGTTAGTGTAAGTCCATTGTGCATTGTGTATGCCATTTCAATTCATAGCATTGCGTATGCTAGGTTGTATGTTAGAGCATCGTGTATGCCATGTTACATCGTGCATTGTGTATGCCATTTCATAGCATTGTGTATGCTAGGTTTCATGTTAGGATTGCATTCATGCATGTCATGCATATTGCATTGTGTTTGGAATAGGAGTTAGCCCAAGCACGGGAAACAAGGGACGTTTCGTACTTCGAGTGACGGAACGTGTCTCAATTCCCAGTCACAGACACTCTGGATTATCCATGATGGAGTTTAGGTCTTGTCGTGTTTCCATGTGCATTCATTTCATATTGAGTCATGCAATTCGACTCCTCAGCCATCATGCATCGAGATGCGTGATTGGTGGCACGAGGATCGAGGACTACACTCCCTGAAGGGTAGTCATGCATACATAGGTGAAAATACCTTGCCATGCCCCTTTGTTGCTCTCTGTTACAGCAAATCAAGAATCGGCAACCTTTTGGAAGTTGGCACGCATTCCAAGAAAAATTACAAATAGAGGCAAACCGAGGCATCACAAGGGATTCTCCGCACAAGGCAACCCGAGCATGCATCATTTATCATCCGGAGCAGAGTTGAGGTAGTCCCTGGCTTGTATGCCAATTTATTGCTTTCCTAATTTAATTTGTTAATTAATTAGGGTTTTGTACATATTTGGACTGTAATTATTCATTTGGGACTGTATATTATTTATTCGGACCCTCTGCGCAAGGGCAATGTTGTAATGAGTGTGCGTGCATGTGATGTATGTCTTCCAACCCCACGTCTTTCTCCTTTTTATTTACCCGCTTACGATGGTTAGATTAGGGCATGTTTCAATTAGCATATAGTATGATAGCATGTTTGCATTCATTCATCTGTTTTGCACGTACCGGGCTCGGCGCATCGTACTAACTGCATTTGTATTTCAATTCCAAATTGAATATTTGTTAGCTGTAGCATTTCATATGCCATGTTTAGAATAACCGAGCCTGCTATAGTTTCATTTTGCATGTGTTGCATTAGGCATTTCTGTATATTTAGGATCATGCATGGATTTCTAACATAGCTTCTGTTTTGGCTTGGAGTACTCGGTAAGTTTTTATGCTTTAGCATCCTTGCATGCGTGTGAGTGACTGCCATGATAGCAAGCTTACCATAAGGCTATATGCTTATGTGATATAACTATCTGAATGCCTGTGGGTGAAGGTTGGGTTATTTGAATTGGAACAATTCATCAAATGTGTGTTTTAAGCCCACTAGATAGTAGCAAAATCATGTTTCCAAGCCCACCCAAGGGTGGCAAATCCACGTCTTAGCCTACTTGCGAGTAGCACCATCAAACCATTTTCAAATAAACAAACATGAAATGTTTTGTTCCAATTCAGGCGATCCAGTCTATACTTGAATGCTGTACACATCACATAGTAAATCTAGGCTAATAACCGGAATAAGAACACATAATGTTTTCAAAACTCGATATCATGGTTAGTAAAGGCCGATCTTTGATCGGGCGAGCGGGGGTGCTCACGAAGTGACCTTCCCCAATCGTACCCAAGTTCCCGAGCCGAGGCAACTTTGGTGATGACGGACACGTGGCCTTAGGCAAATGAGTCGGGGTTTCCTAAATTTTCCCAAAATAAAAGATTTAGGTGGTGACTCTGTATCTGGCAAAGCAGTCCATGTTTGGCACTTCTTTTCTAAAAAATCTGTTTTCTCAAAAACGATTTGCCGAATTTGGACTCTTTGGTTCAGACTTAGAACCGTGACAATTTAAGAGTCCAAACTGTAGTGAGCCCAAAACGAACGGAACGGGGGACTCGTCCTCCCGGGGCGTTCGGGGACGTCTACAGTTTCTGGCGACTCTGCTGGGGAGTTAGAGAACTTGACTCGAACTCATGATATCTTGTTTTGACTACACTTGTGTGTTTCTTTGCATTGCATTTGCATTGGTGCGCCTAGGACACCGTGTTTGCCATTTGCTATTCCTGAACGGTTTGTCGGAGGCTTGTCTTGTCAAGGCATGACCATAAGGCTGACCGGTTATGGGCTCTGCCAGTATGGGAACACAAACCCCGGTTTTACCGGGACACCATTTTTGACCATTCGACCTAGTGCATTTTCGGAATCCATAGTGACCATTCCAAGCTAGGACAGGTTGCTTACCCGATCATAGGCTGTTTGAAACCGCTGCATGCATAGTGAAACCCTAGCTCCTGACAAAATAGGACAGGGAAACCCTACCCCAACATAGGGGTGTTTTGGCTCTCACTTGCTTGCTATGTGCTTTTAGGGTGTGTCCCTACAGGAATGTATGTAACAGTTTGCAAGTCTGGGTATCAGGCCCGCGGGCATCAGTATCTGGGAATCAGTTTTACCTGAGGGTATCAGTTCACCGGCAGAATTTTGAGCAGAATTCAGTAGAGAGCATAGTTATTCAGCTGCTCATATCTATTTTGGTGAAATCAGGCTGAGATGCTGTATGTTTTCTCTTTTGCTAGGGGGGTAGTCTTGGAACCATAGCTTCAGAAGGCTCCGATATCCTCTGAGGTTCATCGGATTTGTGCTGATAGACTTTGTCAGGTCAGAGATTCAGTTCAAGGGCAAATCAGTGTTCCTCCGCCAGAGGCAGGGTAAAAGGGGCCAGTCCGGCACAGATCACCAATCTAGCAGTTACCAGATCAGTGGCCCTTATCCACCCCACTAGTGAATAGTCAGGCTGAGGCCTCAATTTTTGTCAGTTTTTAGTCACCTCACCAGTCAGTCAGCCGGAACAGCAGAACATGGCAGGGATAGAGGAAATGATACGTCAACTCCAAGATAGTATGAAACTCATGCAGCAGGACGTTACCCGTCAAGCAGAATTTGCCAAACAGCAGGCCGAGATCATGGCCCAACAGGCTGAGCTAATCGCCAGGCTACAACAGCAAACCGGAGCATCTGCTTCGCACCAAGCCCCTCCCCCACCAGGAGTTCCAGCACCCGAGGAGGCACTACATGGCCAGGGAGATACGGACATTCCGATAAGACTGGCTCCGCCCCCAATCCTACCCCAATTACCCAAAACACCCACCAACCTGTCAGATTCTCCCTTTGAGTCCGAGGTGGACCCCACAGCATTGAAGGTGAGCAAGCTTGAAAAACTGTTCAAGAAATCTCAGGGTGTGAAGTCCATTCCGGACATTGAGGATGGCTATACCGATGTGGTTGTGACGCTGCCATACCGCTTTAAAATGCCACATATCGACCGCTTTGACGGATCTAGGGATCCCCTGGTGCATCTCTGATTGTTCTCAGATATACTACGGCCGATGGGCCTCACCAGACCGCAGAAGCTTTCATTGTTCGGCCGGACCCTGTCAGGTGTGGCCGTTATCTGGTATGCAAAGTCAGAAGACGATGTCAAACGAAACTGGGATGAGATGGCCGAGGCCTTCGTTGCGCAGTATTCCTATAACACGTAAATCGAGGTCACAACCCGTGATCTTGAGACAACAAGGCAAGAACCTAAGGAGAGTTTTTTTTATTTCGTAGCCCACTGGAGGGCCATGGCCTCAATGATGACCCTTAGGCCTACTGACAAAGATCAAATTCAGATGATTGTGCGCAATCTCTAGCCCAAGCTTATGCAGAAAATGATTGTTCTCCCCTTCTCCACCATTTCAGACCTATATGAGATGGGAGTACAAATTGAGGATGCCATGAAGCAGGGCCTCATTGACCAGGAGAAGGAGCAGCCCAGGAGGGCATTTTCCCGCGGTTCGAATGCAACCACCAGTGGTGATGCAGCTGCGAGATCTTTTGAAATGGGCATGGTCACCACCACCGCATCAAAAATAGCTACCTCATTCACCGGTGCGTCCGGAAGTAGCTCACAAAGAACCAAATACCCACCTCGAGTCAAGAGGGTTTTCACTCTACTTCATATGCCTTTGTCAAAGGCTTTAGAGGTCTTACTCCGGAAAGGACATCTGAAACCGTTAGAACAACGGCCCCTACCTGATCCTATCCCTGCAAAGCATGACCAGACTAAATACTGTGCATACCATCAACAAACCGGTCATGACACCGACAGTTGCTTTCACCTGCGCCATGATGTACAAGATCTGTTCGACAACGGGGTCATTGCCGCACCAGGTCCAGCAAAGTCTATCGGCACTTGATCAGTGAATTTGTGGGGGGGGTAATGTGATGTGATCAGAGGTTGAACCAGCTGCGGGCGGCACTCAGTTTACTCCAGATATGGCGTGTGGCACGCACTGTTTTGAGCATTTGTGAATATTGGTTTTTGTAGCTTCTGACTTGGGTGTTGAGTCAGTTCTGTGGTGTTATTTTGAGTCTGTCTCTTTGTTCTGAGTCGGTCTTTTTGATTAAGGGTCTGTCTTGTTGTATCGAGTCAGTCCTATTTTGTTAGAGTCGGGTGATTCCGGGGGTGTTTCTTCGGATATCACTATTTTGTTTTGTATTTGTCCTTTTGTTTTCTTTTGAGTCTGTTTCTGCCGGGGAGCCAGTTGTGCCAACAGATCTAATTGAAACAGCAGTGATTTTCGCACTCTTGTGTTTGCTTCTGCCGCGTGCCAGTTGTGCCAGAAATTTTAAATGAGATGGCAGTATTTGACTAGAAGTTGTGTCTTTTCTGTGCCTTGAATTCATTGCATCGACCTAAGTTTTCCAAAACTTTTTTCAAAACATTGTGATAAAAAAAAAATGAAGAGGAAGAAATTCCTCGGGTTTTGCAAAATTTGATCAATTAAGAAAAAGAGCGGCGTGCTAAGTCCTTAATGAATGAAATCATGTTTGTTAACGTGAGTACTGAGAAGGATCCTGGCTTGATCCAGATTGGTCCCACACCGTCTTCAGCACGAGCGATTAGTCGCTTTCTTAAAAGATTTCAAAAAATGTTTTGCGCGGTCCTGCGAAGACCTGTGTGGAATCTCTCTTCAGATTGTGCAGTCTAGGATCGCTCTCTGCCTCAAGACTCCACCCCTCTTGATTTCAAAACTTAAACTTGGATTCGGAATGTTCAACGGTCGACTACAATGTAAGGCTTGTGTGGCCGGATCAAAAGCAGCCTGTGAAGTAGCGGCGACAAAGTCAGATCAAGAAGCTTGCAAAGCTAGATCAGGAGCACCCCTCGAACTAGGGGCAAAAAGATTTCAAATGTGCTCGAGGAGCCGAAGATGGATCATTCCACAAATCAAAGAAGGTCGGCAAGAATGCCAAATCCCAGAAGGGAGCAAAGAAGACAGTTTCTGCTGAAGAACAACTGAGTTCCTATCCGCAACACTAAGGGCAAATTCAACCCCCTATTAGATGGACTCCAGTATCGTCAGCGAACAACAGCCATTTTCCTAGACTCAGATGACTTCAGGATCTCAAAACCATTTCACATGGACTTGTTACACTTTTACCCTTTGAGAGGCTTGCTGGGCTGAAAACCTGGAAGGGCGACCCAGGCAAAAGTTAGAGCAAAAGAAAAATACCAAAAAAAAAAAAAGAGAATCCAAAAAAAGAAGGCAAAAAAAATGAAGAAAATAAAAAGAAAAGATGAAAAAGAAAAAAGAAAATACAAAAGAAATAAAAAAGAAAAGAAAAGAAAAATAGAGCTCGCAAGATTAAAAACCCGGAAGGGCAGCCTTGGTAAAAGTTAGAGCGCAAAAGGAGAGGTTAATACCCGAGTGTACCTTAACCTCGAACTATGTAAGGCTTGATTCCCATCTTTGGGATACGTAGGCAACTTCATTCTGAAGTCCAGCCGTAAAACAGTTCAAATTGATTGTGCCCATGTATTGGTTTTGATCATCTTTGCTTTCTCTGTATCCGAGAATTTGGTTGTGTTCGTCACTCTAAGGACTGACTACAATGCGCTGTGGGGCCATTCAGACAAGGGGCAACTTTCCATTGCCATTCAATGCGCTGTGGTGCCGTTCAAACAAGGGGCAACTTTTCGTTGCCATTCAATGCGCTACAGTGCCGTTCAAACAAGGGGTGACTGTCCGTTGCCATGCAGCTCCCCTCAAGCAAGGGGCAATTTTCCTTCAAATCTGAGGTTGTGCATCCCGAGAGTGGGTTCTATGCTTGTTGAGCAGTGGTCATTTGAAAAAATAGTTTTGAGAATTTTTACTGAGGTTGACTGATCTTCTCTCGAAAACTATTCCATTTTTTCAAAACTGGACCTTTTTCTTGGACCCAAAAAAGGGAAATTTTCAGTGCTCATAACCTAACTTGTATGATTTTGAACCAGAAAATCGAACAAGCGTGTTAATCTAACTCTCATGTTGGTCAAAATTGTTTTAGTAGAAAGCCAAAACAAAAAAAAATGGTTAAAATAATGAACTAGGAGCACAATTGAGTCAAGCTTCCTGTCTTTTCCCTGTTGTCAATGCATTTGCCAGAAAGGGCACCATACTTGCCAAGGACACTCTACCTGCCAGAAAAAGGCACCACTGATGCTGACTGCAACAGCGGGGAAAGCTCTCACATCCTCCAAGCAACGAGGTATCAAGTCAAGTGCGAAGCACGAACTGGAATAGACCAAGATATTCCACTCCCTCATCTGGACAGATCTAATCACGTCCAAACTCCCCAGCAAAGCATCATCAACCGATGCTAGCTGCAGATTTGCTACACACCAGTTGTAGCGCAGTCCCTCTGTGGGAGAAACTCACTGTTGTGAACAAGATTGAGAATCTGGTAGAATACCAGGGGCAAGAGCCCACAATTTCCAGCTTATCCATCAACCACTCAGGGGAGGGATGAAAAAAATGAGAGATTGAAGAATAGAGGGATATGAGCTGAGAGAAAAAGTGAGAAAATGGCTTTTTCAGAAAAACAGAGCCTGAGGGCCGAGTGATGTGAGAATCACAAATTAGAAAGGGTGGGAAATAATACCCGAAGAAACTGGCTCCTCGTGCATTGAGAGGTCTCTCGTCTTTGTAACACGTCTGTGTGTCGTGTCTTTTGTTTTGTTCCTCTCAATTCTTGCCTTGAGTCGTTCCGAGCGTGTCTCGATGTGTTTAGGTTGTTTACCTTTGTTTTCCCTTTTTTTTTGAGTCGTAGTGCGCTATGTTTAGTCGTAGGCTCAATGCCCCAGTCAAAAACTCATCTCTCAATTTCAAACATAAAAATCGTTTTGTGCTCAGAGTGCCCTGCCATTCTCCACATTTGTGCAAAATAGTATTTGTTCTTTCATAAAACCGCAGGGTTCAACCCAGGTCATGTCAAAACAGTAAAACCAGGACCTATTCGAAGCTATATGGGTTCTAGACTACAAAGCAAAAGAAAAGAGGAAATGTCGGGTATCTGAGTTTGTTTCAATTTCAGTAAGTTCCGAGACTACATTCCGTGTGTACCTCTTTGGGTCTTGCCATTGCTCTAAAGTACGAGTGTGCCTCTACCTCAAGCTCAAGATCAAGTCTGCTTCAAGCCAGAATGCCGATCAAAAGTGCTCTCCTCGAGTACCGTTTCGTGCCAGGGACATCTTGGCCGTGTTTGCAATGAGTTCCTAGGAGACCAACTGCGACGGTGGAAACTAGAGTTCGAATGGCTGATGCCTAGAACGTAAAGGTTCGGGATTTTCGGGACTAAAGTCTGGTTTAAATACCCAGGGGCGTGTCCCTGACTTGAAATCTGTATGGAAGCCCCATAGGTTGAGATAGCGTGTATGCACCTCAATTCTGGATACCGAACCAACCTAGTCTGTCACCCCGTTGGAGAATAGGGAAAGTTGTGAATATGATCAGGAAGAAAGGTAGCATCCAAAGTGTTCTACGTGAAGAACCCTTGTCAACATTCCAGAGCCTTTGTACTGTGAATTGAAGGTAAGTGTTCGAAGAGCACAAGGGGAGATCCCCGTCGGAGAAGAGCGATTCACCGCCACTCACCTCATGAGGTGCTTTCTAAAGCGCCGCTACGCTTGTCCATTTATTGCTTTCCTTAAGCATCATGCATTGTAATGCATTGTACCTATCAAGTTTCTTTCTCATTCATGCACGATATTGTATGTACAGTTCATTCAAAGAAGTTCCGTTTAAGATCATTCATTTAGTGTATCAATCACACTTCACTCATTTTGTGTATCAATCACACTTCACATCATTCATTTAGTGTATCAATCATACTTCAATCATTTAGTATATCAATCACACTCTGTTCACTAAGTGCATCTATCACACTTTGTGTTCGCTTTTAGTGTATCAATCACACTCTGCTCACTTAGTGCATCTATCACACTTTGTGTTCACTTTTAGTGTATCAATCACACTCTGTTCACTTAGTGCATCTATCACACTTTGTGTTCGCTTTTAGTGTATCTATCATACTCTGTTCACTTAGTGCATCTACCACACTTTGTGTTCATCTTTAGTATATCCATCACACCTGTTCACTTAGTGCATCTATCACACTTCGTGTTAACATTTAGTATATCAATCATACTCTGTTCACTTAGTGCATCTACCACACTTTGTGTTCACATTTAGTATATCAATCATACTCTGTTCACTAAGTGCATCTATCACACTTTGTGTTCACCTTTAGTGTATCTATCACACTTGTTCACTAAGTGCATCTATCACACTTCGTGTTCACCTTTTGTGTATCCATCACACTTGTTCACTTAGTGCATCTATCACACTTCGTGTTCACCTTTTGTGTATCCATCACACTTGTTCGCTAAGTGCATCTGTCACACTTCGTGTTCACCCCTTTGTGTATCCATCACACTTGTTCACTTAGTGCATCTATCACACATCGTGTTCACCTTCTGTGTATCCATCACATGTTCAGTTTAGTGTATCTATCATACTCTGTTCACATAGTGCATCTATCACACTTTGTGTTCACTTTTAGTGTATCAATCACACTATGTTCACATAGTGCATCTATCACACTTTGTGTTCACCTTCAGTGTATCAATCACACTCTGTTCACTTAGTGCATCTATCACACTTTGTGTTCGCTTTTAGTGTATCCATCACACCTGTTGACATAGTGCATCTATCACACTTTGTGTTCACCTTCAGTGTATCAATCACACTCTGTTCACTTAGTGCATCTATCACACTTTGCGTTCACTTTTTGTATATCCATCATACTTTGCTTCACATAGTGCATCTATCACACTTTGTATTCACTTTTAGTGTCTATCACACTTTGCTTCATATAGTGTATCCATCACACTTGCTTCACATTATGCTCATTTTGTGTATCTATCACGCGTTCACTTTGTGTATCCATCACACACGTTTGCTTAGTGTATCTATCACATGTTTTCTTAGTGTATCCATCACACTCGTTTCGCTTTGTGTATCTATCACACTCTCTTCACTTTTGTGTATCTATCACACATGCCCGCTAAGATTGCATCATAACTGCATGAAATGTAGTTTGATTTGCCTCCCCGCTTAAAAACTGTCGCATTTATTGTGAATATTTGCTTCGTTACAGCTTTATTTACATGATCCTTACTGCATGAAATGTAGTTAGATTTGTATATGCTCGCTGCTTTGCATAATCATGAGTTACGTCCGGCTTTGTGCATATCATTTTGCATCTTGCCCCCTGCCTGTGGGCATGCCTGCGGGCACATCTTTGTTATCTTGCCTGTTTGTCTAAGTCTTCGGCCTTTTCAAAAATAGGTCGCCTCTGGGCTTTGACATTCACTCCCGTCACGCATGACTTTCAAGTTCTGTCAAAGAGGGGCAACCGTAGACACCACATTTTTGACCGACCTTAAGACTCAGATGTCACCGATTGAGCGTTTGGTGATGTTGCATATTGTGCTTCTTCTGAGGTTGCGGAGTCTCGGCTGCGAGTCTTGCCTCCAGACTCCCAAACTCTTTCGCGCCTTGCCTCGGTTTGCGAACCAGGCTCTTTTTTCTCCGTTTTCTCTTCCCAAAGGGAGGAAGAGGTCTCGTAGATCATCTCTCAGTGGCCGTAGGCTACGTTTCGTGGTCGTAGGCCATTTTTCCCGTTTGGCGCCCCATTTTTGGTTTTTCAGAGCCATCGGCCGTGTGCCTCGGTTCAGGACCGCCTAACCACCTCCGTTTGCTCTGGTTTTTGGTATACATCTTATTTCCTCTCTTTTGAGGAACACTGTGGCCCGAGAGACCAACTTCATGGTCGAACGCCACCTCTGGTGCTTAACAGCCCATTTTCGGGGCCCCGGGCCGCGCATTTCGGTCCCCCGAACCTCCGTTTTGCATTCGTTTTGGTTCATTTTTGGTGGAGGCCTTATTTTCATAGTTAGGAAGCTTGTAGGAGGGTGAGAGACCAGCAATTGTTCTGAAAGCCAGCTTTTTTTCCTTCATCGCTCTCCGACGCTCGTTTTCCTCACTTGAAAGCCAATGTTGACCACCCCGGGGCCACTTCCTTGAACCCTAAACCCCATATTTGTGTTGTACACACCTGGGAGGCCACCAATATTTGGTGGCCGACCAGTAATTGTTCCTGACCCTTTTGACCCCCTCTAAAAAATGGTCTTTTCTCTCTCCTAGTTCATTTTTTCTGGGTTTCAACCACATAGTTGTGTTGTGCTCATCTGGGAGGCCACCTTTCTGGGTAGGCCGACCAGTAATTGTGGTTGACCCTTTTGACCCCTGGTCGGCCAACCAGGGGAGGTGGCCGGCCAGCCACCTAAACCTTCTGAACCTGGTCGGCCAGAATCCCCTTACCTGGTTCCTTCCAGCTGTGTATTTTGTTTCCCCCTAGACCCTGTATCCGGGGGGTGCCCTTTTGGGGGGAAATTTGAATTCATTTTCCCCTATTTTTCCTCCCCTCCTTTGCCTATATAACTAGCCCCTCAGCTGCATCTTCAGGGGTTACAAAAATTGGTTTGAGGCTCTTGCATTCAATCCCTCTCTCTCTCTACTCCAAGCACCAAAACACCCTTAATCCTACACCATTTACCCTACACCTCATAGCACAAGGCCTCCATCCTCTATTCCAGTAACTTGAGGCTGATTTCCAGAGGTGAAGAGCTCCCAAACTTGGCCCAAAAGTTGTTGAAGCTTGGTTCTACAAGGGTGAGTCTCATTTTCCCTCTTTTATGCCTTATTTTTCTTTGTATCTAAGCCATACTTGCTAGAATTTTTGGGCTCCGACCCAAACTGTAAATAATCATATTTTGAGCTCCTTTTCATGTTTGATAAAGGGTCTTTCTCTGTTTGAGGCTTCCTGCTATCACTTGCTTCTTTTTCTTTCTTTTAGGCCAATTTTTGCATAGTATTTTTGGCCTATTTGTGAGATGTTTTGGACTTTTCCATAAACTGTAAAGTAGCTTTTTTTGAGCCCCTCTTCAACATTGTTGAAGGGCTCTCCTCTGTTTGAGAACAGAAGCTGCCACTTGTCTCTTTACACTTCTTTTAGGCCCTTTTCTTGCATGATAGTTTGGCCTTGTTTGTGATTATTTTCGTGGCTTGATATAAACTATAAAGTGCCTTTTTTCGAGCCTCTCTTAAACTTTGTTGAAGGGCTCTTTTCCATTTGGGGCCAGCTGCTGTCCCTTCGTGTTTAATCTCTCTTTTAGGGCCATTTTTGCATGATAGATTAGCCCTATTTGTGTTTATTTTTTAGGCTTGTTATAAACTAGAAATACGCATGTTTTGGGACTTCCTTGCATCTGTCTTCATGCTTCATGATAAAATAATGCATGCTTTGTATAGTTATAGGCCAATGCGTATGCCTAGTTTTGTGTTTCAGGGTCATTCCATGCATCGGGTGCCATGTTTCCATGTTTCGGGATCATTTTGCATCACATTTCAGTGCTGAAACTTGCATGTTTTCATGCCATGTTCCATGCTTTGCCATGCTTTGTTAGAGTGGCATTTGTGCCTTAGGATCGATCCTCGGTTTGCGTGCATGTGTGCACGCATCTCGAGTGTGTCATTTTTCATCTTATGGCCACTGATGTGAGTGTGGCTGAGGTCCATTCATGTTAGTGTAAGTCCATTTTGCATTGTGTATGCCATTTCAATTCATAGCATTGCGTATGCTAGGTTGTATGTTAGAGCATCGTGTATGCCATGTTACATCGCGCATTGTATATGCCATTTCATAGCATTGTGTATGCTAGGTTTCATGTTAGGATTGCATTCATGCATGTTATGCATATTGCATTGTGTTTGGGATAGGAGTTAGCCCGAGCACGGGAAACGAGGGACGTTTCGTACTTCGAGTGACGGAACGTGGTTCAATTCCCAGTCACCGACACTCTGGATTATCCATGATGGAGTTTAGGTCTTGTCATGTTTCCATGTGCATTCATTTCATATTGAGTCATGCAATTCGACTCGTCGGCCATCATGCATCGAGATGCGTGATTGGTGGCACGAGGATCGAGAACTACACTCCCTGAAGGGTAGTCATGCATACATATGTGAAAATACCTTGCCATGCCCCTTTGTTGCTCTCTGTTGCAGCAAATCAAGAATCGGCAACCTTTCGGAAGTTGGCACGCATTCCAAGAAAAATTACAAATAGAGGCAAACTGAAGCATCACAAGGGATTCTCTGCACATGGCAACCCGAGCATGCATCATTCATCATTTGGAGCAGAGTTGAGGCAGTCCTTGGCTTGCATGCCAATTTATTGCTTTCCTAATTTAATTTGTTAATTAATTAGGGTTTTGTACATATTTGGACTGTAATTATTCATTTGGGACTGTATATTATTTATTCGGACCCTCTGAGCGAGGGCAATGTTGTAATAAGTGTGCGTGCGTGTGATGTATGTCTTCCAACCCCACGCCTTTCTCCCTTTTATTTACCCGCTTATGATGGTTAGATTAGGGCATGTTTCAATTAGCATACAGTATGATAGCATGTTTGCATTCATTCATCTGTCTTGCACGCACCGGGCTCGGTGCATCGTACTAACTGCATTTGTATTTCAATTCCAAATTGAATACTTGTTAGCTGTAGCATTTCATATGCCATGTTTAGAATAGCCGAGCCTGCTATAGTTGCATTTTGCATGTGTTGCATTAGGCATTTCTGTATATTTAGGATCATGCATGGATTTCTAACATAGCTTCTGTTTTGGCTTGGAGTACTCGGTAAGTTTTTATGCTTTAGCATCCTTGCATGCGTGTGAGTGACTGCCATGATAGCATGCTTACCATGAGGCTATATGCTTATGTGATATAACTACCTGAATGCCTGTGGGTGAAGGTTGGGTTATTTGAATTGGAACAATTCATCAAATGTGTGTTTTAAGCCCACTAGATAGTGGCAAAATCATGTTTCCAAGCCCACCTGAGGGTGGCAAATCCATGTCTTAGGCTACTTGCGAGTAGCACCATCAAACCATTTTCAAATAAACAAACATGAAATGTTTTGTTCCAATTCAGGCGATCCAGTCTATACTTGTATGCTGTGCGCATCACATAGTAAATCTAGGCTAATAATCGGAATAAGAACACATAATGTTTTCAAAACTCGATATCATGGTTAGTAGAGGCCGATCTTTGATCGGGCGAGCGGGGGTGCTCACGAGTGACCTTCCCCAATCGTACCCAAGTTCCCGAGCCGAGGCAACTTTGGTGATGACGGACACGTGGCTTTAGGCAAACGAGTCAGGGTTTCCTAAATTTCCCCAAAATAAAACATTTATCTAGCAAAGCAGTCAATATTTGGCACTTCTTTTCTAAAAAATCTATTTTCTCAAAAACGATTTGCCGGATTT
This sequence comes from Camellia sinensis, assembly GCF_004153795.1. Classification (NCBI taxonomy): domain Eukaryota; kingdom Viridiplantae; phylum Streptophyta; class Magnoliopsida; order Ericales; family Theaceae; genus Camellia; species Camellia sinensis. The sequence continues at coordinate 31,948 of NW_021024691.1, forward strand.
GGACTCTTTGGTTCAGACTTAGAACCGTGACAATTTGAGAGTCCGAACTGTAGTGAGCCCAAAACGAACGGAACGGGGGACTCGTCCTCCCAGGGCGTTCGGGGACGTCTACACACGGTCACATACTTGCATTTATCACCTATTCCATGCTTTGGATAGTTTATGTTTCATGCCTTAAGAATAGGTCATTATGCATGCCGTCATACTTAGGCCTTTGGGATGCCATCTAAGTGGGTTTTTGAACTCATTCTAACATGCCATAACTCTGATTTTATTGGCCTAAGTCATGCCATGTTTGGTTGTAATAGGTGTTGTGCAATTACCCCTTTTGGCCTTGTATGCGTCTTGTTTTGTGCTCATCCTTCTAGCATGTTTTGGCCTCATCCCATGCATGTTCTAGCCTTGTTTTGGACTGCCTTGGGACTGTTTTGGGTCACCTTGGTCCTTTGGGGCTTGGTTGGTATGGCCATGGTTCAAGTACCTTGGTTAGCTTTGAACTTGAAGTCTATTAGCATGCCTTGCTTGTGTTATGTGTTTAATTTGGCATCACTCTTAACATAATTTCAGAGCTTATGATGTCACCATACTACCATGATTATCACCCCTTGCTCATGTTTGGGTGTTGTGACCTTATGCCTTAACTCATGGACCATTGCATGTGTATGCTCATTGTGCATTTCATTCTATCACTTCATCATTTTGGCCACTGTTTTTGGTGTGGCTAAGGCCTATCCATTTTCAATGTAAGTCCTTGGATCATGCGGTTTGTGCGTCGTTGCATGCTTATCGCATTGTATGTTGTCACATCCTTGTTATTGTTATTGTTGTCACATGCCTATTACATTGCATGTTTGTACGTTTAGGTTGCATTTTGCATGCTTGCTAGTTTGCATTTTGTTACATGCTTGATTAGGTTGCATTGCATTTGGCATGCTTGTTACCTTAGCCTTGTGCATGCTTAGGTTGCATTGTATTTGGCATACTTGCATGCATTGCATTGCGTTTGGCTTGGGGTGTCAAACCAAACACGAAGAGCGAGGAATGTTCGTACTTAAAGTAACGAAACATGCCTCAATCCTTAGTCGCCGACGCTCTTGATCCAACATGATAGAGTGTGAGGCCTTCATGTGTTTTGTGCATTCATTCCATATTCATTTGCACACTTGGCTTCTTTGGCCATCACGCATTGAAATGCGTGATTGATGGCCCGACGGTTGAGGACTACACTCCCTTGAGTTCATAACATGATAGGGAGGGTGGTTGTGCAAACATTGTCTTAAAAATGCATTGCCCTGCTCTGTTTGTCCTCTGCTGTAGCAACAAGAGCATTTTGCAGGAATAGATGGTCGGTTAACCATATTCAGTGCCAATCGGCTAAATGTGTCTGGCCGAGAGCCCCATTATTGGTTGATGACAAGTTTTCCTTGGCCGATGGGCTTTCCACTTGGCCGATGGCCTCTCACAGTACCTAGAAGGTGATTCAGAAGCATCCTTGAGACTTGTGCAGTTTTCAGAGGTGTAGAATAGTGTAAACAGAGGCAACATGAGCATGGCAATAGATTTTTGAGCAGAGCCAAGCATGCGTGCATTTGTCCCTCTTCCCAAGGCCTCTTTACTGCTTTAGTAGCTTAATTAATTTGTTTAATTAGTTAAGTGGTTTTGTAATTAATTAATTAGCTTGTTAGTTAGTTGATTTGTATTATTTATTCGGACCCTTCGTCGAGAGGGAGAACTTTCTAAAAAGTGTGTGTGAGTGTGTAAATGTCTTCCAACCCCACGTCTTTCTCCCTTTTTACTTAACCGCTTACGATGGTCAGTTCTAGGTCATGTGTCAATTAGCATACTTATGCTCGCATGTTTGCATCCATTCATATGTCTTGCACTCACCGGGCTCGACGCATCATACTAACTGCATTGTATTTCAATTTCGAGTTGAATACGTGTATCAAAGTGTCGCATTTCACATGCCATTCTTAGAATAGCCGAGCCTGTTTTAGTTGCATTTTGCATATGTTGAATTAGCCATCTTAACATAGCTAGAATCATGCATTGATTTCTAACTAGCTATTGTTTTGGCTTGGAGTACTAGGTAAGTGTTTATGCTTTAGCATCTTACATGAGTATGAGTGTTGCCATAATAGCATACTTGCCATGAGGCTATTTGCTTATGTGATATAACTGCCGGAATGCCTGTGGGTGAATGTTAGATTACTTGAATTGGAACAATTCATTGAAATGCGAGTTTTTTTAAACCCACTTGAGAGTGGCAAAATCATGTTTTCCTAAGCCCACCTGAGGGTGGCAAATCCACGTCTTAGCCTACTTGCGAGTAGCAAACTTCAAACCATTTCCAAAATAAACGGATATGCGATGCTTTGTTCCAAATTAGGCGATCTAGTCTATACTTGTGTGTTGTGTGCATCACATAGTAATTCTAGCTAATTAACCGGAATAAGAACACCTGTGTTTTCAAAAACAAAATATCATGCTTAGTACAGGCCAATCTTTGATCGACGCGAGCGGGGGTGCTCATAGATGACCTTCCCCAATCGTACCCAAGTTCCCGAGCCGAGGCAACTTTGGTGATGACGGACTCGTGGCCTTAGGCAACGAGTCAGGGTTTCCTAAATTCTCCCAAAATAAAATATTTAGGTGGTGACTCTGTATCTGGAAAAGCAGTCCATGTTTGGTATTTCTTTCTTGAAAATCAGTTTTCCAAAACGATTTGCCAGATTTGGACTCTTTGGTGATTTATCGGTATCGCATTGCACTATACGGGATTAGATTCAGAACCGTGACATTTGAGTCCGAACACTAGAAGCAAAGCCCGAGGGTGCGTCTACAGCTTCGTGGTTGCATTACACCCTGTTGATCTGAGTCATTAGATCCATTTTGGCTATAATTACGCCATCAGGAGTCTGATCACAGCGATCCAATAGTCCTTTCCAGCTATCTAACACATTCTGGTCTATCCGTACAGTCAGAATTTGTAAATTCAGCTCAAAATTTTTTTTTGCAGATTTTATTCAAAAAATTGAGCGCAATGGCTCACTTCGCATATCATTAAGCACCCTACTTTGTCTTGACTTCATTCCGATTTCGCCACGGCACCGAACAGGGGCACGGAATCCATTTCAAATTGTTATCAGCCTACTCGGCAATTTTGGCACAAGTCAATTTTATTCCTTCCGAATAAGCAATCTTGTTCAAAAGCAATGGGTCAAATATACGTTGGACAAGAATCTCAGCTTCAATAAATTGGCAACCATTGCCAACCAAGTTCTTAGCAAATCCAACTCCGAAGTGATGCCGACACACCGCGAAGCTAAGAAAAATCGCCGACCAAAAGATCAGCACAATCATTGACCCAAGTGTAGCTGACCAACTTTTCGGCAAAATCATATTATATATGAAAGACACCGATGTTTTGACACTAGTTACTTGGCAGTGTATCAAATTTACTTGGCAATATTATTCGGCACCATTATTAATTCAACACTATCAACTTTATTCGCCTAACAACATTATTTGGCAAAACAATTGCCCACTGGGACATCTTAGTCAATTTTCCGCTTTCCAATTGGGGCACATCAGCCGATCACCATCTCGGCACCTTTGATATGCATGCATACTCGGCCAACTTGGTACAAACATTACAACATTTACTTGAGTTACACACTCTAGCTCCTTTTCACACTGCTCCAAGCAAGCGCCAGTTTTGGGGCAATACATTACACACTTGGCAGTCGACAATTCGCATTTGGCAGTCGGCAGCTCGCACATTGTTGTGCGCCATCATTTTACCAAAGTCGAATCTTCCCTGCAACATAGGGCAATGGGAATCTGCATTCCTTCCAACTAACACCTATCATTCAAAAATAATGGGGCAAGTCTACCTTGGACTAAACGCAACCGAGCAACTCGGCAATTAAATAGTTGACCCAATATCTACTTAGTAATTCCATATAAGCAGAGCAATATTATTGGTGATTAAAATGTCCACCGTATTCGGTACAGGATGCATTATTCAAAGTCCTTGCCATATTGGCACTCGGTCGCCACTTAAAATCAGTAAAAGTCTCTGAGTACAGCGTAATTTTCGCACTCGGCATGGAGTGCCATCAGCAAAGGCCTATACATACGCCCGGAGGTTAGAATACCGTGGCCTATACCTACCTCCAGAGGTTAGAATACTGCGGCCTACACCTACGTCTAGAGGTTAGAATATCGCGGCCTACACTCTCACCGGGGGTTATAATACCGCAGGTCTACACCTTCACCAGGGGGTAATAATACCGTGGTCCATTTTTTGGCTGATATATCTACCTTATTTAATCTGTCTTATTTGGTTCAGGCAATCATTTCCGTGCTCAGAATATAGAAATATTTCTAGCTCAGCACGAAAGTCCATATTTGGAAGCAATCTTTGCACTCGACAATATATTACACCCTTGCTCGGGGTTATAATACCGCGGCCTACACCCTTACCCGGGGGTTATAATACCGTGGCCTATCGTTATAGAGATAGTATTACTCACTGGGCTTTATCTCACCTCTCTCCTCTATATACATATATTTGTACATACATTCATACATACATGCATTCATGTAGCCATTTATTTATTTATGTTATTCATTTATCAAATGTATTTTTTGTCAAAAAACCTAAAAGTTATTTGAACAACGTAACTTGGCAAAGAAAAACTCTCATTCCTTCTACCACAGACAATGAAAGTTTTGGGGCAATTGTGGGAGCCAAAAAAATATAGGTACTAGCTTATTAGGCCTAACCCAAACAAAGTCTACAATGGGTCCAACCCAAACAAATATCACACCCCCCATCTATATAAAAGAAGGGGCATCCCAAGTGAAAGGTATGTTTTGATCTCTCTCTACAGAACACACACCCCTTCAAATATATATAATTTACTTCCTTGATTCAAGGACTAACTTCATCAACGGAGAGTCCCCAGCCGGCAACCCCGGTTGAGTGGCACCGACTATGTTCATCTTTGCAGATCTACAGGGGTGAAGCTCTTCTCTTCGTTGGATCTCTACAACATCCATGTGAGAGGAAATTTCATGGTCTCATAGCTATGATTCACTGGGCTTCCGTTCACTATTTATATTATGTATGTAGGTGAGCAAGCACCCGACCAGGCCTAAGCTGCTGCCTGGAGTTTTGGGTCAGCCAGCCACTGTGCCTCCCGGGGAGGTTCCCTTTTGAGATATCTAGTTTCGTAACCTTGCTTCAAATGTTTTGTTTTGTTTTGCTTTTCGGTACATTGGGCTAAGTTCCTTTTTTGGCTTCATCTGTATATATGGATGGCGTAAAACTAATGTATTTATGACGTCATATATATATGTGTGTGTGTGTGTGTGTGTGTGTGTGTGTGTTTGTTTTAAATATTTCTATCTCATATACGTTAACATAGCTCTATGGACAATGTATATTTCTCTATTTACTTCCGTAACCCCTTATTATTTGTCTTTTTATTAAGAGGTCTTTGGTAATCGAAGGATTACTGGCCGGTTATGACGCTAAACCTGTAGGGGCGGGTTTGGGTCGTGACAGTAATCTTAGAAGAGCCCTGTATTTATTTGTTAATATATTCTCTAATTTTCTTGATTTTTGGTGTGTCATTAGGAGGGTAAAAATGGCTCACAACCAGTAGGCGGCCCAAAGCCCACCCGCAACCCGATTAGACCTGATTAGACCTGGGCCTGAGCACAGCTTGAGACTCTAGGCCTGGGCTTGGGCCTGGGCCAAGGCTGTCATCTTGAAGCCCGACTCAGCCTATGGGCTTGGCCCACCTGGGCGGCCTGTGGCCTCGCCCATCGGCCCACTCAAGGCCCACTCAAAGCCTTGCCCGAGGCCCAGTGTCATTTTTAGTGGAAAATAATAAATTTTTAGTGGAAAAAAATTTTAAAAAAACAAAAAAAAAATGTTTAGGCGGCCTAAGCCCGACCTAAGCTTGAGCCCAGGCCCACCGGCCCGCCCAAGATCTGAATACCCCCTGGGCCTAATTTTCTAGCCTGTGGCTTGGCGCGACCTGGCCTAAATTTTGGCGGAAGCCCGGGATACCCAACATGGGCCGACCTGAGCTCGGACCAGGCCAAATTTACACCCCTAGGGGTCATAACATTAACTTAACAAAAATAATAATTGTTATTATATCTTTGTTTACTAATGTTAATTATCTGAAAATGTTTTAATTTTTGCTTTTTATAATATATATAAAAACATCAATGATAGACTTGGTATCAAAACCTTAAGTAATATCTTTCTCAATAAATATAATCAAGTAACTTGTTACCGTAGTTTAGTTTTGAAAATTTTCATTATTAAAAATGTATGTTTTATGAATAAAATGATAATTCATTTCAATAAACAGTATTAAATTTTATAAACTCGTTTTTACATGTTGAACGTAGAGAATATTCCTATTTCTAAAGAATGAACAAAAAAGAATTAATGCAAAATAAGATGTATAAACAAATTAATCCAACATAAATAATAAAAGCATAGAAAAAACATAAAGTATACATTCCTGGAGGCGGTTTTGTGTTTTGCGATCTTGGTTGTCTTCTTCAACTATCCATCATCCAAACATAACATCAAACAAACAAATCCAATAGAAAATCCCAAGTACTCAAAAAAATTCGGTAAAAAAAAAACAAAATCAAATATGGGTATTTGAGAAAGTGATGTTCTACGGTGAATACAGAGAAGTGAAAATGGTGAAACTGAATTGAAACTGCACAGCAATTTAGGGAACGTGGAAAGTGAAAAAATTGAAGTGGTTTGTATTCCAAATTGCTATATTTGTAGAAATGATTTGTATTTCAAATTTCTATATTTATGTTGAAATGGAAAAACGCGGATGAATTTATTTATTTATTATTATCTAAATAAGATATAGCAAAAGCTTCAAGAGTCCAAAAGTAGGTGTGTCACGACCCAAATCTGCTCATGTAGGTTTAGCATCGTAACCACCTAGTAATCCTGGGATTACTGAAGGCCTTTGAACAGATTAACAAAATAAGGAAGCTAACAGAAGCAAATACAAACATATAATGTCCACAGAGCTGTGCAGACGTATATGAGACAGAAAATATAAAACTTATATACATATATGTGACGTCATGTTTATATTAGTCATACGTTACCCACATATATAGAACACACAAAAACTTGTTCAGACTTAAACAAAAGAAAACAAAGGTCTTAAACATAGTTCATAAAACTTGACCACTTCTCAAAACGGGAACCTCCTCGGGAGGTACAGTAGTTAGTTGATAGAACAGATCTCCAGGCAATCATCACTGAGTCTGGTCACACGATCACCTACATACATAAATAATACAGTGAGCTGGAGCCCAGTGAATAATAACAGAGTAAAGGTCTTAATGAATGTTGTCTGTAACAGATTCAGAAATCAGAGTTCAGTGTCAGAAACATATTCATATTCATATTCAAAATTCACAGATAGTCATACGTGGTACATCTATTAGCGCTAATAGAACAGATGACCCATAATTATACGGGACTTATAGATGATCTATGATCGCATGAGACGATTAAATACAGAGTAGATAAAGGTTATGCTTAACCAGTTCCATGATGGAACCTCTGGTACCAGGTAACAGATAACGGATATTACATGATGCTAAGGATGCCACGAATATATTTCAGAAATTCGGACAATCATTCATTCATATAGAATATAGCATTTCAGAAAACTGATCATATCATATCATTCAGAAAATACCTAAAGATGAACATAACTTTATAGAGTTATTACTCACAGATAACTCCAGTAGCAGAACAGACAGAGCAGACAGGTCAGACAGTCTATGGCGCATGACCTACACAAACACATAACGGATATACATTGAAGCACATGCTCGGAAAACACATAACTTATTTCTTTTCTATCTTGGTGTGTTTCTAGCCCTTATCCTCATTGTTATGACTTGATTAAGGTTTAGGAATGCCTAAGATGCAATGAGGATGTCAAAATGTACTTTGGAACACTTAGTTAAATTTTCGAAAATAGGGCAGTTCGCTTGAGCGGACCCTTTGGTCTGTAATACTTCTGGGAGCTCTCATTTTACGCTCGAGCGAAGATCTTGGTTGCTTGAGCCAAGTCTAAAACCAAAAGAGTGGTCACTCGAGCGCAGATTCTGTCGCTCGAGCCAAGGCTCATGTATGCAAAAGTACTGAGAGCTTGAATTTTATGCTCGAGCCAACTTTTGGTCGCTTGAGCCAATGTTCAAAATAAAGGGTGGTCGTGCTTGAGCCACTCCAAACTCTATAAAACTTTTGGGAGCTTGCATTCTTTGCTCCAGCGTAACTTCTTTTGCTTGAGCGAAGAGTGCGAATTTTGAAATTTCTAGATTGCTCTCTAAGCTACAAAACTTAATTCCAATGCTACAAAACACATTCTTTTGGACCAAAACTTAAGAAAACATGTAGAAAATCATAAAACTTCAAGAATTACAAATCATTTTGCAAAAATCAAGGCCCAAAAGCATGCCAATTGTTCAAAATCAAACTTGAAACTTTCAAAACACAACATGCATGAGTTGATATGAACTTCAACCTTCCAAAACATGATCAAATGAGTCATTTAGCTCAAAAACATGTTGAATTCTTTTAACAAAACCAAGATAAGAACATGCATGTGGGAATTCGTTTGAAAACAACTTCAAAACTTCATGAAATGCACATGCATGCTTGGAATACTCTTCTTTCCTATTTCTTTAGTTCATTTCATGTCTTTAACCTCTAAATTCTCTTGAATCCATGCATTAGTTGACTCAATTACGTAACCAAAGGCTTGAATTCTTACCTTAGGTGTTCAATTGTGTTCTAGATGCTTAGTTGGTTGAGCTCTCAAGTCAAATGCTTCAAATTTCTTCTCAATTTAAGCTTTTTCCTCTCTTGTCTTCTTGAATTCTTTTCTCACTCTAGCTATCCCTCTCTTTCATGTTTATGAGCTCAAAATAGATGAAGGAGGTGTGTGTAAAGTGTGTTCTAGAAGTCTTCCTAGCCTTATATAGGCTTGGTTAATGGAGTTGAATTAAGTTTTGGTTAGGATGCTTAATTGTGATTATTTTATTATAATTATTTGGTTCCGAATCAAATTTTTAATTAAACCTATCATAATATTCCAAAAATTTCAAATTACACATTAACCTAGGCAATTTCGTGATCGGATGCTGATAAAGTCTTCAATTCGCATACCGAAACAGAAATATAGACATATATTCTTACTATGGACAGATATAAACACAATTAACACATATCACATGCAATTAATTCAAAATTTCATGTTAATTACTGATTAAGCATTCTTAAGTAAGGTTTATTAGACAATCACAAGTCGGAATTGTTACAAGATGGTTCCTTCTAATACTAGTATAGATAGATACATTCAACTTGTTTGGTTCTAATTTTTTGAAAATTAAATTTTTTGTTTTCCCTATTTTTTTAATTTTTAGTGATTTTTTTTAATATTTTAAACACATTTTTTTACTTTTTCGATACATCTAACTTAACTGTACTTAAAATGTAAAATATTGGTAAAAATATTTAAAAAAATCAACAAATGCACAAGAATATGAAAATGTACTGAATTTTTTTTTATTTATATTTTTAGTATTTAGTAAATTTTTAATTTTTTTTACAAATATTATACTTTTTAATTATATTTATATTAAATGTGTTAAAAAGTAAAATATTAAACAAATTTAATAAAAATAAAAAATTTAATTTTCACAATAAGGTGGATATTTTTTTAATTTTTTTCGTGCAGCTGTCCTTCATTCTTCGCTACCAATTCTTCTCTCTCTCTCTCTCTCTCTCACGTTAGATCAACTGATCGTTTGCATTGCTCTGCTCGGAAATTTTCTGATGAATTTCGATCAGATTTCACTTTGAATTTTAGGCAAGACACTACTGTTAGATGACACCATTTTTTATTTTTTGTACCTAATTCTGTTTTATTTTGGTTCATGTTGATTTCATTTTCTGTGTTTGTATGGGTTTTTGAATTCCATCTAATTTTTTGTAGATCATACTTTCTTGTCTTTCTAAGTTACGCCAAAAAGTTGAAATCCTCGAAAAATATGGACCTGAAGCCTTGAGAAAAATCTGCAACTTCGTACACCTTTCATGTTGGAACATTGAACTCTCTGAATTTTGTAAATTATTAATCCTTTCTTTTCTACAAACATATTGTTATAAAGTTAAACAAATTTGGAATCCTATACCGGATTCAAATGTGTATTTCCCAGGGAGTTTTTAAGTGCCAGAAGCTAGCGACAAAAATTAGCACGCTAAATGTTGCCTATGTCAGAAAGGATCAGCTCAGCTTTGATTTCATAGTCATGCCGATTTTCTAGTAGTTATTATTTACTGGTCTTATGGATGTATGGTGTATCAAGAGTATTCTTTCACCTATCATTTCTCATTTTGCTTTCCTGCTATTGTTTTTGGGAACCACATGAGGGTGGGAGTTGGGGAAAAATATTACAAACAAATGGAGGTGCAAGTGTGTGCGTCTGTGGTGGAGTGCAAATGCACCCCTCCATATGTTGGTAATTTTTTTTTCCGAACTCCAACATACATGTAGTTCCCCCATTGTTTTTCTATCTATATGGCCAATCTGATATAGCCGACCCCGTTTGATGGGACTTAATGGTTGGTCTAGTTTAACGGTTGGTCTAGTTTAACTTTACTTGGTAATATTGTTATATGTTTTTAATCCTCTGGCAGTTGCCTCTAAGAACATGTCATTTGTTTTCTTCACTTTGATGGCCCTTGTCACCTTCTTTAACAAGCCCTTGAGCTTCCTTTGCCCCACATTCAAGTTAAGTTTATTACATCATGGTTTTGTCTGAACTGAGATTTTTTAGCTCCTTCTGCTGAGTAGCTTCTATAGGTAGTGTTATTTCCTTCTTGGTGATTAGTGGAGACTCAGCCACCAGTTTTCATATCCTTTCATTGGATTGTTTACCATAATTTTTAATTAAAAACAAGTCTGCTTTTGGAGGTTGCTTGATCCATATTCTGATTGCATTTCTTAATATTCAGAGTGAGCATCTCACATATAGATCTTGCAGGAACTAGCTAATGAAGTAAGGTTTTGGAGAGCATTTGGGTTTTATGCTCTTTTAACTTTGATGTGTTATTTGATTCTTTTGCTAATTCATTATTCACCTCCTCTTTAACAAATTACTTGAGATGTTTGTTTGACTCATTGGATTTTTTTTCAGTTAAAATTGAAAAGTATTTTTAAAGAACTAATATTAGAATTGGCTAAATAAAACTTATGAAAGCAGGCTTATCTTGTAACTGGGTTGAGTGGAGGTTTATTGACTTTTTCCTTGTCAGTTTTTATGCTTCCTGCCTGGATTTGCTTCTGCCTATCACTCAAGTCTTTTGGTCATCAATCACTCAGGTAGCACATATGATAATTCTTTTTCCAATATCATAAGCTTTTTCGGAATGCATACTGGACAATCTAATTTGTTATGCCACCTGTTTCAGGTCAATAGCATGTTATGTTGTACCTCTAATACCTTGCTTTACTTAGTCAGTCTACTTTAGTGGGTCTATTGCCAAATTCTTAATTGAGAAGATGGGGATGATTGGTTCTCTGCCACCTCCTCATGGTTAGTAGTTTTGGACTTCTTTATTTTCTGAAGCTTCCATCATTTCATGACGTTTTAGTTTTGTCACAACTGATTGCTCTCTTGATGTTAAAAAGCTCCATTTACTAGTAGTTTACTCCTATGTTACATGAACTCGGGTACAAGTGTTGGGTACACGTGTGATATACGTCCAGGTGTCCAATTGTTTTAATTCTCAATGTCATTGGACATGGGGACACAGATAAATTCATATTTCTTAATTTGTTTTGTTTTGTTTTTGTTTTTCTAGAGTGAACAGTGTTCACAAGGTACCATAGAGCATTTCATGCATATGTAGGGGTTCTATGCATAGTTTTATAGTAAACTTGAATTACTAATTGTGCTTACTAGGTGAATGTTCAAGTTCACATGTATACATACCCCATTCTCTTACCCAAGTATCAAGTGTCCACAGGTACTTCATACGTTTAGAATAATCCATGTAACATAGGTTTACACTAGTGCTAGGTTTTCTTCAGTCATACTTTTCGAAAAATGGCCCATTTACTGCCCATAAGAAAAAGAATTAAAGTATTACTTACCAAATATACGTTAGATTTCCAAGTTCATATAAAGTTTACATTTCATTGTATTTTGCAATGTGCATTGTCATGTTTCCTGCTCTCTATATTGCACTCTTTACCAAGACTCATGTTGGACTTTTTAGTCACCAAGTCAACACTTCGTTTAAACTTTATCCCAATAATGATTTTACCTTCTCTAAATTTTGGATAATGTGCAATTATTTTTTCTTGTGTTTCTTTAACTCTAGTTTCAAATTTTAAGGTCTTCCTGTCCCAAATTATTGAATGGGTTATTTCATTTGTATGATTCATTTTCTAAACAGACAATGATGAACACCTGTATAGAAAAATTTGTTTTTATATAATTATACTTAAGGCAAGGCTTGGTTTGGTTTGGTTATAATTATACTTGAATTGGTATGTGTTGAACTTGTATTTCTGTGAATATTCATCTTAGCTAGATCAGGTTGTGAGAATATATTGTGTATATTCTCAATTTGGCATGATTGTGTATATTAGGAATTAGGAAAGATTGTGGTGTAAATATTTAAATTGGTTGTATTTCCTTTTTCAGTTATAGGTTTAGGGCTATATAAACTAATGAGCTCTTTATAAATAAGATACAATTGAATATACAAAAACATTCAGAAATCTTACATGGTATCAGAGCCAAGTGCGAAACTCTAACAGAAATATCAACTAGTTCCCTGGTTCTGAGCTTTAGTTGATTCTGTTCTGATTCTGTTCTGGTTCTGTTCTCTAGATTTGATTAAGTTCACGACCTATTTAGTTCACCATCCATCATCACGGTCAAGTTCACCCTTTGCTTCATCTTGCTTGTGTGACTCATCTGAGTTCAAATCGCGATTCGTCTACTTACGACCCACCTGATTCACTTCATGACTTCGCATCATAGCCCGTTTGGTGCGACCCACCTTGTTCTCTTTGACTTACGACTCATCTGGTTTGCATCGCGAAGTTCTCTGGTTTGAAGTTCTACTTGTTCGACACCTCTCTGTGGTCTCGGAGTCGCAATTGACATCGCGATCAGCATCTGCCTTCGTCGTATCGAAACCTACCTGGTTCGCGACTTGTTTCCTCTGTTGCCGACTTGGTTCTGGACGTGCGATGCTCGCTCGATCTCTCTCACTCTGATTCTCCACTTGTGAGGTCTTGGTGGCCCCTGATATTTGGTTCTATTTTGGGATTAGTACACTTGAACCCTCTAATTTTTGTTTATTACATTTTGCCCAATCGGTTCTCTATTTTTGGTTCATTATGATGTTGAATGATCAGACTCAGGCTATTGGTTCTCCATCTGTCTTCTTGGATTCTGCTAGGCCCAAGATGGGACCCTTGGCTTTAGATGGGTGTGCTTTTTGCCATCAGAAGGGCCATTAGAAGTATCATTATCCCAAGAAGGGATGTCTGATTGCCTCATCTTCTCAACAGTTTTCGATCCAGTTCTGCGCCCCTTCTCCGAATATTTTTTAGCCTCTCGCTGGTTCTACTGCATTTGTTTCGGCTCCTGATCTTGACCTGACTTCCTTGAGTGCTCAGATTAGTCAGCTCCAGCATATACTGTCTACCTCCCAACCATCCCCGTCTACCTTAATTGTTTCCTCTCGTTATTTAGGTTTGCTTGGGTCTTCTTCAAGTATCTCTTTGTCTGTTTGGATTTTTGACTCTGGTGCTTCGCATCATATGACTCTCCATTTCTTCTTACTTCAAAATTGTACTACCCCTTCCCTTCCTATTACTGTTAATGTTGCTAATAGGTCTGGTATGTCTGTTATATCTGTTAGGTCTGTCTTATTGTCTGCTATCTCTATTCCATCTGTCCTTTATGTTCCTCAGTTATCTGTCAGGTTATTATCTATCAGTCAACTTGATGCCTCCGATTTTGATATTATCTTTTCTTTTTCTATCTGTTCTGTGCAAGATCGGATGTCCAAGCAGCAAATTGGGACTGGCCGGAGAGTTGGAGACCTTTATGTGGTGGAGAGCTTGCATCTGCCTATGACAACCTTTCCGACTAATTTTTCCTCTTTTCAGCTAGATTCTCTGTCCAGTCCTTTCTACTTGTGGCATTCTAGATTAGGACATTTGTCTGCTGACCGCTTACGATCTTTAGCTCAATCAGGTATATTGGGTAAAGTTTCTGTTAGTAAATTTACTAAATGTCAGGAGTGTAAACTTGCCAAAATGACAGCCTTACTTTTTCATAAAAGTACTTCTATATCTAATATACCATTTTATTTAGTTCATACTGATGTTTGGGGCTCTTCTCCTATTCTCACAAAAAGAGATTTTGCATACTATGTGTCATTTGTTGACTACTGCATCCGTTATACTTGGGTTTATCTTATGACTTATAAGTTCGGTTTCTATTAGATATACCATCTTTTAGTCTATGATTACTACTCAGTTTGGGTCTACAATTAAACTGTTACGGTCTGACTTGCGTAGGGAATATTTTAAAAATGAGTTTTGTGAGTATTTAGCCAATTTGGGTACCATTCGCCAAACTTCCTGTATAGATACACCTGCCCAAAATGGTTGAGCCGAGCGTAAACATCGCCATCTCCTTGAGACAACTAGGTCTCTTCTTCTCTCTGCCTCAGTTCTGGCTCCGTTTTGGGGGAGGCAATTCTTACTGCTGCTTTTCTTCTCAACCTCATGCCTACTCCCCTTCTTTCTGGTCGATCTCCTTATGAGGCTTTGTTCTCCCAAATTCCTAATTACTCCCTCCTTCGTGTTTGGGTCTGCCTGTTTTGTCGTTCTTTCCCTCAAAGATCGGACCAAACTTAGTACCTGGTCTATCCTCTGTGCCTTTTTGGATTATAGTCCTACTCAGAAAGGCTATCGGTGTTACGACCCTGTTTCCCGTCGTCTTTATGTCTCCTATCATGTTTCTTTTCTCGAACATCTGCCTTACTTTCAGCTTCCTCCTATCACTGCTCCGGTTTCTAAAGAGGATTTGGTTCATATTGATCAATTTCCTTCTGAGGTCCCTCCTGATGAGTACATCTCTATTGTTCCCCTTGAACTTGCTCCCTCTTCTCCTACCACCCCTCTTGCTGAGTCTTTCTCCACTGAATCCCATGAATCTGCTCCGTTTTCTCCTCCTTCTCCCCAGCTTGCTCTTTCTCCTCCTCCTCTGTTGTTAGTTTATTCTCGTTGCCAGGCTCTCCCTCCACCAGTTGTCTCTGCCCCTACTGCTGATCCTTCTGCTTTTGACGACTCTGATCCTGTTGCACACCAATATCTTACTCGAGTGCGTTATCCTCCAAACAGGTTGGGTTGGTCTAATACATGTTTTTCCGCTTCCTGTTATACTTTTTTGTCTGCTATTTATTCTTTTTCAGAGCCTCAGTCTTGCAAGAAGGCCTGTTAGGATCCCAATTGGGTTTGAGCTATGGAGGATGAGTTGTTTGCCTTGCAGAAGACTAACACTTGGGCGTTAGTCCCGTTGCCCGCTGGCAAGAATCTGGCTGGTTGCAAATGGGTCTATAAAGTCAAGACTCATTCTGATAGTTCTCTCGAGCGATATAAAGCTCGCCTGGTTGCCAAGGGTTTCTCACAGGAGTATGGTATTGATTATGATGAGACCTTTGCCCTTGTTGCCAAGATAACTATTGTCCGTACCTTGATTTTTGTTACCACTATTTACCATTGGCCTCTTTATCAGATGGACATTAAGAATGATTTTCTTAATGGTCATCTCACTGAGGAGGTCTACATGTGTCCACACCCTGGCCTTCCCCACTCCTTTGGGCAGGTTTGTCATCTTCGGCGTGCTCTGTATGGTTTGAAACAATCTCCTCGTGCTTGGTATGATCGCTTTCAGACTGTTGTTACTGAGCTTGGATTTCATCCTTTTGCTTCTGACTCTGCTTTGTTTCTGAAACATACCTTGGCTGGTTTTGTTGCTCTCTTACTATATGTAGATGATATGATCATCACTGGCTTTGACTCTTCTACTATCTCTGAGGTCAAGCAGCATCTCTTCCGCACCTTTGAGATGAAGGATCTGGGTCCATTGCGGTATTTTCTTGGTATTGAGGTTGCTTCTTCTCCAAAGGGCTATTTTCTGTCTCAGGCTAAATATGCTGATGAGGTCATTCACCGTGCTAGTCTTACTGATACTAAGGTTTTTGATACACCTACTGAGCTTAATGTGAAGCTCAACTCTACTGATGGTGTCCCTGTGGATGATCCTATTTCATATCGCGGGCTTGTGGATTGCTTAGTCTATCTAACGGTTACTTGTCCTGATCTTGTCTATGTTGTTCATGTGGTTAGCTAGTTTGTTTCTGCTCCTCGCTCCACACATTGGGCTGTATTGGTTTGGCTTCTTCGCTATCTCCAAGGTACTATATTTCAAGGTTTACTGTTGTCCTCTACTTTCTCTCTGGATTTGGTGGCCTATGCTGATTTTGATTGAGCTGGTGATGTTATTGATCGCAAGTCCACGTCTCTGTCTGTTTCTTAACGATTCCTTGATCTCTTAGAAAAACAAGAAACAAACTGTTGTTGCTCGCTCTACTGTCGAAACTGAGTACCGTGCTGTGGTTCATACTACTGCTAAAATTGTTTGGCTTCGTTGTCTCTTATCTGATTTGGGTGTCCCTCAGTCTTCTCCGACCTCCCTCTATTGTGACAATCGCACTGCTATTCAAATTGCCACAATACTATCTTCCATGAACGGACGAAACACATTGAGATTAATTGTCATTTTGTCCGCCGACATCTGCAGTCTGGCTCTCTCTCGCTTCCTTTTGTCTCTTCGGCTTTGCAACTTGCGGACTTCTTCACCAAGACTCACACTACCGTTCGGTTTCAGTTTCTTCTTAGCAAACTCTTAGTGTTTTCTGCTAAAACACCTTGAGTTTGAGTGGCGGTGTGATAATATATTGTGTATATTCTCAATTTGGCATGATTGTGTATATTAGGAATTAGGAATTAGGAATTAGGAAAGATTGTGGTGTAAATATTTGAATTGGTTGTATTTCCTTTTTCAGTCATAGGTTTAGGGTTATATAAACTGATGAGCTCTTTGTAGATAAGATACAATTGAATATACAGAAACATTCAGAAATCTTACATATCATGCAATTTTTGCTGCAGCATAGTGTGATTGCCATGGCACTCTCATCACTATTTTTTCCATATAGCATTGATGAACCTAATACAGGTATTGAAGAAAGAACAGTTCAAATGCTTCGAGTGCTATAGTCGCTCTAGATAACAATCTTGCAGCCACAATCTTGTTCTGATTACTAAAATTGCTGTAGTTCTCGACAACAAATATTCAGGTAATAATTTTATGTAGTTTGATTACAGTTTTTTGTTCATTAATTTACTTATTTTTTGCATTGCTTGATAATCACAACATGAAAATATGAGTGGAAAAGTTGTATAGAGCTTGGATAATGTCAAATGCAAACTGTTGCCTTAGGAGGGAACAAAGTTGGTGGTTGCATTAGAGGTGTCATGAAATGGTTTTTATAGCATACATTGCATGCTGCCAAAAGTCAATTATGTTGTAGTGTGGAGAATCTAAGAATTGCAGATAAATTTTGGAATAAGTGAAATTTTGAAGAATCTAAGGAGATGTCTAGAGAGAGCGTGGTTTTTGACCTTTTGGTAGAGTCTGCTCAATTTCTCTTTATTATGAGCACGAAATTGAATTGAAACACATAATGTATCACAGAAAGTGCATTGGTAGGCTGGGATTTATTTGAAGTGGGATCCCTCCATAACTGGGTTTAATCTCAGTTTTTCATTACATTTTCTGTAATAGTTAATCTGGTTACCCAAAAAATGGGTCCAAAATTTTACCCAAAACCTGAGCGTGGTTGAGATTGAATTCGTGTATTGAGGGGTCCATATGTAGAATGAATCTATACCACGTATTGATATTTCTAAGTAAAATTTTGAGTACGTAGGTAGTATTACTGTTTCTGTAAACTATTCTATAATCCTTTGTGTGTTGCTAACATTGTTGGAGAGAAACGGACATAAACTCTTCATATCCTGTGGAGGTTTTAGCCACAACCATCCATTGAGAAGATCTAATGGTGGTAAAGATGACATGCAAGAATGTTGGGACCATTTAGTGCGACGTTGTTCTGGATAGTC
The DNA here is from genome assembly GCF_004153795.1 of Camellia sinensis. NCBI lineage: Eukaryota > Viridiplantae > Streptophyta > Magnoliopsida > Ericales > Theaceae > Camellia > Camellia sinensis. The sequence continues at coordinate 50,316 of NW_021024691.1, forward strand.
ACTGACCAAGCCTAGCTCGCCTTTTGTTTTCCTTTTTCCTTTTTCTTTTCTAATTCACACAATTGCCCACACAATGTTGCATTTTTATTTGAAGACAAAGTACCAGGCGACGAACTGAATGTATGAGGGAAAAAAAAAACTAAAGAACAAAAATATATATATAATAAATTAAGTGAATATTTTTTTAGTTCAGAACTTGATGTCTACAACATAGATTCCTAATTGCTCAGATTGTGAATCCGAATGGTGGGGTACTTATGACTGGTGGATGAAGAACAAAGATGAGATTACACCCGAAGGGAAGAAAAGAGTTGCATAACTGATTTGCTGAAGAGCTAGACCTGGTCCATGTGGAGATCAATTGGTATAATCCTGATGAGCAAACTGATGATTCTAATTGGAACCAAGAACCCGAAAGGCCCAACCTAAAGATTGGACTACAGCATGAACCAAATCTGAAATCAAAACCTGAACCAAAGCCTGAACCAGAAAAGCCTAAAGATTCAACACCTGAAATCCATGGCCTACAACCAGATTATCCTATCTTTGACCTGTTAAAGTACATTATCCCATCCCATCTGCCTAAACCCATTGCCCATGTCCCCCGCCAGACTTGAGCTGAATTTGCTCACTAGAAGATGATGAGAAAAACCCATTCGACTTCAAAGACATAAAGCAAGCTGTGGAAGATCTCACCTGATCTGAGGTGTATGATGACTCGATAGAACCCGAATTGGACTTGCTATTTGCAAAATAAAAATATTGCAAATATGATTGTCTTGAAGGAAAGGTCGTCATGCAGACAAAGAAGGCTGTGAGCGACAAGACTGCTTTTGAATTTCTGAAAATCATTACCACAAGGGAGGAAGGCAAGTTGATAACCCCTCAAATCCAAGTCACCAAAGTTGAAGAAGAGGATCAAGATTTGGAAAATGAGGGATCAAAAAATGAATATGCTAGTGACATTGAAACCATTGGCCAGCAGGCCGAGAAGCACTAGTCAAACCAAGAATAATCACAACAAATGCTAAGCACGGTACTCTGAATTGCTTCAGAATTTGATCGATTAGGCTAATGAAGTTGATGATGCTTTTATGAAAAGTTTGTTTGCATATGAGAACCCAAAAGATCAAGTTGCAAATGGAGTGGCAATGCTTAACACTGAAGTCAACATGCTGGACTACACTTTGCTTATCGAGGATGCATGTGGAAAGCTGAAAAACTAATCTTAAAAATGGAATAAAACTTGTCTATGAAACATTCGTGTCTAAGTCTAAGTTTGATAGTGAGTCTGAGTTTGAGTCTAGCAGTGAGTTAGAGGCTGAGTCTAGACCATTTGTCAAACCTAGGTCTAGCTTTTCTTTTGAGTTTGAGTAAGAATTTGTAACTCAGAATTCTATCAATGAAATAAGCTTAGCTTTTGCTTACGTCCATGTTCCTCAAGTTAATGGTGTGAATCTCGATATTGAAAATGATTGACACCGATTTTAAAAATGAAAATGATCTAAAAAATGAAATTCCCAAAGATTTGAAAGATTTAGTTGAACAAAGGAAAAATGTACTCAACCAATAATGGAAGAAACTTTGACAATAAATTTGAGAAAGAAAAATCCTAGACGATTTAGATTGATTCCAGTTTATTTTCAGAGGAAAGCAAAGAATTAGTTAACTTTTTGAAAGAATACAAAAATGTTTCTACGTGGTCCTGTGAAGACATGTTTAGAATCAATATGGATATTGTCCAATATCGTATTCCTTGTACCCTGATGCTAAACATGTAAAGAAGAAATTGAAAATAATTTGACTTGACTGACTTTTGAAAATAAAGGAGGAAATCACTATGCAAATTGATGCTGATTTTCTATTGGCCATTGAGTATCCACAATGGGTAGCTAATGTTATGCTAGCCCCTAAGAAAGATGGTAGAATTAGGGTCCCTAAAGATGATTTCCCCTTACCTTACATCAATACCTTGGTCGATAATATTGCTGGCCATGCAATATTGTCTTTTATGGATAGGTTTTCTAGATACAATTAGATCTTAACAGCACCTAAAGACAAGGAGAAGACCACCTTTACCACGCAATGAAGGACTTTTTGCTATAGGGTTATACCATTTGAGTTGAAGAATGCTGGAGCTACTTATCAGAGAGAAGCCACCACACTGTTACATGATATGATATACTCAGGTAGAGGTTTATGTTGACGATATAATTGTCAAATTTAAGTAGAAATCTGAACATGTGCAAGTATTGCACAAGTTCGTCAACCGAATGAGGAAGTACAGACTCATGCTCAATCCACAGAAATGGACATTTGGGGTTATGGTAGGAAAGCTTTTGGGTTTTCTAATCATTGGACGTGGCATTGAGCTCGATCCCAGCAAAATAAAGGTTGTCCTTGAATTGGCTCCACCTCGAATTGAGAGTGAAGTCATTAGTTTTTTTAGCAATATGCAATACATCAGAAAATTGATTGCCAAGCTCACCATAATCTATGAACCGACAATTTGTGATTCCTGAAATGAAGTTACAACAATTCGTGATACAGTAACATATTTTATGCTGTAATGTTATGTATTTTCATCCAAATGTTATGTTAGAATACTTATTTTTGTTCTTTTGTTCTCTTGTTAATATTTACGCAAGTTGAGGATACGATAGTCATATTGCTATGTTAGGGTTTGTATATATATTTGGCTGATGTAAAGTTGAGAAGCAATGATTATTCAATATATATAAAATTACTCTTTCTTCTTCTTCTTCCTCCTCCTAAATCCCAACCCTAAATCCTTCATTTTACAATCTAACTTGGTATCAGAGAAATCTATTCTTCTTCAGAAAGGTTTCTACAGACTCTAGAGATCGATCTAAGGTGACCGAGAAGTGCTGATGTCATTAGCTGTACGATGACGTCAGCATGACGTAAGTACTGTACGGATGGGACCTTCACCCCTAGACTCGAAATTGCCTCCTGAGATTTATGGTGATTTTTATGGAATTTTTTGATCATCCTTGATGTGAGTTTTCGATTTTTGAAAGTATTTCATGTTTTTTGGGACTGTTTTTTTGCTGAATCTACTTGCTGGAATCCTATCTCTTGGAGCCGAAACTCCCTCCTTCAGTGTTATTTGCTATTATTTTATTGATTTACTACTGTTGGGTTAATGTTTAATTCGTTTTTGGACTCTTTCTGGTACTATACATAATCGGCAGTGTTATTTTCCAACCTACCCAATGAAACTTACTGTATAGGGGCTGAAAATTATCTAGCAAGGTTTGGTTGATTTTAAATTGTTAATGTGTTGGTGGGTTGATGTTTTTGGTTGAAGTTGCGTTCAAATCTGTTTGGTAGACATAGGTTCTCCACTCATGCCTCTGTAATCTTGGATTCTTGTTGATTGAACTATTTCCAGTGGCTGTACTCATGGTTGTAAGAGCTGATTGGTGTGGATAATTTCTATTTGCAGGATTTCTGCTGCTTTCATACTCGTGTTGAGTATTTTGTGTGATTGATTGTCATGGCTGAAATTGAGACTAAGGCAATGGCTATGAGTAAAGATGATGACATGCCCAATTCTATTACTACCAAGAAGTTGAATGGTGCCAATTATTTAGCTTGGGCTCATGCTGTAAAAATTTTCTTACGTGGTAAGAAGAAATCCTGCTTCATTAGCAAACTCCTTCCTGCCATTGACGACAAAGCTTATGATGATTGGCGTAGTGAGGATTCTTGTGTTATGGGTTGGATCTGGCATAGCTTGGAACCACAGGTTGCTACTACCGTGGAATTTTGTGATACCTCTCCTTTGCTGACTCTTTTTCGAATCAGAGTAATGTCTCTCGGGTCTATGAGCTATATGAGCAGATTTTTGCTAAGCGCCAATTTGGCCGGTCCCTTCTTGATTATTATAGTAGTCTCAAGACTTTGTGGGATCAGTTATTGTAGCATCGACCCTTCACTACTGATGTGAACAAACAGAAGCAACATTAGGAGGAGTTCATGATGGCTTCTTTACTCTCTGGCTTAGATCCTAAATTGCGGGGTTCAAGGATCAGATTCTTGCCAGTGAGACTTTACCTTCTGCTGCTAATGCCTATTCTCAGCTGTTACGTCCTTCTTTGGGATAGGCACAATCTACCTCCAGGTCCTCTACCTTGTCATTTTCTACATTAGTCTTAAGTAGTGTTGATCGTAGGTCTACTCGAGGGGGTTTTCTTGGCACATCTGGTCAACGGGGCTCTTATTCTGGTTCACGAGGTTCTCGTGGGGCTGGTTCCTGTGGTGGTGGTTCCTGTGGTGGTTTCAGGGGTAGATGTAGTAGTGGACCTAGTTCTCGCACACGTGGTGATGGCAAGTGTACTCATTGTGGTTCCCAAGGTCATACTGAACCTTGGTGTTGGCAAAAGTATGGCAAACTTGACCATGTCCATCAGGTTATTGATGTTCCATCCTCACAGTCATCCTTGCTTTCCACTGGTTCTGTTGCTTCTCCAGTTGATTCACATGAGACACTCAGTACTCAGATTAGTGAGCTTACCGCTCTTGGCCAATCTCTCTGGCCTAGTCTACCTTCATCCTCTACCACTACTATGGCTAGTTCAGGTAATATTGCATGTGTGGCTAAGTCCCCTCAGCCTTGGCTCCTTGACTCTGGTGCTAGTTCCCATGTTTCTGGTAATTTCTCTCTTTTTGATACTCTTAGACCTGTTGATCATACCATTATACTTGCTGATGGATCTTCTCGACCTGTTGGTGGTCAAGGTCTTTTTCATCCTACTCCATCCCTTTCCTTACCCTCTGGTCTTTATGTTCCTAAGTTTCGATTTAATTTGCTTTCTGTTAGCCAATTGACTCAAGCTCTCCATTGTTCGATAACATTTTCTCCTACTTCATGTGTTTTGCAGGACCTCCAGACCAAGAGGATGATTGGTTCGGGTCATGAGAAGGATGGCTTATACTTTTTGGACACTGAGACCTCTCATTATCCTCCATCTGCTGTGTTGAGTGCTACTGTATCTCCTCTTTAGTGGTATTTTTGCTTGGGTCATCCCTCCTTGGCCAAGCTCAAGTTAGTTGTTTCGGGTTGGAGTTATGTTTCTCAGATTGAGTGTGAAGCTCGTCAATTTGGGAAGCATCACTGTAGTTCTTTTCCTAGTCGTAGTGTTAGTCGTGTGTCTGAGTCGTTTGCTCTTGTCTATACAGATATTTGGGGTCCTTCTAGAACTCCCACTGTTAATGGCTTCTCTTATTTTGTTATTTTTGTGGATAATTACTCTCGGATGACTTGGTTGTTCTTAATGAAATAAAGATTTGATTTGCCTTCCATTGTCTCTAAGTTTTATAATGAAATCTTCACTCAATTTGGCAAACGTATTAAGATATTTAGGTATGATAATGCCTTAGAATATGTGCAATCTATTGTAACTACCTTTTGTGATACTCATGGTATTATCCATCAAACTAGTTGTTCTCATACATCTCCTCAAAATGGTGTTGTAGAGTGAAAACACCGCTTTTTGTTAGATGTTGCTCGCACACTGATGTTTAATATGCATGTCTCCAAACAGTTTTGGGAGTTCTCACCACTTGTTTTCTTATCAATCGCATGCCCTCTAGTGTTGTCCACCAATCTCCCTATTTTCTGTTATATCACACAACATCTCTTTTTCCCTTGCCTCCTCGCACTTTTGGTTGTGTGGCCTTTGTCCATGTTCTTGGCCCTGGTTTGGATAAGTTATCTCCTAGAGCACACGTGTGTGTTCTTAGGCTATTCTCGCACTCAGAAAGGGTATCGTTGTTATTATCTTGAGTCACGTCGCTACTTTGTCAATGCTGATGTTATCTTTTTTGAGTCTACTCCGTTTTTTTCTTCCTCTGGACAACAGTTATCCACTGATCTTCTCTCTTATCGTGCGGGGGAGCCAGCCTCTCACACTCTTACTCTTCCCACTTATGCTCCTTCCATATCCACTCCTATATCCTCTACCTCTCCTCTCGCTTCTACCCCTCCTTTGTATGTTTATCACCGGTCTCAAGCTCGTCGCATTGTGTTTTATGGCCCGACCAGTTTATCTCCTTAGTCTGAGATCCCTGTTCCACCTGCTGATATGCCCTCAGATGACCTTCCTATTGCACTCCGCAAAGGTAAACGAACTTGTTACCCAAAAGACAACCTAAGAGGGGGGTGAATTAGGTTTTTACAATTAAAATTAATAATACCCTAATAAAAATTATGACTAGCACAATAAATAAATATAATTAATGAAATAAAAATAATTAAAACAAATGTCTTAACAACTATGTCA